>OY856410.1:1217204348-1217804348 GCA_963693085.1 Alisma plantago-aquatica | reverse complement strand
AAATGAGTTCACATGAGGAATTAGGCATGCAATCCACTACTCTCTATTCATTTTCATTATTTCAAGTGTGAATCAAGCATAGAGCACAAGAACTTAGAATATGGGTCACCATTCACATATGCAAGTGATGTAATTTTTATAATGCTTTGAGTAAACTGAATCATGCATGAAATACATTCAAAAGGTGAGAATTATTGTTTAACTTGCTAGATCTACCTCATACACTTCATTTCACTTCTCATGACCCACTTGTCTTGTGTAGGGATATGAGGGATAGAGTTGATTTACCCTATCTCTACTAGGAATACAAAGAGAATAAATGGCTATGAAAGGCAGTGGACTGCTATTACACTCATCTTTTCTTTATTTGGATGCTCTTAAAAAAGGAGCACCCTTTATTTGATTTATTTTTTTATTTGATTTTTATTTTCTTTGCCCTTGGTGTAGGTAGGGCATATGATGACAAGAGTAAAGTGGGGAGGTAAAGGTATGGTCACCCCAAACTTTTAGATGTGGCCAAGGCTGATATGTACACATTGGCATCCTTTCATGAGGCGGAGAGGTAAGAAGATGGTAGAAGAAATGTCGGGTCAAAGAGGGGTTACAAGTAGTGGAAATTCATGTACTCAAGAAAGTTGGTCTATGTAACATTCACCAATCAAATAGGTCATGCATAAAATGAATAGTATAGTAGATTGCATCCTTTTCATATAGAACAAATAAATCTCAAACATTCAAGACTTGTAAGAATCTACCTTTTATTAAAAATAGCAAATTATTTCAAGAGGCTTGGAGCACATGCAAAATTTCTACATAGGACTCATTCTAGCCAAAAACATCAAAAGCAAGTTGCATTACCCAACATCTAATCATTCTCATCACAACAAATAGAGATTCAATTGAAACATACAATTGAGAAAGAATATTCAAGCTCAGGAAAAATTTCTCCAGAATGGTACCAATTTGTATTTTGATCACTTCTAAACCTACTTTAGGGGAATTAAAACATAAAGCAGCAAATCTTAGTTAAAACACACAAAAATTAGCAAACACTACATGAAAATGCAATGCATGGCATGGAAGAGCAAAAAGAGAATTTTTTTTGAATAATTACTCAAAATGCGTGAAGTTAAACTACATGATATTAATGATTGCAAATAGAAGGAAATCTACACTAGATAGGGTGAATTCAATCAATCCAAAATCAGGTGAAACAAACATAAACAAAATGAGAGAAAGGGTGGTGCATACCTCCCTACCACCCCAAACTTTTGAATCATGTTTCCATCAACATAAAACTAAAGCTTAGGGATAGTAGGATAAGAGTTATGGTTGGTGTGGTTGATCAAAAGGCAGGTCTCCCTATTGTGGATGGTCTAGCTGGTACTGAGGACTTTCTTGGGGAGGTGGAGGACCTAGGCGGGCTGGAGGGAATTCACAGTAGTGACCCCAATAAGCATCCTAAGGAGGGAGGTACTTCTCTTAAAAATCCGAGATACCACTCCATAAATGTTCACCCCATTTGGGGTCTCTTTTTGCTTGAGAATGGTGGCAGTGATACATGTGGTTGACCTGGTAGTACATCTACTGTTGGTCATGCTACATGTACTCCTGGGTGAGTTGTATCTCCTATTGTGTCTTTTGTATTCCTTCAAGTTGTGCATGTATAGATGACATGTCATAGGCATATTTTGAAGGCTCTTGCAATTGGGATGTTTCCTCATCCCTTCTTCTCACCCTTCAAGCTTGTCTTCTTTGCTCTTCTTCTTCTTCTTATTGTCCCTGTGCATTTGATTCTCCTATCTCTTCATGTATAGAAATGGGGTTGTAGTTCTCCCTGGGGTTTTCCTTCTCCCACCATTTCATCTTTTCATGTAGTAGGTCATGGACCCTAAAGTAGTGAGGAGTGGAGTAACATGGTAGGGCAACTCAAGAGTTGTTGAAATTGCTATAGATTTCACATTATAAATCAACCTCTTGTCTTTTATTGTGACCATTTGAGAGAGAATTAGGTACTTTAGATCAAAAAATTGAGCTCCCTCAGCCTCTTTGAGTCCAGTTACATCATAACCTAGGGCTAGAGTGATTGAGGTTACAAGTCCTCCCATAAAAAATGGAGTTTTGCTTTTGAAAGGATTTTTTCTCATTTGGTTTATCAATAGTGCCCCTAGGTTAAGTTGTAACCTTTTGTTTATCACATGAAAAATAAATAGTTCCTTCTGTGAAAAGCTACCATGGTTGTCATATCTCCCCACAATTGTGTTGATGAGGACTTTTTGCACATATCTGACAAAGGGATTATTGATTTCCATTGTCTTTGACTTTCCAGATGTGTATCTTGGAGTTGCGGTCAAGTTGTACCAAAATTTACCATAGTCCACATCAGTTTCTTTATCAATCAAGCCATCATTCATCTTGTTGGCTTCCTCAGTAGTTGCGGCAAAAATGCAATTCAACTGAGATACAATGAGAGTGTGCATCTTATTAATCATCCCAAACTTGATTGCTTCCTCTCCTTTTACCTTGACCTTTTTAAGTGTGGTGAAAAATTGCCAAGTCAACTCCATGGATGTGGTTTGTGCCGTGAAAAGCACCTTCCACAAACCAACTCTCTTTAGCTTGTTATCCACCTCTGCCTTAATGCTCAGATCATCAATCACTTTCTTGCACCCATATCTTATAGAGATGACTCTCCCTGTCATGCATTCACGATAGATGGGGGTGATTTGCATTTTTCTGTTGGCCTCTTCCATAAGATGTCCCCTCATGAGATTTACCAAATCCCTTCAATCTATCTGCCTCTAGGTAGGCCAATGTGTCCTCCGGCTCAGAATCTAGGTCCTCCTCTTCTGTATCATCTTCTTCATCATCAACTCGGTATGATCTTGACAACGAACTTGTATCAAGATTGAGCGGTACTTGTTGCTCAAGGTATTGTTTTTGTTCTTCATTTTCTTCAATGATCAACATCTGCCTCGACTGAAATTGTTGTTGTAGTTTCTCCCCTAGTGAAGAGGTAGACTGGCGAGATGGCGTAGGTTGTGGAGGGATCCTCGATGAAGATGGGGTTGTTGCCCCCTTTCCTTTCTTTGTGTGAGTGGTGACTTTTGGTTCCACTTTATCGATCATGGCATCGATGTTCTCCTTGTATGTCTTTTCCTCCTCCTCCTGATAAGTTTCTTCAGTGATGTGATGGTTGTTCAATTAATGGGTGCGAGAGGCACTCACAGATGTTGAACAACCAAAGGAGGCAAAGATGGAATTTGATGGTGATGGCGTGTGTGATGGCATGGAAACATTGGAGGAGGCTCTATTGGTTTGCACCTTGCCTCCAATGATCATCTCAAGGCCTTTTTTAGCCCCCTTCTTCATAGCCTTCCCTATCCCCTCAAGATGTGGAGGTGGTGGTGAAGCTAAAGCTGTGATTTTTGGATTCTTTTGAGAGAGGGAATGATGGAGGTTGAGGGATGGGTGGAATAGGTTAGATTGGTTCATGTGATGGTGGGGGATGGATGAGCTTATGGATTTGGGAGAGATTTGTTGGATTTTTGTGGATTTTTGGGTGGTATAGTAGTAGGTGCGGTGGAGAAGGAAAATGGAGATTATTGTTGTATTGGTGGAGGATTTGGGGCTGAAATGGAAGAGGGAGAGGTGGTGGAGGTGTAGGTGGTGATTGGAGGTTAGATTGGTGAAGAAAGAGGGTTGGAGGACAAATATTGGAAGAGCAGGAAGCATCGTTCATTGCCACAGGCAAGAAGGGTATACGGAGTGAAGGTTAGAATGGGGGTGGGTCGTGGGGGGATAGGTAGCTTAAGTGAAATTTGGGTGGGGTCGGCCCCCGCCATGATTGTGGTGGGTGTTAGGCGAAACAGCCATGGAGGGTGTCATGTTCGTGGTGGATGATGATGACGTCTGCAACTTGACCCTCGCCATGGTCATGGTGATTACCATGATCGAGGTGTCCACCTCTCACCTCAGTCGTGGTGGTCCTCACAGTCCTGGCCGTTCATGCACAAAACCACCTTCATCATTGTAACTTTCTCAAACTTTTGTAATTAAATCACCACAGTCATGGCATACCCAACAACTGTGTTGCCATCATGTCATCATTCCTGTGGTAGCGACCATGGCCGTGTTGTCTTGCACTTGCCTCGGCCATTTTAGTTGCCACGGTCATGGTCATTACTTCACAAAACTTCACCTGTCACTGTAACATTTTCAACTAATTCCTCTACGGCCTTTTTGGAACAACACGGTCATGGTGGTTCTTTTCTCTATACTTTGTCAATGCAAATTCAAGGACTTTAATATTTTTGCATTACTTTGATACTTTGCCACATTTTTAACCTAAAAAACCATGCCTTGATTTTTTCTCTCTCTCTTCAACCTATCACCTACATCTCATCAAAACTTAAACAAAAACTATCAAGCACAAGTGTGTGTGTTTGTGTATTCTTGGAACCGTGTAAAAATAAAGTAAAAGTATCAAAAAGTGAAGGTTGGGTGCAAAAGATCCCACACCTAGGTGGTTTGCCTCCCACTAGAACTACATTTTACACCTTCAACCATGCTTATTGACTCTTGACTCGATCATCCTCATGGAACTTTCCAAGCATCCTTATAGTACAGGTCTCTCTCATGTGCATTTAAGAACATCTCTTCATCAAGCGGGTGTTCTTCAACTAACATCACAATGTCTAAACTTTGGTTTGCTTTGTTTGGACCTACTTCAACAATAGATTTTAATCTTTTCCCATTGACAGTGAACTCTTTTGCTCCATCCTTTTCACATATCACAATAGACCCCGACGGATATACATGTTTGATTTGATAAGGTCCTTCCATCTAGACCGAAGCTTTTCAGGAAATAACTTCATCCTAGAATTGTACATCCATACCCATTTTTTGAGCTCAAATTTCTTCTTCTTGATTAGATTATCATGTAGAAATTTTGTCCTTTCCTTATAACTCTTTGACATCTCATAAGCCTCATGTATCATTTATTCTAGCTCATGCAGCTGAAACTTTCTTCTCAATCTGGCGGTGTCTCCATCCATGTCCATGTCTTTCAATGGCCATAGTGCTTTGTGTTGCATCTCCATAGGTAGATGGCCACTCTTTTCATATACAAGTTTAAATAGCATGGTGCCAATTAGGGCTTTAAATGAATTATATATGCCCACAAAGCTTCATTAAGATGTAAATACCAGTCCTTGATGTCCGGCCTCACCGTCTTCTCAAGAATGAGATTTATCTCCCAATTAGCTAACTCAACTTTGCCATTCATTTGAGGGTGGTAAGGAGTAGCCACACGATGATTCACACCATGCCTTTTTAGCAATCCTTCAAAGGTTCTATGGATGAAATGGCTTCCACCATCACTAATCATTGCTCGTGGTATATTGAAGCGGCTGAAGATGTTTGACTTGACAAAGTCACAAACTAGTTTGTGATAATTTGTCCTTATAGAAATTGCTTCAATACACTTGGACACATAATCAACACCCACCAAGATGTACACATATCTGAAGGAGGGAGGAAATGGACCATGAAGTGAATCCCCCAAACATCATACACCTCCACCACTAGAATGGGTGATAGAGGCATCATGTGCATCTTGGATATGTGCCCAACTTTTGGCACTTCAAACAACATTTTCAATATTCATTAACATCTTTAAACAAGGTTTGCCGATAGAATCCACTTTGAAGGTTTTTTGTGGTTTTGTGATTTCTGTTGAAATGACCTCCACATACACCAAAGTGGCACATGGATAGGATCTCTCATTGCTCAACTTTGGGGACACGTTTTCTTATGAGTTGGTTGAGACAACACTTGAATAGATGTGGGCCATCCCAAACATAATTCTTCACCATGGCAAACAACCTCTTGCTTTCCTATCTAGTCCATGTGCTTAGCACTCTTCCACTAGCCAAATAGTTGGCTATATGTTTGTACCATGGTCTTTGAGTTGAGTCAAGCAAAAAGAGTTTCTCATGGGGCATTGTCTCCTTGATTCAGTTAACTTTATCATAGGGTGCCTAAATGCGGGAGAGATGGTCAACTACAAAATTTTCCAATCCCTTCTTGTCAACAATCTCCAAATCAAATTCTTGAAGAAATAGAATCTAGTGGGTCAACCATATCTTAGAATCTTTCTTCACCATGAGATATTTCAAGGCCGCATGATCTGTGTATACCACCACCTTATTTTACAAGATATAAGAGTGGAACTTGTAAAGATGAAAGATGATGACAAGCAACTCTTTTTCCATGGTAATGTAGTTCCTTTGGGCTTCATCAAGGGTTTTGCTTTCATAGTAGATGGCATGTAGAACCTAGACAATCCTTTGGCCCATCACAACCCCCACTGCCATATCTAATGCATCAATTATGATTTCAAATGGCAAGGAGAAATCGGGGGCCGCATAATAGGAGCAGAGACGAGCTTATGCTTCAAGTGGTTGAAGCCTTCAACACACATGCCACAGAGTTGAATTCCACATCCTTTTCAAGCAAGTGACAATGCAGCCTTGAGATTTTACTAAAGTCTTTGATGAAATAGAGGTACAAACTAGCATGCCCTAAGAAAGATTGAACATGTCTTATGGTGGAAGGAATAGTGAGAGTGGAAATTAGACCCACTTTGGCCTTACCAACCTCAATGTCAGCCTTAGAAATTCGGTGACCCAGAACAATGCCTTCAGGAACCATGAAGTGACTCTTTTCCCATGATAACGCCTAACGAACCTTGATGCATCGTTCAAGAACAACTTGTAGATGGAGCAAAAACTCATCAAATTCTTTCCAAACACTAAGAATCATCCATGAAGACCTCCCAGGGATGAATCAAGAATGTCAACAAAGATGTATATCACACATCTTTCAAAGGTAGAAGGCGCATTGCACATCCCAAATGGTATTCTCCTATAAGAAAAAGTCCCACTTGGACAAGCTAATGTCGTCTTCTCTTGATTTGTGGGATGGACTGCCACTTGGAAGTAGTCTGAGTTACCATCAAGAAAATAGTTAAGCTCTACCCCGCAAGTCTTTCTAAGATCTAATCAAGAAACAGGAGGGGAAGTGGTCCTGCTTGGTCTTTTCATTCAGCTTTCCATAATCCAAACACATCCTCCACTTTGACTGCTCTCTCACTGGAATCAACTCTCCATACTCATTCTCAACTATTGTGATCCCACCCTTCTTGGGTACAACCTGGATGGGACTCACTCAAGGGCTATTAGAAATGGGATAGATAATCCCAATATCTAGCAACTTCACTACTTCTTGTGACACAACCACTTTCATCTTGGGATTCAACCTACTTTGCATTTGCTATGTTGGTCTGGCATCATATTCAAGATAAATCCTATGAACACATATGTAAGGGTCAATGCCCCTCAAATCAGCAATGGACCATCCAGTGGCTTCAATGTTTTTCTTAAAAACTGACATCAAGGAATCTTCTTATTCTGGAGAAAGGATAGAGGAAATGATCATTTGGAGGGCGTCATTGGAACCTCAGAAAGCATACTTCGGCCCTTCAGGAAGAGACTTGAGCTCAAGGACTGGAGGTTCTTCAAGGGAATTCTTCAACGAGTCAGAAATGGATGGGAGGTCCTCACTTTCAACCACCATGGCTAGCTCCTCTTCCTCATCCTCTTCATCATCATCATCAAGGAATTCCAAAATAGGCTCTAGACCTATACCCTTAGTGGCATTCTAAATTCATGTAGGTAGGCATTCCTCTACAATGTCATCAAGACACTCAATAAATAGAAATCTTCCTCTGTAGCACATATCACCTCAGTCATAGCAGAAGACTTGAAAATGTTCAACTGGATCTTCATGTACATGATTGTCACATACATGGTACCGGTCCTCACATGAATCACGGCATTGGTTGTAGCCAAGAAGGGTCTTCCCAAGATAATAGGCACCTTTCTTGAGTCTTTTTCCATATCCAACACAATGAAGTCAGTAGGGAAGAATGCAGAGATCTCATTATCAAGTCTCACCAACACATCATCAACATGCCCTCTAGGCATTTTCATAGATCGATCAGCCAATTGTAAAGTGCAGTATGCTTAACCTAGTTGTTCTATTTGCAGTTCAACAAACACATCATACGACATTAGATTCAAACTAAACCCAAGTCAAGAAGAGCTTGGTCTTTGTAGTGTGATCCAATGTAGCAAGAGATGATGGGGGTGCTGAGATCTTTCCTTTTCCTTGGCATGGTGTGTTGTAGAATTGAGCTCCCTTGCTCAGTGAGCTTGAATTTCCTTGATGTTATTCTTGTTGCTCTCCTCTTGAATGTTCACAAATCTTATAAGAACTTGGCATAAGATGGAATTTGCTTGATTGCATCAAGCAATGGGATATTAATTTTCACCTATTAAAATTTTTCATGATGTCCTTAGTGTGATTTTTCTTCCTCTTTTCAATGGATGATTCCTCAAGTGCATCTAGGAAGGGTGGGATTTGTGCTCCCAATCGACTCAAGTCAACATAATCATCAATTGGTATCACAAGAATCACAATAGCATCTCTCTGCATCACAATATCAACCCAGGTGCTTGTCATAGTATCCTCAACCTAAATCTCAATATCACCATCTATGATCACAGTATCAACTCTATCATCACTAGTTTCACTATCAATAGAAGTGTCACGTGGCTACGCCAAGGTCCTACCACTTCTCAAAATTGTCACCGCTTTCACATGCTCATGGATGGTATAAGAAGAAGCTTGTGGTGGTCGTTGTGTTTTTTGAGGTGGTGGTGGTCATGGGTGTGAGGGATCAATGTTTTGGAGAATGAATTGTGGTTGATATTTTGGTTGTTCTGGTGGTTGTGGATGGGGGTGAGATTGTGGAGGGGGTTGGTGGTATGAGTGATGTAAGGCCCCTAAACTTGCTTAATGAGTTGAATAAGCTTAATTATGATAATTAAATTCTTATAAGCCTAATATAACCTTTTCATATGCTTTTAAATTATAAGATAAGCTTAAGCTTCAAATTTGGTCCAATTTGGACACTGTTTGAGCAAGTTATGCAATTTTATGCACATTTTGGACTTTTCTGTATTTTACCCATTTGAGAGGCTTTCTTTGCAATTTATCACTTTAATTATGTTCCTTGTATATTCTCTCATCATTCTTGAGCTTTTTGAGCCATGGGGCACCTATTTAATCCTTGGTTTGAAGGTGTTTTCTCCAAGGGTATTTTAGGGTTTACCCCTTCATGGATGAGCTACCTTCAGTAGTCATCAACTAATGAAAGATTTGTTCTGCTTGGAAATTCAAGAAATGAGGGATAATCATGTCTCTATGGATGGTTGGGTAGCTTCTTGTGTATGTGCTTGTATATTCTTAATAGTTTAAGGCCATGGACACTTGGAAAGATACTAGAACTTCAACTTTTTCTTTTTCTTTATCTTAAAGTTTCATATACTTACCCATAAGCACCAAAAAGACCCATTTTCTCTCCACCACTTCCCTCCTTATACAAGCCTTGTTCTCCCTCTGTTCTTCTGCAAATTTCCTATCCAAGGAAGAAGAAAGAGGGAATCTTCTTAGGAAAAAGCTCCAGGGTTGCAATTGACTTCCTTTTAGGGTTTAAAAAGTTTCCTTGTAGTGATTTAGACCTAAGAGAGTAAAAATCCCCTTCTTTCCTCCGTTTATTTCTTTTTTATCCTTCCTCCTACCTTTATCCAGGTCAAAACCTTGTTGTTACATGGTAGAAATTTCTGTAAAGCTCTAAAACCCTACCTCTCTTGCTCCTTATGCTTAGGGTTTGCTCATTTGATGAAGAAAGGTGCTAGATGGACGAGTTCACAGCTTATGCTTGGATTTCCTACCCTACCTGCTCGTGTTTTATTATTTTTGGGAGTTTATCTTCTAATTATAGGAAATTTTTATAACTTTCTCCACGTTTATTGCTTACCATAAGCTTGCTAGCTCATGTTCTTACTTTTAAATGATGATCCATGCACTAAAAAGTTATGCTTGACTTGGATTTCGATTTTTAAGATATTCCCTATTCTTATTTCAGTTCTAGATGAACCTGTGATCATCTTTATGTTATTCTTAAGGTATAATATGACTTAGATCAGATTGGTTTGACAACCTATGGTGCTAAGCACCTATCAACCATTGGTCAATTTTAGGGTTTTAAGCTGATTTCTTCTACAAACCCATGACCCGATGATGGTACCATTGCAACAATCCTATGGTGTTGTTTTCATGAAAACTGATGTTCAATATCAAAGGTTTCATATTATGGTGACAACCTATGTTCACCCCCTTAGGTCAGGTTTTGGATCAATTAGAAGTTTAATGATCAACCATTAAGTACCATATTGATGTTATCAATCAATGATGACATTAGCTTAATATTTGATGTTGATTAATGAATATAGTGTTGATCTAACAACCTATGGTGAATTAATGGTCACTACTTATGGTATATCAGGTCTCCACAACCTATGGTGAGTTAATCATATAGGTTTAGCATCAATTAAGCCTTAGACCAATGGTTTCTTGGGTCACTTGTTGCAATGGTCGGACCTATACTGTAATTGATGGTTTTAACATATGAACTTGACCCAATGATCAAGATATAATGCTTATTCCTCCAATAAAGTGTAATGAAGTTTAATGTAATATGTTGGTACTAATAATGTGATTTAGATGGTTTCCTTTATATGATCAACTTAAGGAGCTTACTTGTTGATAATGGATGGCTTGTTTTAAATGAACAACCGATTGTGGGTTTTGCCCTACTCTCAACAGAACCCTTATTGTTGTTAATCAAAGGATGTCTAGGGTTAAATTGTGACTTTTATAGATCACAACTCAATAACATCATATATGATTCATTCAAGGTGTTTACTTATGTAAACAACCAATGGTTAGAAGTTGATGCCTCAATATTTCCATTGTTTTGGGTGAAGAATGTAGTGTAATGTTATGATTCAAATGATTACAATTTGATGGTTCAATGCCTTAAACTTGTAGTATTACCCTTTCCCTCATATGATTATGATTTATAATCACCATAATGAATTAATGGGTAACCCTAATGAGGTATAGCTTGTTATACCTAGCTTTAATATAACTAAATGATGGTAATTGGGTATAAATAGTCCTTGAATGACTAATACAATCAGTAGTACTCTATTATAGTTGTTGAAACCCTAGTATGCTATAAACTAATGGTTAAACCTTGATTTATGTGTGGGTTAATACTTGAGAATACTATGGAATGTGATGGTGATGCTTCACCTTATGCATCCATGATCTAATGGGGATATCATGAGTCAAGGTTTAGGTATGAGTGTTGATTAGTAACATTAATATAATTTATCTTTTTGAACCTAACTCTAATGTAAATAGATAAACATTAGTATTCATGTTTAACCTTCTTATATGATGGCATGATGGTGAAACAACCTCCTTAATACGATCATAACCTTAATGTGTTAATTGGTGATTATCATAGCCACATGGTTGATACTTTCTTATGCTAAACATGTGCATTATGAATATGATGAGGGTTAATCATATCTAGATTCCTTGCATGTTGATGTAATAAAGGAATTCTCTTAATGTTAATATAACCCTGCTATGATTGTTTATGAATATCTCCTAGCTCATTAATGCAATATTGTGTTGATCTAGTGTATTATATGTAAGTGATGTTGTTGAGCCTTGTTATAAGGCATGCAAAAATAATGATGATCTTGTAGGGAATAATATGATGGTCTTAATGACCTTTGGGATGGTTGAGCCCTGGATGAGGTGTAATCCTCTTGTGTTGGTAAGGGTTGATACCCTATGATATTGTAAAAAGGATTTATATCATGCGATAGTATGATGGTCTTAATGACCTTTGGGCATGGTTGAGCCATGAATGAGGTGTAATCCTCTTGTGTTGATAAGGATTGATACCCTGTGATATTGTGAAAAGGATTTATATCTTGTGATAGTATGATTACTAGTGTGGTCTCATGAATGGCAAGTGAATAGTACCATGTGATGATGAGATGAGAAATTATGTTCCACACATTTTATATCTTTTAAAAGTTTTGATATTTATATGCTTGCTAGAAGTGAATTAGGGTTTGTATGTCTACTTGTTTGATGCAGCCTTAATTCACCCAATTGGCATAACTAATCAAGTGCAACTCTAATCATGTAGTACCCTGTGTCGTAGAGCCATCTTCAGTGTCAAAACTTGTTGGATGGTGAAACGAGAATTCTTAAGGGAAACTCAAAGTGCATAATGTTGAGTATGTAGGGGTGGCAAGTTGTGGATATATCCTTGTCATCCACAATGCAGATTATGGAGGATGGCTATGGTCATTCCTCATACATCTGATGTGATTGAGAACAACTGTGGTTGTACCTCGGATTAGAAGGTTTTGTATACCTTGGTTTCTAGTGTTGTGACATGTACGAAGGGCAGACTAGTAGTTAGCATCTTGACTATATGTCACTGTGGTGGCAGTTTTGACTAATATGTCACTGCCTTTTTACTCATACTGACTGAGGGGAAGAGATCTTAGGATACCGACACTCCTAGATCTTGTATGGAACCAAATAGTCCTTCACATGGGTCATTTGGGCTTTGGATGGTACTATTCAAATTCCCCAGGGCATAATAAAAGATGTAAGACAGTCGTGTAGCATATATGTTTAGGGTTATACACAATGCTTCATATTGGATGATAACCCTTGTTTGCTTTCATTTCATTGAGATCATGTACAGTACAATTAGAGATAATAGATATGCTTATGTTGTAGTTATGCTCATGTTGTAAACATGATTATGTTGTCAAATATGCTGACACTGATGGTTAACATGATGCTTCTAGCTTTGTTTAATATTGCTAGCCAGTCCTATGTAATTATAAATGTTGAAATTGTATTTGTGCCTATGTAGTTAATTGTGATATGATATCAGTTCTACTTATGATATAGATCTGTTAACTTTATTTGAGATGCCAATACTAATAGCCATGTTATGTTACTAGACATATTCATGATGTCAGGGATGCTTATGCTACTAGATTGCTTTTACTGTTAGAAAGGAATATGATGATAGTCAGATTAATGATAATGATTGTTATTCGATGCAATTTGATGATATTTGAGTAGATATCTATCCTGAGAAATGGATTTATTTGTTATCTATATAGGCATGATCATACTTGTTTCTAAGATGATTTGTATAATCTGTTTAGTATACTTGAATTGTTCAATCTGTTCAATTGATTATTAAATACTCCAACTACTTAGTTATCTATTATTTAAAATGTTGTAATCAATAAGCATTGTTGGAGGTTATATCTCTTGCTGGGACATGGGTCTCATCCTTGTGGTTCGCTACATTTTTTTAGGTAATTAGAAGTGACACACACAAACATGTAGCATAAAAGAGGATCTATAGTAATGAATCTTTGAGAAAGTTGATTAGATGTATAGTATGTCCTAGAGTCATCCTTGTACTCTTAGGTCTGGGTAGGAGAAGTTTCTATATGGTGTTTCAAATGAATTGGAATTTTGTTAGCATGTTAATACTTGTTTGTGTGGCATATACAAATATTGTTCTCATGTATATATATATTGTGGCTAAGGTGATAGACCAATTTGTATCAAATTCTTGTCATAGTATGGATACAAGAAAATGTTGGGCTCTTATGAAAATGATTTTGAGCGGGTGTTGATGTTGAAATCTATTTTAATTTACCCATATTTTTGGGTATGTGATTAATTAGTGATTGATTGTGTTTTATGTTTTGAGTAATCTCGTTTAGTGTAACGGGTTATCACAAGTTGGTATCAGAGCTTTAGGTTCGTAGAGTCTACAGGGACACTAGGACCTAGGACTAGGATGATGTCAAAATTAGGAATATGACATAAAAATATGGTGCATACTGCCTAATCTCAGTATTTGGGTGCCCTGGCCAGGTATCTAATTATTGAAGAAAGGTAAGAATGGATCTCTTAGATTGTTATCTTTCTGATTACTCTGATCAAGTAGTCATTTTGAGACAATCTAAATAGCATAATGAATAAGAAATCATGGTATGAATATCTCAATCCCACCTTAAATAAGATGAGAATTGCATCATATTATATCAAAACTTGAATGTTTGGTAACTATAAGAGAAAGATACAACACCATGGAATCTAAATGTGAATACAAATAAGAAAAAGAGGAGTTTTTGAAGATGTGATTCAAGAAGATAATAAAGTAAAAGAAAGACAAGTCTATGCTTATAAAGTGAATCAAGGTATGAAATCCACATAAGATGGAGAGAACTCCTATAAAAATTACAAAATGAGAAGATGAATGGGAACAATGACAAAGGAATAAGGTGGAACCTGAGTTAATCTCAAACCAACCTATGTGTGTAATAAAGTGTTAATGTAAAATAAGCATGGAGTTTGAAAGAAATTAAGGTAGATGATCCATGTTTAATGAAGAAAATGTGGAATGTGATGATTTATCTGTTGATAAGTGGATGGAAAACATAATAAAATAAGATAACATACCCAAGGGTGATAAATAGTAATCAAGGAAGGAGTAATGAGATATGTTAATCATGATGATTCCTATGCTAATGGAAAGGAACCGAAAATGAAAAGGGTAAAATAATACATAAGAACTTTAACTTGCATAATGAAAAAAAGAATTGGTTACCTTTTTGCTAGTGGCCCTTAAACAATGTTGCTATGATGTGGGAAGCGTGTTTCCCTTTGTGTCTTTCCTTTCTAGGGCACAACTTTCAAGTGGATCATTACCACTTGGTACGTGTGTATTCGCTGCAAACATGAGGGTGGATATTTTATTATAGAATAAGGTTGCTTGGACTATGGTTCCAAGATCATAAAGTTTGTGATGAGTTTGCTTTTGAGCCTTCCAATAATTAGGATGACTCCTCTTATATTTCTTGACATTGGTTATGTTGGTAAAAGTGGATGAGATAATGATGTGAGTTCCTTATAACACATGAGGTGGATACCAAGCTGATGAATCCTAGTATCCAAGATGTATCAACAGTATGAGAAATATGTGAAGGTTGGATATGTTAATTAAATGAACATTCTAAGTATTCCTCTCCCGTAGATAAAGAGAGAGAGGATAGATAGTTAAAAATCAGAGAGGCTGAACATTACTACTAGAGTTGTACATATGACATAACAATTTTCTATATTCCATATTTAGAATGTCTTCTTCTGAACACCTCTCAAACAATAGTGGGTCATCCCAATAATAGTTCTTAAAATCAGAGAAAAGCTTCTTATTTTGGTTGTATGTTATGTCAGGCAGTAGCTGGCCACAGGCTAGATAGTTATAAATATCTGCAAACCACGGAAAACTCTGCTCATCAGACTGAGCCATCAATAGGGATTCATCAGCATAATTGTTATTTATGGGTAACTGATTCTCTTCATCGAAAACTATTCTAGACAAGTGTTCTGCGGCCACATTTTCTTTTCCTTTCATATAAATGATTTCCTAATTAAATTCTTGCAATAGTAGGGCCCACCTTAGTAGTCTCAGATTGGTGTCTTTCTTTTGCATGAGATAGAGTATAGCACCATGGTCAATATAAACCTTAACCTTGGCTCCTATAAGGTATGATCATAATTTATCAAATGCAAAAACAATCGCTAACATCTCCTTCTCAGTGGTGGTGTAGTTCACTTGGGCTTTGTCCAATGTATGACTGGCGTAACAGACGCCATGGTGCTTCAGGTCTTTCTTTTGTACTAGGACTGCACCTATGGTGTAATCACTAGCATCACACATTATTTCAAAAGGTAAATCCCAATCTGGAGCTTGCAGGATTGATGCAGAAGTTAAAGCCTTCTTTAGGGTCTCAAAAGCTTTTGAACATTCATCATCAAACTCGAACACTACATCCTTGATCAACAAATTTGAAAGGGGCTTTGATATTTTTGAGAAGTCCTTGATGAACCTCCTGTAGTATCCAGCATGACCCAGGAAACTTCTTACTCCAGTCACAAACTTTGGTGGTGGGAGTTTGGAGATGGCTTTGATCTTGCTCAGATCCACCTCGATGCCTTTCTTGGAGATTTTGTGTCCTAGGACAATGTCACTCTGAACTATTAAGTGGAATTTTTCCCAGTTCAGGACCAGATGTTTCTCCTCCCATCTTTGCAAAACTAAAGATAAATTTCTTAGGTAAGCATCGAAGTCGGTTCCATAAACTGAGAAGTCATCCATAAACACTTCAACTATGTCTTCTAAGAAGTCCGAGAACATGGAAATCATGCAACACTAGAAAGTTGTAGGGGCATTGCATAGGACGAAAGGCATCCTTCTGAAGGCGTATGTGCCATAGATGCACGCAAACATTGTCTTCTCCTGATCACAGTGGATCAAAACTTGATAGAATCTAGAATATCCATCTAAGAAGCAGAAGTAGTCGTGGTGGGCAAGTCTTTCTAAGACTTGGTCCATAAATGACAAGGGAAAATGGTCTTTCTTGGAGGCTGAGTTTAGCTTTCTATAATCTATGCACATTCTCTAGCCTGTGATAGTTCTTGTGGCAACTTTGTCACCATTATCTTCTCACACTACAGTCATCCCACCCTTTTTAGGTACTACATGAATGGGGCTCACCTAGTTTCTGTCACTTATTGGGTATATGATCCCTGCATCACGTAGCTTCAATATTTCCTTCTTGACTACTTTCTTCAACATTTGGTTCAATTTCCTTTGAGGTTGTACCAATGGCCTTGCCGATTCTTCTAAGTTTATCATGCACATATAGAGCGCTGGGTTTAGTCCCTTGATGTCCTCAACTAAATATATGATTGCTCTTTTATGCCCCCTCAACTCTTCCAGGAGTCTTTCCCGCTGTTCTCCTATGATGTTAGTATTGATGATGATGGGATTCCTTCTTTCGTCATCCAGGAACTTGTACTTCAGCCCTTCTAGTAGGGGCTTTAATTTTGGCTTTGTATTTGGAGTTTCTAACTCTTTGTTTGACTGTTTCAAAGAAGCATACTTTACTATCATTATCACTTCTTCATCGTCACTGAGACTTTCTTCACCTTGGTTAAGATAATCTAGTATCTCAACCACTTCGGGGTCTTCCGTAAAAGGCTTTGGGTTGTTCAGGGCTCTCATTAGTGGGTCCACAATGGCCTTTTCTTGTTGAATCTCTTCACAATATTGGTTATAGCTTTCCATGAAGTAGACTGATTCTGAAAGAGACGCTCCCTTCATGGCATCCTTCACTTTGAAGTCAATGTGGTCACTTCCAACTCAGAGGGTTATGACGCCTTTGGCGACATCTATCAGGGCTATTCCAGTAGCTAGAAAAGGTTGTCTAAATATTATTGGACACTTTGGATCCTCCACAGTATCTATCACAATGATATCACAAGGTAAGAAGAACTGTCCCACACAGATCGAGACATCTTCCACTATACCTACATGTCTCTTAAATGTGTGATCTATTAGTTCAATCTGCATACTTGTCTTATCCATGTCGGTCAATCCCAATCTTTGTGCTAAACTTAGGGGCATCATGCTTATGCTGGCTCCCAAATTTGCCAGACCCTTCCTTTCAACGTTGTCACCAATGCAAAAAGGGATGTTGAAGGCTCCTGGGTCTTTCTTCTTAGTTGGCAGTTCTGCTTGAACAAAGGCACTGGACATGTTTGCCAGGTGTACTGTTTCGACGTGGTGTTCTCTCCTTCTCTTCGTGATAAGTTCCTTGAAAAACTTAGTGTATGTCGGCATCTCCTCCAAAGCATCAAGAAATGGGACATCTATATGCAGTTTCTTCACCGCTTCAATGAATTTTTTGTATCTTTTCTTCAAGTGTGCCTTGATAAGCTTGTATGGGAATGGAATTCTTGGGGCATACAGAATTTTATTTGTAAATATTTCTTCAACATGATCAGGATCGCTAGCTTCTCTACTTTTCTCACAACTTTCTTCAGTAGGCCTCTCCCTAGGAGTAGACTTCTCGAAAGAAACTTCTCTCTCAGTTCACGGTCCTTCCTCTTTTCCATCCTCATTCTCGTTCCTTGTTCCAGATTTGATCAACATCCTCCCTGATCAGAGGGTAGCCATTTTTGCAGTCTTTGTATTCGACGAAATCTTTCTGGAGGGATTCTTTACTAACTCTTCCAACTATGTGAGTTGTTGGTCTATTTGGTGTTGACGCGTCTGCATATCTTACATCTGGACTTGCATAGTTGTCAGGATGCCAGAATTGGCTAGGGCACTTTGTTCCAGTTGATCATTCACAGTAGCTTGCCTCTTAGCAAAAATGAAAAGTTGTGTTACTAAGTCTTGCTTGCTATTATCTTTTACTTTCCCATGTCCTTGACCTTGACCTTGACTTGGCCCTTGGCTTGGTCCTGCCCCTTGGCGAGTCTAGTTCTTATCTTGTGCTGAGTAGCTATTCTTATTGGTCTAATAATTGGTTTTTCGAGTATATGACGGTTGTCCACCCGTCTTTTCAAATCTCGGCGGTAGCTTTTGTGAATTGCTCAGCTGCTGCAAATTCTCAGTTGCGTCCTTGTTTCTGTAGCTGAAGATAGGGTGGTTTGGCCTCTTAAAGTTGGCGTAGGAAACATTCTATGTAGTCTCTTCTTCACTTTCACTTTCTTCACTCTCTTCTGGTCTAGTGTAGATACAGTTATCGACCATGTATCCTCCTTCACCGCATGTGAAACACTTCATCACTTTCTCAGTGTGCTTCTTTCCTTTGCCTCCAGTATCTTTCAGTTGTTTAACGACAGTTGCTATTTTCTAGATTTGGGATGTTATCGTTTCTAGAGACTTGGTTTCCATAGATGATCCATCAGATCCTACCTTCTTCGATGGGCCCCTATCAATCCTTTCATAGTCTACTCCTGCTTGGAGCGCAACCATGTTTTCTATTACCTTCATAGTCTTGCTTGGATTTTTCCCCATGAAGTCACTTCCTGTGGCAACATTCAAAGCAGTCCTCTCCGTATGAGTCAGCCCATTATATAAGGTGGTCACCAGGAACCCCTTACGATAGTTGTGGTGTGGGCAATCCCTCAAGTACTCTTAGAAATGCTCCCATGCCTCGTGTAAGTTTTCTCCTGGTTTTGTGCAAAAGATGTAATCTTCTGCATGTTATGGATCATCCTCTCAGTAGGATAAAACTTAGTGATAAAGGCATCCACCAGGGGTCTTCACCCATCTATACACTGGTGGGTGAGATTTAGATACCAAGATAGAGCCTTGTCTTCCAAGGAGAAGTTGAAACCCTTGTAGTAAATCACTTCTTGCGGGACACCCCTCATCTTAATGGTATCGCAAATGTTCTTGAAAGCATCAAGATGGTGGTACATATTCTCTCTTGATTTCTCACGGAAAGGCTTGTTTTGGATCATAGATATGACAGCTGGTTTTAGCTCAAAGTTTGTTGCGTTGAAGTTCAGTTGATGATCAGACATCTTGACTCGTTGGCCCTCGTTGCCACCAACTCATGAAGGGTCTTCCCTTCCTTGTCGTCCTCGCTATCATTGTCCTTGTGGTTGCGATTTCTCTCAGCTTCATGCTCATGGTTGTGATGGTTTCCTCTAAGCCTACAGTGATGACGACATTCTTCATAGTGACGGACATCCTCACGAAAATCATCTTCATGTCGCTCTTCATGCTCTTCCTCTCGTTCTTCATATTGGTGACCGTCATTGTAACAACCATCTCTGTCTTCATCCATTCCTGGTGGTGGTGGGTGGTGTTGATTCCCACATTCTACTCGTCTCCTGAGAGGGTAACGTCCAAGCGGGGTGGCATGTTGAAAAAGGAGTAAAGTCAAACAAGTCTGCTTCTTCCTGGGTGCCTGAATAGACCGTATAGTCGAGTTAGCAAATTGGACGTGTTAAAACAAACTATTCTACACAAACTCAGGGTAGCAGACTTAATATTAATATTGTGTCAAGCTTATTGCTAAGCTTGAGGCATGGGGGTATAGAAAGTGGACTCAAGTTCTTAATAGTGTCATTTTTCCTTGTCCCTGGAAATGGCACCAAAAAGTTGACCGGCCTAAATCGCACGTCTAGAAGGAGTGGATTCAGAATAGTCAGACTTTTAAAGAGATAACCCGACCCTCAGGCCCCCACAACGATAAACGGGGTCTGATGTAGCAATCGGAGTCGAACACAGGGACAAGGTTGGCAGTGTTAAGCACATAGAATCTAACACTCGTATACTCCAGTCGAAGAGGGTATATAAAAGGTGTTCCCTTAGGAACGATGGCACACAAACTAAGATGGGCAAGAAAAACAAGAATAAGAAGAACGAATGAAAACAAAAGAAACAAGATGAAACAAGTATATGGGAGGAAATTCAGGCTGGGGTTTTCCTACTAAAGCATATCACCAACATGCAACATCAACTCTCTCTCTCATATTCCTACCAAGGTTATAAGAAACCATCAAAAGCATCTATTCCACTCGCTCTCAAGATGAGGAAATATCTAAGTCTAAGGGTAGCCTCTCTCTCAAGATGACTACACGCAAACCTCATCGCATAACATATGGTTTTAAATCTTTAGCATTCTAACACTCTCGTGCAATCATACTACTCCATAACACATGATAAAAGTGATATTACTCTCTCGAGATATCAACAATCAAACATCACAATATGGTAGTTAAACATACAAGTGAAGCATTAAAACATGCGCATGGAGATAATCTTGATAAGAATATATATATTCAACAGAAAGAGACAATATACATGTTGGGAGAGCTTCAGTGGCTACCCCCAACCCAAGTTAAGGTGTTTAGCTACTCATGCTTGTGGACAGCATAATGACGTTACAAAAAGATGGATACATGAAGTACAACAAAGAGAGGAGGGAAGTACAATGAGATGGAGTGATAGATCTAGAGAGAAGAGATGTGATACGACATAATACTTCTTCATATCTAGATCTAACACGTCAGTGGCGTGGGTGATATTCTTCTCTCGAAGAAGGAGTCTTTAGTCTTCTCTCTCCTCGGCTTCTGCCTTTGGAGATCTAAGATTGGTGGATGGGATGGTATGGAAATAATATAGAATGTAGCAATACTTCGTGGTCCTCGGGATCCGATATATGATCTGATGATTTGACAAGATAGGTGGGTGTGCCATTTATAGGCACGTTCCACTGACTTAAGCCTAAATCGGGGTCGCAGTCTTGTTTGAGTGAGTGGCGAGACTGTGGTCATGGTCTGCTCTTTATTTCTCCTTTCATCACGATTGAACTTATTTGCGGTCTGGTGACGATTGCAATTGATGTCAGCTTGTGCGTTGCGTTTGGAGAAGTCAAGGTCTTCTCATTTGGTCACGGTTTGCAAGGATTCAACAGTGACCGTGGTCCCCATGCTGGTCACGGTTCTTCTTGATCGTGGTCTGTGTCGATCATGGTCTCTGGTCTAATTTCAAACCCATGTTCCGATCGTGACCAATGTCATGGTCACAGTTAAGCAGTGATCGTGGCTTTGTTATGGCCACGATCTATCTTTAACGCCTGATGACCTCGATCTTAAAGGATCTCTGAAACCATGATCGCGGTTGAGGTATAAGTGGGTAGTGGTCAAGGTAAAGACCGTGACCTGGGTTGTGAATGTACCTGAAACCATGTAAGTGAGGTTTTAGTCAAAAAGGTGGTAAAATTATGGGAAAAACTAACAAAAGATATACTAAAAGAGGTATAAAATATATATACACAAAAGGTACGTAAAATAAAGTATTATCAGGTATCCTCTACCCAACACGACCATGGCACTCACCACATCTGTGGCCACCATACATACACTTACACCTCGCCTCCACCTTCCACCTCGGCCATTCCCATTGCCCACAAGCATGCCATATAACCCCACCACAACCGTGGTGCCTCACCATGATCGTGGTGACCACCTTACCCTACTCTTTTTCTTCATTGTTTTTCCTTTTTGACCCCACTTACCCTAGTGACTCCCCACCACCTATATGTACATAGGTGGTGGCCAAAACATGAAGGTTAGCACCCCTACATCTTCTCTAGAGTGTCCTTAGCCATTTCCTTGCTTTAAACCCTTTCACCTTCCATTTCCACCATAGAACCCTAGTTTTCTAGGTTTTACACCATAATCCCCTACATTTCCATGCTCTTAATCCATTTTAGAGGAGGGGGAGACATTCTACAACTGCTAGCGGGTGTAGGAGTAAGTTATACCACAAGCTGCATGAATATATACCTCTTTCTTCTCTCTTTTTTGCTCTTTTGTGTAGTCATGTGCAGCTAAGTCCCTTATTGTATGATGCTTGAAAACACCTAGGTTCTAGGGGAAAATGGATTGAGTGTGGCTATCTTAGGAATTGGTCCCAGGAATAATTAGTGGATCCCTAGCTAGAACCCTTTTTTCCTACATACAACTCCCTTCTCCTACAAGTAGGTGTGAGATCTAAGTAGCTAGTGTAAGAGTGATTAGTGAAATTGCCTAGAGTTTTCTAAAAGGCTAGATGAAAAGTAACATGAGGTAATACACCCTCATCTCTAGCTCCATTCCTACCCTTGGCTCTCAATTAACCTAATACCACTTAACCTAGAAACCTAGACTTGCCAAGTCCTATTAGAATTATACCTAGCCCTAATTTCCCAACTAGTAGCATAGGGTCAATTCAAATAGCACTTGCCTTGTTGTTTGGTTTGGAAATCTACTTTGAAGATATAAGATTTGCATTCTGTGTTAACCTTCCCCCAACTAATAACATAGTTTCATTCCCAAACAGCCCACATATCCATATCCCTGCTTGAAACCCACCTTGCCATCTTAGCTTGTTAATGCTAGTTTTGTTAATTGCCTTTGTTGCTTCTTAGTCAATTTCTTAGTTCTTGATAGCTAGGTCTTGCCTGAGTAAGTTAGTTCACTTTCAATCTTGCTTGTGTCAATCTTTTTAGCTATCGACAACCTAGGTTCTTGCTTGTTCTTATGATTAACTTGTCTCTTAGTTGTTAATCTGAATTGCTAGTCTAGTGTAGCTAGTTGTAGTTCTTTGATCTTGCTTAGTTACTTGTTTTGCCTTGCCTCTTAGATTTAACTTGTTAGGATAATTTAGGGCTTCTGGTAATCTAGTTTTCTTCTTGCCCTTAATTGCATGCCTTCTTAGTGTAATCAACCAAAACCAACCTTTAAACCCTAAAAATCCTACACTACACTTTAGGAATGTAGCTACCTTAACTTAGCTCTAGTGTCCCCTCTCTCCCTGTGGATCGAACCTTCTCTTGCCACTTGCCTATACTACAACACAACCATGTGCGCTTGTGGGTGAAGTGAAAATAATCTAAGATAGTGTGTTAGACTAGTCCCCTTATATAAATTTGAAAGATCCATTTGTGTTTACCTAAGTTGCATATAATCAAATTTAATTGGCTAGTTGTAACCAAAGGCAGTCTGAAACGCACCAAGCTTTCTGGCACTGTTTCCAGGGAGTAGAGGCACTCAACCTAGCTAGTTAGTGTAGCTTATCTTTTCCTACTGCCCTCACCATTGCTATTCTTTATTCTTTGTTTACTCTTTCATACTTGCCTTCTAACTTTGCTTTTGTCATTTGTTTGTGTATTGTGTAGGTGACAGATGTCCATGCTTGGTAGACACTCTACTTCTACCGCCTTGATGTCTTTCGACCCTGAGATAGGTAGAAGAATACATCAACACCACCACAAATAGCATTGAGAATCTGAAATGGATGGCTCAGATGCTCAAATCCCTCCCGAGGGTGTTCAGAAACAACCCAACCACCCTCTTCACGAGTAATTCACCCCGGGGAACGATAACTCCCCAATCACCACCCTTGTTGACCAAATGTCAGGTCAACAATTCTCCATTCCACCAAACCTCTCAGACTCCTTCCTACTTACTATGGGATGGAGAACAAGAACCCTACCACCACATAGATGCTTTTCTTGAAACTTGATCCACATTCCGCACACCTTCCTCCACTGATGACTCAATCCAAAGAAACCTCTTTCCCTTTTCCCTGAAAGAAAAATCTAATGAGTGGTACATTTCCAATCCTGAGTTAGTAACCTGGAATACGGTGAAGAATGAATTCCTCAAGAATTTCTACCCACTTTCCAAGTTGACTCAGATGCAGAGATGCATTACCTCCTTCACATAAAAAGAGAATGAACCCTTCCACAAAGCTTGGGAATGATTTCAGAAGCTCCTTCGTGACTGCCCGCATTATAAAGTACCTCTATGGCAGCTTGTATAAACATTCTACACTGGGTTGGTTGAGCTGAGTTAGACTATTGTTGATTCCTCATGTGGAGGTCCATTCATGGCAAAACCACTGGAGGAATTTTGGCCCCTTTTTGAGAATCTAGCTGAGAACTCTCACCATCGAGCTTCAAGTAAAGGGGAGTAGTGTGACTGGAACTACATTCCTCCTCCCCCTCCTATAGTTTTTGTCTGGATAGAAGCCAACCCCTAAATGAAGAAGATGATTGCTGACATGATGAGCATGATGAAGAACCATTCTGGGGGTTCTACTAGTCAATCTACCATGACAGTTGATGTCGTTGATGAAGAAGTGAATGCTTTGCACGTATTTGGCAACCACAACAACCAAGGCCTGATGTCCAACTCTTATACTCCAGAGTGGAGAAATCATCCTAACTTCACAGTGAAACAACAGGGTGAATAGGGGAAAGGACAACCAAGACAGCATAAAGACCCTAAGTACAACTCAAAGTTTGAAGAGGAAGTGCTTGGGAGGCTAAGAAGCCTCAATGAAGTGAAGAAAGATGTGTCCTCCCAGGGGAAAATGATTATCCACCTTGAGTAAAGGCTTGATCAAATTTCTCTTTCACGTGCTCATCGTGAAAAAGGAAGGCTCCCAAACAATGATGGTGTATCTATGAGCACCACCCAAAGTACCTATGCGCCACCACAATACCAAACCACCCAATCCTTATGCTCCTTCACCTCCACAACCCCCATTTAGCTACCAACATACTCAACCTCCAACTCACTTGTGAGAACCCGTTACACTAAACGAGATTACTCAAAACATAAAACACAATCAATCACTAATTAATCACATACCCAAAAATATGGGTAAATTAAAACAGATTTCAACATCAACACTTGCTCAAAAACATTTGCATAAGAGCCCAACATCTTTCTTGTATCCATACTATGCCAATAATTTGATACCAATACTAATAGTCATCCAAGTGGCGCTTCATGGCCGCACGCTCTGGCGGCGGACGTGGTGGGCGGCGACCTCCATCACAACAAGGAGGCAGACCCCCGCGCCCCAGAGATGAACTTGTCAGGGTTGCAGATGCATCTAAGGAGTGGTCTTCCATCTGTAAATCCCCAGTTGGTGATATTAACACTAGAATCCAGACCACAGACTTGGTGCTGGACGACGACACAATCATCATTCCGCAAGCAGAGGTCGATGAAAACGTGGCGATGTGGAAGAATACAGTGGTCGGCTACATCATCGGGTTCAAGCCCCACATACCAACACTCCAGGAACACCTGATCCGCATCTGGAGACCTTCGGGTGCGCTGGAAGTTATGGGTCGGAACAACGGCAGTTTCATCATCAAATTCCAATCGGAGCAGGATATGAACAACGCCATTGAATTTGGGCCTTGGTTAATCAAAGGAAAACCCATGATCCTCAAGACATGGGAGAAGGGGGAACCGTTGGAGCAGGAAAAATTGGTCTCAATTCCGATTTGGCTGAAGCTTCAGAACCTCCCACTTGAACTTTGGAGCGAGATGATGATCTCCAGGATTGCATCGTTCCTAGGTAAACCTCAGTGTATGGATAGACAGACAAAGGCCAAGATGAGGGTCGACTATGCCAGAGTGAATGTACTGATGGCAGCCTCATCCTCATTCCCCACGTCTGTCAAACTACACACTGACAAAGGACATCCTTATGAGGTCCATGTAGAATATGAGTGGATCCCATAATGATGCCCGCATTGCGGGACATTCGGCCATGATAAATCTATGTGTAGGCCGGCACAGACATCGCAAAATGCCACCACAGGGGACACACCACCTGAAAAGGCGCAGGCCACACCACATCAACAGACGACTACCCAGTCGCCCACACAGACTGCTCAACGGAATACCGCAGAGACTCAGGAAAAGAACGATGACGAAGGATTTGTTCATCCAAAGAAGGTTTCCAGCCCTCAAGGCAGGAGAACTACCCGAAGTCAGCAGTCCAAGAAAAAAGACAATCCAGACAATCGTTACGAACCACTTGGGGATGAAGACACGCCCACTGTAGAGGCGGGAGGCAGGAAAACTCCCCCAAAGCCCAATGGTTGATCTACCAAATATACTCGCCTGGAATGTCCGAGGTCTCTCATAAAGGGAGAAATTAGACATGGTTCGGGCAGAGTATAGGAGAGCTAGAGCAGATCTGGCTCTTCTTCTTGAAGTGAAATTCAAAAAAAATAAAGCTCAAAGATTGTTGCGTAGTGGCTGGTCTGAAAGCTTCTGGATTACAAACGGAGCAAGCTGTAACAAGCTGAGAATCACTGTTATATGGAAGAGAGACGATCTCAAGATTACACCGGTCATGGAATCAAGACAATGTCTTCATTTCAAACTTGTGTGTGATGATAAAGAATTTGATATTACTGCAATCTATGCTGAAAATGACGAGGTTAGAAGGAGAAACCTGTGGGATGACCTGAGACTTATTAAAACTAAAATCACCTCACACTGGATCGTGCTGGGGGATTTCAACACTGTCAGAGCTGCTACTGAACGAACTGGGAGAGCCTCCCCATCATCCAGGTCTATGGAAAACTTTAATCAATTGTTGGCAAACATTGAGGTTTTTGAAATGCCGGTCAAAGGGCCATTATTTACCTGGAACAATCAACAGGCAGGTGGGAATAACACGAGGTCCAAGATTGACAGAGTTTTTACTCAGTTGAACTTGCTAATTGATATTCCACATGCTTGGCTTGAGATTTTACCCATGATATACAGCGACCACTTCATTCAAATATTACATCTCAATGAAGAGAAACAAAAGCAAAAATATCCTATAAGATACTTCAATGCGTGGGCTGATCTTCCTGGCTTCAGAGATACGGTGGTGAAAGCCTGGTCCAATGAATGCAGTGGATGTCCAATGTACATTCTTTATCAAAAACTGAGGAATGTCAAACGGGCTCTTCAGACGTGGAATTGGGAACACATAGGGGATGTAAATGACTCTGCAAAAAACAAAGAAAAGGAAGCACTCAAAGCCCAGATAGAGTCAGACAGTGATCCTTCTAATGACCTGCTATGGGAAATTGCAAAAGCCAAACAAGATGAAACGCTGAAAGCAAGAAGAACTGAGGAAGCCATGATTCGACAAAAATCATGAATTCAATGGCTTAAATAGGGGGGTACCAATTCTAAGTTCTTTTATGCCTCTATGAAGACAAGAAGAGCAAGAAATCAAATCAAGTATGTCCTAGTAGAGGACAACACAATCAAGGGTGATGAACTGATCAAACAGGCCTTCACCAAACATTACAGTAATCTTTTCAATGCACCTGGGGGACGTGCTAAAAGAACATGGACAAACTTAAAGAAAATCTTTGCTGAACAGAAGAAAGACATGTGAAGGTTTGTGACTAACGAAGAGATCAAAGCATTGTGATGGCATCCAGTGATGACAAAGCGTATGGCCCTGACGGGCTGAACGCTCACTTCTATAAGAACACCTGGGACATTGTGGGTGATGCCGTTTCTAAAGCAGTCAAAGATTTTTTCCTTAAGGGGAGAATGCTAAAAGAGGCAAACAAGACTTTTGTCACCTTGATACCCAAAGTCAAGTAGCCTGAAGCGATTAATGAATGGAGACCTATCTCCCTATGTAATTTTGCATACAAAATCATATCAAAGATTCTGGCTAATCGATTGAGGGACGTTATGCCTCACATCATCAGCACTAATCAATCAGCATTTGTTAAGGGGATACGCATATCAGATGCCATCTTACTTGCAAATGAAGTCATCTACGACTTTAAAAACTCCAACCAAAAGAAACTTTGCCTAAAGGATGACCTTAGCAAAGCATACAACTCCATAGATAGAAACTTCATCATTGATGTCATGACTGCAATGGAGTTCCTGCAATGTTGGTTGAACTAGATATCTGAATGTATGTCTTCAGCATCATTCCAAATTCTTATAAATGGAGCACCTACTGATCTTATCCAAGCCACTAGTGGCATTAGGGAAGGCGATCCTACCGTGCCTTACCTGTTTGTAATAGGTATGGAAGGCCTCACCTCTATCATAAATGAAGCCGTAAGGGAACAAAAGTTCACCCCACGGAGAGTCAAAGGAGCAGACATTTCTCATATCTTGTTTGCCGATGATCTCCTAATCTTTGCTCAAGCAGATGAAAAAGACATTAAAGGTATCAAGGAGTGCCTTGATGTCTTTAGTAATTGCTCAGGACTGAATATAAACCCTAGAAAAAGTCAACTGTTTCTTAGTGCTTCAGCCGATAGAGATATATGTAAGGACATTGGAATCCCAGAATGCACCGTACCTGTGCGTTATCTGGGGCTCCCCCTATTCACTGGAAGACTCACAAGAAAGATGTGTGCTGCTCTGGTGGATAAAATCAAAACTAATCTGGACTCCTAGAAATCAAAACTTCTTAGTATGGCGGGCAGATTAGAGCTTATTATATCAACCTTGTCCGCGTATCACTTGTTCTGGACAGGCACCTTCCCCCTCCCCAGAGGAGTTGTAGAAGACATTGAAAGGTTGTGCCGAGATTTTCTTTGGGGTGATCTTGAAGGAAAACAACATTACTACACAGTCTCTTGGGAGAAAATTTGCAAACCAAAAAAAGAAGGGGGCTTGGGCATTAGATCAGTGGACGACTGGTGCCAAGCTGGTCTTACAAAACTGCTATGGGACATTGCAAACAACAAGGATAATTTATGGGTGAAATGGGTCCATAGTGTCTACATCAAGAAATGTACTGTATGGAACTGCAACTCCAAACCCGGTGACAGCTGGATGTAGAGGAACATTCTCAAGCATAGAGATAAAATGGCCAAGATTGTTCATTTTAAAATTGGCGATGGTGCCACCATCTCCATCTGGAATGATCCTTGGGTCGAAGGCGACTTTCTCCAATCCCACGTTGGAGAATCTCTGAAAATGAGGAATGGGTTCACTACAGACCTCCATCTTAACTCCCTGATAGAAAACGGATCTTGGTGCATTCCTAAAGGTAGGGGGACTGACAATATTACAAAGATTTGCAAGAAAATAAAATTACAACAAGACAACCTGTGCCACTTTGTCGGACTGGAAACCTATTCCCTCAAGGGTGCTTGGAATGTCTGCAGATCAAAGAGTGAGGAATTGTCGTGGGCTAAGTGGGTGTGGTCCCTAAAGCTGCCGAACAGAGTGAAAATCTTTGGATGGAAGATGATGCAACACAAACTAATTACAGAGTCATATCTCAAATCTAGAGGGACTACAACAGCCTCGATGTGCTAGTTGTGTAGAAGTGAAGAAGAGGATGATCTGCACATCATGTGGACCTGCACATTCGCTACTGAAGTTTGGAGACTTGCGGACAACAGTCTGATAAAAATCCCAAAGGACCAAGCTAATTTACTCAGCTTGAGATCGGCTGAAGATGCCTCTTCCCAAGATGGTGTGGAATAAGGCATTTTCTGATTTTAATCTTTTGCATAGATAGTTCAGTATCATGCATAGATAGTTTTCCTTTTATTTGGTTTGCACTTGCGCAAACTATACCCACTTGTACATATTCTTCAGCTGTACTTTGTTTTCTGGTTAATATAGTGGCACGCTTACTGATAAAAAATAATAATAATTTGATACCAATTGGTCTATCACCTTAGCCACAACATATATACACAGGAGAACAATATTTGTAAATGACACACAAACAAGTATTAACATGATAAAAAAATTCTGATTAATTTGAAACACCATATAGAAACTTTTCCTACCTGGACCTGAGAGTACAGGGATGAATCTAGGACACAATAGACATCTAATCATCTTTCTCAAATATTCATTACTATAGCTCATCTTTTCTGCCACATGTTTGTTTTTGTCACTTTTGATTACGTAAAAAAATGTGGCGAACCACAAGGGTGAGACCCATGTCCCAACAAGAGATATAACATCCAACAATGCTTATTGATTATAACATTTTAAATAGTAGATAACTAAGCAGTTGGAGTATTTAATAATCAATCGAATAGATTGAACAGTTCAAGTATACAAAATAGATTAAGCAAATCATCTTAGCAACAAGTATGATCACCAATGCTTATATAAATAACAAATAAATCCATTTCTCTAGACAAATATCTACTCAAATATCATCAAATTGCATCAAATAATATTCATTTTCATTAAATAAACTATCATCATATTCATTTCTAACAGTACAAGAAATCTAGTAACATAAGCATCCTTGACATCATGAATATGTCTAGTAACATAACATGTCTATCAATATTGGCATATCAAATAAAGTGAACAGATGTATATCATAAGTAGAACTAACATCATCGCACAATTAACTGCATATGCATGATTATAGTTTAAGCATTTATAATTACATAGGCATGGCTAGTAATATTAAACATAGCTAGAAGCATCATCTTAACCATCAGTGTTAGTATAGTTGACAACATAAGCATGTTTACAACATGAGCATAACTACAACATAAGCATATCTATTATCTCTTATTGTACTATACATGATCTCAATGAAAAGAAAGCAAACAAGGGTTATCATCCAATATGAAGCATTGTGTATAACCCTAAATAGATATGCTAAATGGCTATCTTACATCTTTTATTATGCCCTGGGCAATTTGAATCGTACCATCTAAAGTCCAACCGACCCCTGTGAATGGCTATTTGGTTCCATACAAGATCTAGGAGTGTCGGTATCATAGGATCGCTTCCCCTCAGTTAGTACGAGTAAAAAGGCAGTGACATATCAGTCAAAGATGCCACCACAATGACATATAGTCAAGCTGCTAACCACTAGTCCGCCCTTGGTATAGTTCACGACACTAGAAACTAGGGTATACAAAACCCTCTAATCTGTGGTACAACCGCAGTTGTCCTCAATCACATCAGATGTATGAGGCATGACCATAGCCATCCTCCAAAACCTGCATTGTGGATAACAAGGATATATCCTCAACTTGCCACCCCCACATACTCAATCATATGTGCTCTGAGTTTCCCTTAGGAATACTTGTTTCACCATCCAGCAAGTTTTGACACTGAAGATGGCTCTACGGCACAGGGCACTACATGATTAGAGTTTCACTTGATTAGTTATTGATTTAAGGGTGCATCAAACAAGTGGACATACAAACCCTAATTCACTTCTAGAAAGCATATAAATATCACAAATTTTAAAAGATATAAAATGTGTGGAACATAATTTCTCATATCATCATCACATGGTACTATTCACTTGCCATTCACGAGACCACACTAGTCATCATTCTATCACAAGATATAAATCCTTTTCACAATATCACAAGGTATCAACCCTTATCAACACAAGAGGATTACACCTCATTCAAGGCTCAACCATACCCAAAGGTCATTAAGACCATCATATTATCACATGATATAAATCCTTTTCACAATATCATAGGGTATCAACCCTTATCAACACAAGAGGATTACAACTCATTTAGGGCTCAACCATTCCCAAAGGTCATTAAGACCATCGTACTATTCCCTGCAAGATCATCATTATCTTTGCATGACTTATAACAAGGCTCAACAACATCACTTACATATAATACACCAGATCAACACAATATTGCATTAATGAGCTAGGAGATATTCATAAACAATCATAGCAGGGTTATATTAACATTAAGAACATTCCTTTATTACATCAACATGCAAGGAATCTAGATATGATTAACCGTCATCATATTCATAATGCACATGTTTAGCATAAGAAAGTATCAACCATGTGGCTATGATAACCACCAATTAACACATTAAGGTTATGATCATATTAAGGAGGTTATTTCACCATCATACCATCATACAAGAAGGTTAAACATGAATACTCATCCTTATCTATTTTCATTAGAGTTAGGTTCAACAAGATAAATTATATTAATGTTACTAATCAACACTCATACCCAAACCCTAACTTTTGGCATCCCCATTAGATCATGGATGCATAAGGTGAAGCATCACCATCACATTCCAAAGTATTCTCAATTATGAACCCACACATAAATCAAGGTGTAACCATCAATTTATATCATACTAGGGTTTCAACAACAATAAGGGAGTACTCCATGATTTTATTAGTCATTCAAGAACTATTCATACCCAATTACCATCATTTAGTTATATCAAAGCTAGGTATAACAAGATATACCTCATTAGGGTTACCCATTAATTCATTATGGTGATTATAAATCATAATCATATGAGGGAAAGGGTAAGACTACAAGTTTAAGGCATTGAACCATCCAATCCTCATCATTTGAATTATAACATTAAACTACACACTTCACCCAAAACAATGGAAATATTGAGGCATCAACTTCTAACCATGAAATGTTGAAAAGGTAAAGCCATTGGTTGTTTACATACGTAAACACCTTGAATGAATTATCTAAGATGTAATTGAGTTGTGATCTATAAAAGTTACCATTTAACCCTAGACATCCTTTGATTAACAACAATAAGGGTTCTGTTGAGAGTAAGGTAAAACCCACAATCGATTGTTCATTTAAAACAAGCCATCCATTGTCAACAAGTAAGCTCATTAAGTTGATCATATAAAGGAAACCATATAAATCACATTATTAGGACCAACATATTACATTAGCCATCATTCCACTTTATTGGAGGAATAAACATTAGATCTTGACCTTTGGGTCAAGTTCATATGTTAAAACCATCAATTATAGTATAGGTCTGACTATTGCATCAAGTGACCTAAGAAACCATTGGTCTAAGGGTTAATTGATTGCTAAACCTATATGATTAACTCACCATAGGTTGTGGAGACCTGATCCACCATCAATAGTGACCATTAAGTCGCCAAAGGTTGTTAGATCAGCATCAAATATTAAGCTAATGTCATCATTGATTGATAACATCAATACGATACTTAATGGTTGATCATTAAACTTCTAATTGATCCAAAACCTGACCTAAGGGGGTGATCATAGGTTGTCACCATCATAAGACACCTTTGATATCGACCATCAGTTGTCATGAAGACAACACCATAGGGTTGTTGCAATGGTACCATCATCGGGTCATGGGTTTATAGAAGAAATCAGCTTAAAACCCTAAAATTGACCATTGGTTGATAGGTGCTTAGCACCATAGGTTGTCAAACCAACCTGATCCAAGTCATATTATACACTAGGAATAATGTACATATGATCAAAAGTTCATCTAGAACTTAAATCAGAATAGGGATTATTATAAAAATTGAAATCCAAGTCAAGCATAGCTTTTTAGTGAATGGATCATCATTTAAAAGCAAGAACATGAGCTCGCAAGCTTATGGTAAGCAATAAACGTGGAACAAGTTGTAAAAATTGCCTATAATTAGAAGATAAACTCCCAAACATAAGAAAATACGAGCAGGTGGGGTAGGAAATCCAAGCATAAGTTGTGAACTCGTCCATCTAGCACCTTTCTTCATCAAATGAGCAAACCCTAAGCATAAGGAGCAAGAGAGGTAGGGTTTTAGAGCTTTAGAGAAATTTCTACCATGGAACAACAAGGTTTCGACCTGGAGAAAGGTAGGCGGAAGGATAAAAAAGAAATTAACAGAGGAAATAAGGGGATTCTTACTCTCTTAGGTCAAGATTAGTATAAGGAAGCTTTTTAAACCCTAAAAGGAAGTCAATTGCAACCCTAGAGCTTTTTCCCAAGAAGATCCCCTCTCTCTTCTTCCTTGGACAGGAAATTTATAGAAGCACAAAGGGAGAACAAGGTTTGTAGAAGGAGGGAAGTGGTGGAGAGAAAATGACTCGTTTTTTTGCTTAGGGATAAGTATATGAAACTTTAAGATAAAGAAAATGAAAAAGTTGAAGTTCTAGTATCTTTCCAAGTGTCCATGGTTTTAAACTATTAAGAATATATAAGCACACACACAAGAAGCTCCCCCAGTGTTCATAGAGACATTATTATCCCTCGTTTCTTGAAGTTCCAAGAAAAACAAATAATTCATAAGTTGATAGCTACTAAAGGTAGCTCATCCATGAAGGGGTAAACCCTAAAATACCCTTGGAGAAAACACCTTCAAACCAAGGATTCAATAGGTTCCCAATGGTTCAAAAAGATCAATAATGATGATATAATATCCAAGGAACATAATTAAAGTGATAAATTTCAAAGAAAACCTCTCAATTGGGTAAATGTAGAAAAGTCCAAAATGTGCATAAAATTGCATAATTTGCTCAAATAGTGTCCAAATTGGACCAAATTTGTAACTTAAGCTTATATTATGATTTAAAAGTCTATAAAAAGGTTATATTAAGGTTATAAGAATTTAATTATGATAATTAAGCTTATTCAACTCATTAAGCAAGTTTAGGGGCCTTACAACTATAAACCCTTAACAGGGATTTCGCCCCCGAAATCGAAGGTAAATAGAGATGGGTAGTTCCTTTGCACCTCATCCTATTACCTTAATATGGTTACTTTTATATCATTGGTGATGTCACATCATTCATACATATCTCATCTTGGATCAGCACAAAAACCCCCAATATGTATCGAAGGTGTATACCATAGGAAGAAGTCCCGGCAATCCTAAAAGAATGTCATTCTTCGCCGTATGGAGAACATCATAGTGGGGAGAGAACAACTAAAAAAGTGCTCCAATTTGGGTTTTACTGGCCCACCCTATTCAAGGACACAACATCTTTTGTCGAGGCTTGCAAGGAATGTCAACTAATTGGAAATATCAGTAAGAAAAGTGAGATGCCTATGGCCGATTGGGTGGAAGTGGAAATCTTTGATGTTTGGGGAATATACTACATGGGTCCTTTCCCGTCATCAAAAGGATAACAATACATTCTAGTAGTCGTTGACTACATTTCAAAGTGGGTAGAGGTGGCAGCGACCCAAACTTGCGATTCTAAATTGGTGATCAAACTATTCGAGAAAACCATTTTCCCACGCTTCGGAGTGCCTCACACTGTTATAAGCGATGGGAGATCACATTTTGGAGAAAAGCAATTTGAGGCACTATTAAAGAAATATGGGGTAAAGCATAAAGTTGCTACACCCTATTATCCTCAAACCTCGGGACAAGTAGAGGTATCCAACCGGCAGATTAAATAAATTCTAAAAAAAAACGATCAGCCGCACTCGGAAGGACTGGTCTATGAAACTCGATGATTCTCTGTGGGCTTATAGGACAGCTTATAAAACACCAATAGGCATGACACCATACAGATTAACCTATGGTAAGTCCTGCCATCTACCTTTGGAGCTCGAGCATTTGGGCGATCAAGTTTCTAAACATGGACTTGGAGAAAGCACGACAAAAAATATTTCTACAGTTACAGGAGCTCAAGGAGCTGAGATTACATGCTTATGAGAATGGGAAAATTTACAAACAAAGGACTAAGGTGTGTCATGACACCCACCTAAAGAACAAGGATGTTCGTGAAGGTGATAAAGTGATTCTCTTCAATTCAAGAATCAGGCTCTTCCCTACAAAGCTTAGGATGAGATGGTCAGGACCCTTCTCTGTGGTGAAGATATACCCATCAGGAATGATGGAGATTCAAGGAGAGAAATTTGGAATTTTCAAGGTCAATGGTCATAGGGTAAAAATATTTTATGAAGACGAGGTTTTTGTATGAAGATCTGAAGTTAATTTGGAGGAACCAGATCAGCCACCTGAGAAAATGAATGAGGAGTTGCCACATCCAGCTGCGGGACCAAAGGAATGAAGAATTATGAAATCTAGCTAGAGACTTTAAAGCAAGCGCTTCTTGGGAGGCAACCCAAGTTTTTGTAATTTCCTTAAGCTTTGTTTTCTTTGCTCCGTTTGTTTGATCAATTTTCTGTTCTTTTAAGTGTTGTACATATCTATCTCATTTCGAATAGATGAATAGATTAAAGCAAAAAGTTTGGTTTTGGCTGAGTAGCTCAGATCGCGATCTAGACCGCAGTCACGGTATGGCCCTGCATCAAGCAAGACCACAACCCGCGGTGACTATATTTAGTCATCTTAACTGTGACATCCTTTCTCCCTTTGAAATAGAAGAGACCACGACCCACGATCGTGTCTCGAGCACATCGTGGTCATGGTCATTCCATCTTAATCGGCTGATCATGGTCATGCTAGTATATATTCTTAAACCCCCGTCTTTCAGACTCTTTTTACTTACTCTTTTTTCAAACCTGGCTTAAACCCTTCTTCTTCTCCAAAGAATCTCAATCGCGACCGATGATCCGCTGCCGCAGCCATCTCACCACCGCATCAACCTTCTCCAATTTCATCATCTCATCTAAAAAAAAGGTAAAAGTCAAACCCTTACTCCTCTTACCGCCGTTTTCATGATTTTCTGACTTCATCGTGCCACTACAATTTTTTCCCTCTGCCTTTCCCTTCCTCCTGATTCATTCTAATTAACAACCATCTATAGCACCGCCACCAGATGCTCTTACCGATCCTAATATCCAAACTGCCCTAAAGGCGACTGTTACAACCCCAATTTTGGGTTCATTTGGTAAGAAATATGATTTCTCCTAATAAAGATAAATGAACAAATAAGGATGTCTTTTGATTGAATACATGAATTTCGTGTTGTATGTTTTCTTAATGGTCCTTATTGGCCATTGAGCCCAATTGAAGGAAAAAGAAAAAGAAATTAAAAAGAAATTCAATTGGATAAGGAGTACATAAGAAAATAAATAAAGTAAGAACAAAAGGCTAAGGGATTATTCCAAAAAATAGAATTTTGAGTTTTAGGGTTCCTTGGGATTCAAGGAACTTAGGATAATAAATTGATGGTAAAAGAAATAGAAAAGATATGGAAAATAAGAATAATTAAATGATAACTTGCAATCCAAGAAAAGAGATTGTTTCCTTGATATAATAATCCCAATTTTTGTAAGATGTAAGATAAAAACATGAACAAGGTTCCCTCCATATTTGAAGTGAATAGGAGTTACGAATTGGGAGTTATGAATTTTCTAAGTTATCTTTGAATTAGGAATATAATCCGAATTAATTGAAAATTTATTTCCTTTTGATCAAACATGCGTGATGAGGGCCAAAGAGCGCTGCTCATCGTCCAAGTCCCAGTGGGACGAGGACTGTAGCCGTGATAGGGGGATTTTTTTCCCTTGATTTCGTAGTCTGTGATGCATGTGCATCCTTGGAAAGTTCTTCTTTGAGTCCGGGAGTGAGAGGAGAAGCTTCCCGACCCTGGTTTGTTGGGGTTACAACCTGACCTTGCGAAATGCCCAATTGGACTAGGACTTGGGTTGCAGCTAGGATTGGGAACCCTAACAGGGACCCCCATGGCCTATATACAGGGGACCTCTCGGTCCCTTGTTCCAGTGCGATCTCAATCGGCTTCTTATCGTTCCCTTTTACACGCTAACCCGCTTGATCGATTCCTCTCCGGAGAGGGCGCCGTCGCGACGCTAGCAGTAGAAAACAAAGGAAGACGACGCTCAGTCATCGTTTGATCCAGATCTGACGGTGCAAGGAGGGGGCGGCTGAGTAGAGTTGCTTCAGTCACGGGCCGATAGATCGTGAGACTATCGTGGACTCACCTAAGATCCAACGGACCGAGCTAGGAGGGCGCGCGCATAGGGAAGGTATTGGAGGCGACTGACGTGGAGCGTCAGATCAGGAGGGGTCTAGTGGCGCATCGATCCAACGATCAACGATTTTCGGCATTTATTCCTCTCTAATCGAATATTCAGGAAAAAGGGTTTTCTTTGCAAAATTCGTAGTAATAGCTAGGAACCTCATATGGAAAGACTTTATATATGAAAGTTGTGTAGAAAAATGCAAGGAATCTGATAAAAATGATTTGAGAACCTAGTTCTGCTCCGTTTTGCAAAAGTACCCTAATTTGCTAATAAAGTGTATTAAAAGTTGATGAGAAACCCTAATTGAATGTTAAGAGTGTAATTTGGTGAATCAATAGGTCAAATTGATACGTTTAACCCTGTTAATGATAAAAGTGGTTGATTATCCATTTTGAATGCAAAGATGTATAAATTAGAGTTGTAATCCATAAAAGAAGGTTAATCTATATGGGAACCCTAATATGGGATAAAAGGAGATAAAAATCATATTCATTTGGAATAAGGAAATCAGATGCTTAATAAAGATTCTAAACTTGATAAAGATGTGCTATAATGAGAAATTAGGGGTTTCACGTAGTTTTGATAAATTAAGGATCATAATATTGAAAGAGGAGGTAAAAACCCTAATTTCCAAAGAAACTCTAAAATTGGAATTGAAATCCTAAGTAATGTGATGAAATTGGATAAATATTAATAAAAGGAAATTGGTACTTTTATTTCAGGATTTCTCTTCCTCATTGCTTGCTTGATTGGGTTTCTCTGCATATTTGATTCTGTCTTGAAATCTGCAACCAAAGGTATGTGGTTACGCTTATGAATATCTCGAGTTAGTTTTTCAAGGTTTTCCGAAGTTTTCATCGATGACTTGGAATAAACTGTTGGATGAATTTAGTTCATGCAAACTATAATGTGGATATGACTATCATACAATATATGTGCTTACTATCTCAGATCCTGGTCCCCTCTGTGGCTTAATAGTTGACCTAGTACATGGCTACCTAGAGGGTAGGTCCATCAGGTCATTGAATGACTTAGTATATGGCTACCTAGAGGGTAGGACCATCAAGTCATATTGAGTTAGATATTGGGCTACCTTTGGGTAATGCCATGCGACTCTATTACCCTATGTATTGGCTACCTATAAGGTAGGACCATGGTGGTAAAGGTCTACCTTTATAGAGGCATCATATAAGTCCACTGCAGGGACAACACAGAGTTATGGATAGGTATGGATTGAGTAGTATGGTTTAAAATGTAATCTTGGTTGTTAAATGATTAATTGAATGATTACTTTGTTATCATAGTTGCATGATTATTGTTTTCCCCACATACCAGCTTCTTGCTGACTGACGTTTTGTTTGTCGGCGTTTTAGGTACAAATGAAAAGAACGAACAGTAAAGTGGCATATGCGGAATTAAATGAGAATTGATGTGCACAGGAGGATTAGTTAGATTAGTATCTTCATGGATAGAAATTTGGAAATCCCAATTTTAAAAAGGTAAGCAAAGTTTCATTTTATACCAGTGTTCAGTTTAGTTGGTAAAGTTTATTAATTGTTATTGATATTTGTCGAACCTTTGATCTGGGTTATTGGTTAACGACTCTAGCCTTTCAGTATCCCTCAATTGGGGGTTACCGGGAGACGGGGTCGTAACAACGAAATTTGCAACCAATAATTAAAAACCCTAAAAATGCAAATAAAGGGGCAACCGCCCGCCAACGAGTAGGTCTACGATTGATCAACATGCGCCAACGATTGATAGATGAAGAAGAGAAGGGGAATGGTCGAACAAAGTAGAACCATGAGTCATGGTCTGCTCCACTACAACCATGATCACGGTATGTTCATTGACCATAACTCAGTCGCGATGCTCGCTCAATGCCCTAAGTCTCAGGTTCACACTATGGGTCGCGGTGCTGAAGAACGTTACTTGAGGTCGCGGTCCCCTATATCACGAACTTCCCAAAACATCAAAGAAGACCTCGATCGCAATTACAACCCCGACCGCGATTACAACCACGACCGTGATCCCCTCATCAATTTACCATGACCGTGACCTCCTTCAGAGACTGTGACCACGGTATCCCTTAAATTACTAAACAGGACCACAGGTCGCAGTCCACATATACATTATTAAATCTTAATAATTCCTTATTAAAACTTTTATGAATGTTTTCCCTAGATAATTGCAAGAAGACTAGTTTTTGTTAAATCGATTATAAACTAATTCATTATTGAAACTTTGCATAATGTCTTCTTCATTGAACAATGACCCCATCTACAGGAAAGCAACATCCTTCAAGGAAGCAAAAAAGATAGTGGAGATCCTAACGGCAGCACTAAAAAAGAACACCTCCCTGTCAGTGACCAAAAGGGTCGAGTTGCAACTAAAACTTGAGTAATACCAAAGAATCCTAGGTCACCTGACATTGGAAGGCTCCCGACAAGAAACAGAACAAACAGAATAGATAGAGGCCTCTGAGTACCAACCAGGAGAGTTAGAGAGTTGAGTATAGGGGAAGAAGAGAAAGGCTGCACCCAAGGGAGCCTAGAGCAGTAAAAATACAAAACCATTAGCTGCTGAGAAGCCAAGGGAGCAGGAGGCAAGCAAGGCCAAAGAAGTCACAAGGGAGACAACAGTCGAATCTGACGAACCCCCTTTCATGCTAAGGAACCTTGTACACTAGTCCACCTATGACTGGATGTACCAAAATAAGGAATTCAGCCCGATCGATTACATGGACGTAGAAGATTTTAACAAGATGGAAATCTATGACAGGGTGGTCAAACACCTGGAAGGTGCAAATTTATGCACTTTGTGCACCTCTGAGGCCAATACCTACAAAAAGCTGACTGTGGAGTTCCTATCTTCGCTAAAGAAGGTCATCACTAATAGTGAGACAAGAAAGGTGGGCGGAGAAGATTATCAACTACAAGTAAGGCTAGGAGGCGAGTTTTACATGATCACAGAGGCAATCCTGATTAAGATTTTTATGAAGATGGAGGAAGAAGCACAAAAGTGTTGCACCACCTTGAGTGAAAAAGAATCAGTCACCTATGAGAGAAATCAACTGTGGGAAGAGCTGAATGGAGATGAGGAGCACTTCTCAAAGAACTCCAAGGCATCACTGATCACCTCGTGCTTCATCCGTGCAGTCCAGAAAATTACTTCCTACACAATTTACACGAGGTCAGAAATGCGAACAGTTAGAAAAGGAGATATGTTCCTAATCTCACTAATATAAAACTGAACTTTAGTGTCGGTTAAATAAACCTTTTGGTGTCAGTTTCAAAGCGACACCCAAGTGGGCATCGCTAAAAGTAGAAACCTTCAGCATCAATTTCAACACCGATGCCATAACTCTTCCCACCACCAATAAAATGTGCCAGCAACAGCACAATAGGCGTCGGTTTTTACCGATAACCGACACTATATCCCTCTAAAAGATGTTGGCTTTGTACTAATAACCGATGCTAGAAAGGAAAAAAATCATCCCCCAAAAAAAGGATAAAGACGTCGATGTTATACTAATCACCGACACAGTAAGGTTTTGTTGTCAGTTTTATACTAATAATCGACGCCTATGTTCAGCTTTTTTTTCTTATCAGTTTGCAAGTCTGATGTCCAGCTAGTTAGTAGGATGCAGAACCTGCATTTTAGTTCTGAACTACAGCTTTACATCACCCTTTGATTTCAGCCAACAACAAGCCACAAACCTGCAAAGTTTACAAGGATAGACAACAATTTATGAACATGTGATTCACACACATGTATAAGCACATTTAATTCATATTATTTTTCATCACACACATGTAGAAACCAGTAGTTCCATTTCAAATTTTCTCTATTTTCACACACATTTAGCAACCTATAGTTCCATTCATTTCATTTATGTTCACATTTAGACACATGTAGAAACATTCATGTATTGATCATCTTCACATTCACACATGACAATTCAAAAAAATTCATTCACATGTCATCAAATACAAAAATAATTATGAGAACAAAGTTTATAAATATCACTCTTTATTATTATCATCATCGTCATTATCGTCATCAGTATCCCAATCATAATAAAAAAATTCCCACTACTTGTAAGGCTTTTTCCCATTGTTCTCTTACATCATCTAATTCTTCCATCATATAGGGAGTATGTACATCTAATAACTTTTCACCTGTAGTGAAGTCACTGGTTTTAAACACCTGCAAAGATAATGACGTATATATATAATTAATAATATATAATAAGATTGATATATTTTGTATTATCTAATGAGACTATATATAATACATGTTGTATGGTATCGATTTCCATTGCAGCATGCCAGCATGTTTGATAATTAGGTCCATATATCGCATCACATAGTTTGCACATGCCCAGCCATTGTCTTTTTAGCACACTATAAATTGAAACATATAAAATATTCAAAAATACAAACAAGCATAGTTCACATAAATAATATATACATTGGAGTCAGGAAATTACTTTCACATTCTCCCAAATCAGTAACTGTTTCTTTTTCTTGGAGATGTTTCCTCCAACTTTTTTTAACTCTCTTAAAGCCCTACATGTTAATGTAACACATTAAATTGTATAATTAAATAGTAATGTAATACCATATGTTAACGGATATAAAAATATGAAATATTTCTCACGTGAATAATGGCCTTTTCATTGGGTGTCCATAAAATGTGTCTAATTCCTTCCCCGTAGGATCTAGATAATAAACAGTGAATGTCTTGGGGACAATAACCAGTAACTCCCAATGCCTACCACTAGAGGTAAGAAAGTTAAAAATTAATAACTCAAATCCACAATAAAAATGTAATTTTCTTAAGTCCAAAATATAAGCAAAGTAAACTTACTCAACATTGAATGGAGCTATTATCACCGTCTTCTTTTTTTACCAAAATATTTAAAAGCAGCAGAGTAGTATGAGGTAACTGGTAAAGGGTCTTTATCTACAAGACTAATCAAAGATGGAACTAGAAATCTCACATGGGAAAATAAAAAATATTTACAGATCGTGTGTAAGTGGCTGCAAAACATTTATTACGTATGCATTAATATATAAGAAACCAGATCACCATATATAAAACAAGGTATATGGATGTATAAACAATATCTCACCATATCCATAGCTCTATCATAGATGTATTCAGCCAATCATAACGAAACAACTCCAAAATATCTTGTATAAATAGATTGTTATTGTATGATTCACCTGTAGCATCCTCTGGAATAGAAACATTTATAAGACAATTTGGGTTATGTTCGCCTATCCATACTGACATACCCCTACAATTAGGACCTAACGAGGTGTATACGTCCCTTGCAAGCCAACTAGGTACTTCATGAGGTGGAGGTGGAGGCCGAGATGTAGCGGGTGTCTTCCTTTTGACCTGTATATATAATTTTAGATCAATTGACTCATATATACATACTAACAAATTAACATAATGCAAATTTACCATACAATATTAGTATAGACGACATCCATTTTGGGCCACAATATCACTCTGCCTTCTGCTTCACCAAGCGTTTTAGAATCTGGGTGGGCATATGGCAATGGAAGATCCCTCCAAATGGGGAGTATATGTATCGAGCTCACACCAACCGCACCATATGGTATTGGAGTTCCATGAAACATGTCCCCTAGAAGGGGTGGGTAAGCCTCGGCCTCTGTAATGATAAATTCTTGACTTTTTAGATGGCATGGCTTCAACCCCTACAAATTTATGTAAAGAATGTTATATACATATATACATATACATATCATCTTGAAAAGACTAGCTACTGTGTCATAAAAATACTTACAGTGGACGTGTTAGGTGGGTCTACATGATTACTCCCAACCTCTGTAGTAGGAGAAGAGCGACACGCCACAAGTACTATCTGATTGGCATCCTGAGATGCCTACCACTTCACCATTTCTTCTTGGATTCTCTTATTAATTAACTCATCTACCTATACATCGACAAAAGAAATGCTATCTTTTGATTATTGAATTCCCTTTTGCAATAACATTCTAAAAAAAGAATAGGTTACCTCAACATTTGATAATCTCGCTTTTGGGACAAGTTTTCACTGTGATGGCCCAAAGAATACTTTTATGCCCACACTAGCGCCTGCACCCCTAACATGTCCAGGATGCTCTGGGTTACCAAGAAAAACTATCAATTCATCCCTTGTGCCCTCAGGGATGAACTTGCCTTCCTTCCTCTGCTTGTGAATCTCCTGCTAATCGCTATCAATAGAAATTGGTAAGTAAACATAACAATAATCAACATTGATTGCTCTAAGAGTTAAATTTTACCATTTTTGCAGCCGCCTCAGCAGTTGCAGGCTTGGTTATATCTCCTTTCTTGTTTTACCTCCCAGCTATCCACATAGCATGGCGAGGCAGAGGTGCGAGACCAATAGTAGAGGACTTTGCAGTCTCTTGAGTAGCAGCAGACTAAGCAGTAGACTCATCCTGTAGTCTTTGGTGAATGCCTGCATAGCCTTTTGGACCCATCGTGTGGTCATGCATATTTAGTGCACGCCTTTCTCTTTGAGCATCGCTAATAGCCTTGTTAGTAATCACATTGATTTGGTTAGTAACACTAAAGGTTAATCTCGAATAGGTGAATACATAAGAATGTATATTAATTAAATTGGGAGTGGCGCTTAATACCTTGAATTCATCAGTTTTTCTTTTGGTAGCAAACTCCTCCCAGTCATTGGGGTCCAGGTAGTTCCATTTCTCAGTGGTTGGCTTCTTCCTCTTCTCATCATCTCATATGTAATCTCAGGTGAGATTTGTCATATAGTTCCTTAGGACCCTCCCACAGCGTTGCATCACGCATTTACGATGCAACTTTTCATTCAGTTCAAATATACTCTGCAAAATAGAATTTCTATTAACTAGTATCCTAAAAATTAGTAATCTATAAAATAGAATTGCAAATAATAATAACTCACGCATAGTTCCTTCCATGCTAGAAGATAATAAAACATTGTAAAGTTCACATTCACAAAAATAAAACATATAAAAGATATAAACATGCATGCCTCTAATATTGCGATCTTTTATCAATTAACAATCCTTCATTGTGATCTCCACACACATACAAGTCATCATTAGCTTCAGGTATTTGGTGGTGTTGGCAACCCAACTGAGAATTGACTGGAGTCATCATACTTATCATAGTACTCTTCTTCATCTATAGGATCTTCAATGAACTGTCTTTTACCATGAAGAACTACTGACCATTTATCATTTGCAGGATCATCGATATAAAATACTTGTTTCGTCGGTGATGCCAATATGAATGGTTCACCCTTCTCGCCAATCTTTTCAAAATTCACTAATGTGAAACCCAATTCATCCACTATAACTTCTTTGGTGTTATCAACCCAATTACATTTAAAGAGCGGAATTTTGAAATCTACGTAGTAAAACTCCCATATGTCTTCAATGACATTTTAGCTTCATGTGGACTCTTATCCTTTGCACTTGCAAAAAACAATGAAGACGCTTGAAGGGTGACCCCACTATTTTGGACAACGCTCCTATCATCTTGACGCTTTGTGTAATATGAGAATCCATTCATGTCAAACCCTTCATAAGACATAACATTCAATTTTGGTTTAAAGGTGAGGCATTTGATAGTTTCAGTAAGATTATTTGGTGTTTGAGATAGTTGATATAAGACATTATATTCAAACCACATAATAAATGTCTTGTTATGCTCTCTAGCAAGCCACATTGAATTGGCTCAAGGATATTGTCTCTTGATGAAATTGGTATGTTCCTCGATATAAACACTCACTTCATCGATGTTGTGTAAAATATATATGTGACCTTGTTCCAACTGCTCATGGCTGATTACTTTCATCCGTGATCCCAAAATTCCTTTGTCAGAATACTCCTCAATATTCTTGTCATTAACAGGAGCATCATTACCACTCAGAAAGTCATTTCAAAAATCCATAACCTCTTTCACCACATAACCCTCAATAATACTCCCTTTAGACTGATAATAGTTTCGAACATCGCCTTTAAAAATGCTCATGTATCGTTCAAAGGGATACATCCAATGCAAGAAAATTGGTCCCAACATTTTCACTTCCCTAGTCAAGTGGACAATAAGATGTAACATGATATCAAAGAATGAAGGAGGAAAATACATCTCAAGCTGACATAGGGTAACATCCACTTCTCTTTACAATTTATTGAGAGTATCAGGGTCAATAACTTTGCTACACAGACTGCTGAAAAAGAAACAAAGTCTGGTGATTGCAAACCTTACATGCTTTGGCAATATAGATCGAATTGCCATGGGAAATATTAGTTGCATTAGAGTGTGACAATCATGAGATTTATGACCTATCAACTTCTGATCTTTCATTGATACCAATCCATGGATGTTGGATGAGTAACCCTGTGGCACCTTAACATTTACCAAGCATTCACAAAAAGCTTTCTTCTCCTTTCTAGACAATGTGTAACAAGCGGGATGTAAGTATGCTCTCTGATCGCTACTAACTACTTCTGTTAATTTTTTCCTTATTCCTATTTCATGTAGGTCCATTCTGGATTTTATCCCATCTTTCATCTTACCTGGTATATTCAATAGAGTACAATTGACGCTATCACAGACATTTTTCTCAATGTGCATGACATCAATACAATGTCTGACTGCCAAAGAACTCCAATAAGGAAGATCCCAAAATATTGACTTCTTCTTGAATAAAGATTTGTCACTCTGTGTGGCCATGGTACATTGTGATCTCTTACCAAATTCATTGGCAAAGTCTTTTACTCTTTCATAAACAACCTCCCCTGGTATAGGTTTAGGTGCACTCCGTTCCTTATTCCGTCCATTGAATGCTTTGCGCAACCTACGATACAGATGGGATTTTGGAGGAAACCTTAGATGACCAAGATATACAGTCTTGCTGCCATGTTTTAGTGATATTGAATCAGTGGTCTCTTCACATATAGGACATGCTGTAGATCCTTTGACACTATATCCAGAGAAATTCCCATATGCTGGAAAGTCATTAACAGTGCAAAACAACATAGCGTGCAAACAAAATGTCTCTCTTCGTGAAGCATCATAGGTCATCACACCTTCACCCCAAAGTTTCTTTAAGTCATCAATCAGAGGTTCAAGATAAACATCGATATCATTTCTAGGTTGTTTAGGGCCTGATATCAACAATGACAACATAACGTACTTATGTTTCCTACACAACCAGGGAGGAAGATTGTATATAACAAGCATAACTGGCCAATTGCTATGTTGGCTGCTCAATGTCCCATACAGATTCATCCCATCTGTATAAAGCCCAAGTCTTAGATTCCTGAATTCTTCACCAAATTTAGGGTAAATCAATCTTCTTCCATTGTGGGGAATCAGACGCATGTCGTAGGATCCCATCATTATTTTTCTTAACATCTGCATGCCACCTCAAATTCTTCACATCTCTCATATTGGCAAACAAGCATTGAAAATGTGATATTATAGGTAGATCCCACATCACCTTGGTAGGAGAACCATTTTTGGACTCCCCCGAAGTCATCAATTTATACCTTGACGCACCACATTTTGGACAATCTTTCAATTCCACATAGTCCTTTTGAAATAATACACAATCATTTGGGCATGTGTGTATCTTCTTGGCCTCCATTCCCATTGGGCACAACAATTTATTTAACTGGTATGTTGAGATTGGTAGCTCGTTTCCTTCAGGAAGAATTTCTTTCAACAAAGACAACAATGACGTGAAGCTTTTGTCGCTCCATCTATTGTTAGATTTTAGCTTATACAATCATAACATAGCGCTAAGCTTCATAAACTTAGTACAACCTGTGTATAATGGTATCTCAACATCATGCACAATGTTTCTAAACATGAGAGGTGGATCGATGTGCTTTACCCCACAACTATCCAGCATCACATCAACGATGTCTACTAGAACTGGTTCGTTCACATCTACGTCATTGGAGGCAATTCCTTCTTCCACACAAGCACTACTATCGACATCGACTGATTTCAGGTTTGAAATCTCTCCATGCCAGTGCCATTTTGTATAGCCTTGTACAATCTCATTGCACATGACATGACTTTTGATTTCGTCACCACTGCTGACTTTCAAGTTGTTACCATAATGCCTACATGGATAGTAGAACTTATCTCCAGGTTGTTTCCTATGTTCCTCAACAAATCTAATAAACTGATTAAGACCAGAAATAAACTCTGGGGTGCGGCGGTTTGGAATGGACATCCATGATCTATCCATTCTATGATAAAAGAGAAAACAAGTATATATTAGGGATTAGGGTTAAAAGATTAGGGTCTAGGGTTAAAAGATTAGGGTTTATGGTTAAAAGTTTAGGGTTTAAGGTATTATATATAATAAATGTGTACCACCTATCCCATTCTTGAACACCTAATCTCACTAGTAAGTGTATAATGTGTATTTGGTTTTCAAGAAAATTTCGGTAGCATTTCCCCATTGTTCTCCAAGTACATATGTACTTAGAGAACAAATGGGGAAATGATGCCGAAATTTTGTTGAAAACCCAATACACATTATACACTTACATCCTAAGTGAGATTAAGTGTTCAAGAATACTCCCAAATTGGGGACTATCCTAGATTTACTCCTAATGAGTACATCTCAGATGGGTTTCTAGGCCAATAAAATACATGTATATATGTTGTCATTACTATATATATGATCATAGTTTCATCAATCATATCCTAGGTTTTATGTGTCATCGAAAACATCAAGATACTGATTGGAGATTAATACACAGTAGAGGTGGTCATTAGGGCAAGACTTTCAAGAGACTAGAGCTTCATATATCAGCATACATACTAGGTCATATTTCAAGTCAAGATTTAGGAATTTAATCACCTTAGGGCACATACATGATTCACAATGTATTTGGGTGCACAAAGAATAATATATGTTATTGATTTAGGAGTTCACATAATCATTTTAGAAATAGAAGACCCACATGTGAGTTTAGTTTGAGATTCAACATCAATGTATCTTTAACACGCATGTTTCAAGGTTCAAAGCAAATAATCAAATCAAATTAGGATGCTAGAATGGACAAGTTTGAATCTTTTTTCAACATGCATCAAAATTTACTGAATTAGGTCAATAATGAGGATTAGAAGCAAAAATATATGCAAGCACAAGATTTGAATCAAAATGAAGCCTAATGGCACATTGGGAGAGTGAGATTATACCTCACTTGAAGGCTGAAGAACAAATATATGCAAGTCAGCAGTGCAAATGGATGACACAACAACTCAATTCAGCCCAAGAGCACAAGCACATCAACGCAATTCTATTATAATAAATTAATTAGGTGTCAATAAGCATCAATTTTAGAGGAGCAGGAAGAATTATCAGGGAAGAAGAGTGGAGGAAGAAGAGAGGAGAAAGATTGTAGGAAGACGAGTGGAGGAAGAAGAGGAGGGGGAAGAAGAAGAGGTCCTCTTCATCACTGTCAGTAATGGAGTAGGGTTTGACCACCTCCCTTATTCTGGAACAAGCAGAGGCAGCCACCTTCGGCGTCAAGGCCATAGGTGTAGGAAGAAGAAGAGTAGGACGGCCATAGGCAGCGACATCCACCTCCGATCGACCTGTGGGTGTGATAGAAGGGGAACACAGGCCAAGAAGACAGTGAAGGAAGAAGAGGAGCAGGAAGAAGAAGAATAGGAGGATGGTCGAATAGGGAGAAGAGTAGAAGAAAATGTACCTGTCTACAGTGAGCTCGTGGAGGAAGAAGAGGAGCAACTCAGTCGAACTATAGTAGCAACAGCGGCAGCAACACAGTCGTCAGCGGCGGCAGGAATCGCCAGAGACCTAAGTACTCGAACAGTCGATGGCATAATGAAACAGAGAGTCTGGCTCGTGCGGCCATGCAGGTGCTATTAAGTAAAGTATCGACGTCGGTTATTAATAAAAATTGACACCTATGTTCACCAAACGTCGGTCACCACAAAAAAACGGCCACCTATGTTCAATCATAGTCGTTAGTTTCAATTAGAAAACTGACGCTTATCTACATATGCCGATAAAAAAATGTTCTTGAATTACGACCATAGTCGTCAATTTCCATATAAAACTGACACTAATTGGGCAATTTTGGGGGTAAAAATTTTCACGGGGACAGCGCGCAAACACACATGTATGTCAGTTGTTGCAAGAAAACTAACAACAAAAATAGGGCCAATTTTTGTCTCGTGAAAAATCTTTAGCCGTCGGTTACTTGGTCAACAACGAACGTCGTATGTGAAATTTTGGAGGTAATTTTTTTGCACTGAAAAAATTGTATTTGGCGGGTGATTTTAGATGTCCGTTTCTTATTGCACAACTGACACTAAATAGAAAGCGATATTTGTGTCTTATGAAAATCGGTCGGCCTTCACATATAGACATCGGTTTGTGTTTTCAGCTGACGTTTTAGGATTTAGGCGTCAGTTTTTGGAAAACAACCGATGCTTCTAAATGTGACGTTATACTTTATTTCTGTAGTAGTGATCTAGTCAATGATAAATAGAAAGTCAGTAAATATTGAAAAGATATTAATTGAGCATCTATCCACGGCAGTAGGAGGGGAAGCAAAAAAGGAACTCTACATATTGCATAGGTGGCCAAATAATGAAGATTGTTGAATACTTAATGGATACAGAAGAGGTCCTGAAGTATAAGGAAATGGAGGGACAAAAAAGGATATACATCAAGTCCCTTATCAGCACGGGTATCCTGGCATAAAAGGGGGAGAAACTTTACTTTAGGCAAAGTGGGACAAAGAGGCTCATTTCCCTTCCAGAAATGGTGTTCTATGACGCCCACAAGCTGCGGCCAACCCATGACGACATTGAAAAGATGTGCTCTGAGGTACTATGAACCGACACCGAACTGACAAAAATAGTTGAGGAGAGTAGCGCCCATGCTAAATTAAAGGAGAAAAAGAGGGCAGAGTTGCGGAAGAATTCGACAGTGCAGAAGAAAAGAAAGACACCAGATGCAACTGCACTGCCAACTGAAAAGACAACATCAGTAGAACAACCCACCCCGACAGGCTCCCCTCCATAAGAACTAGTGGAGAATGCAGAACCTACACCTCTAAATCCACACAAGGAAGCAGCTATAGTAGAACCAGAGGTGGAAATAGGGGAGGGCACAACAACCAACTTGCAGCCTGATAAAGAACCAGAGGCTGAGCCAGAAGGACAAGACTCCCAGGCCATTCTGGAATCAGAAACCCATGGAGCAGAAATGGACCCACAGGACAAGCAGAATGAAAAAGAACAAACTCCACCACCACCACTTTCGCAACCAACCATGTTGAGCTTGTCAACAATGTGCATGGAGCATCAGCTGCACCAGCATGCACCCTCTTTCGGAGGTGTATTAGGTACAAGGTTGGATTCCATGTGGTAACACATGCATCAAACCAACACAATAAATACAACCATTTCTTCTTCTATGTCTGCGATGACAATGCAGGTACAGGTCCTCAACGAAAGGACTAAAACACTCCCTGACTTTATCCAAGAAGCTTTAAGAAACCAATGGATAATGATGGGAATGTTGAAGGACATGAAGAACGAAATGGAAAACTTACAGAAGGAGAGGCATGCCATTCAAGCCGAAAACAAGCATATGCGTCGCGACTACGATGCAGCAATGGCTAGCCTCGAGGAAGAACACCAATGCCTAGAAGATGATCACCAGAAGATCGAGAAAGAACACAAAGAAATTGAGAACCGATGGAAGAAAAAGAAGGTGAAGTGCTCAACAAGCCCAGCGCACTCCTCATCGAGCCCCTCCAGCCACGACGACAACAATGAAGACAATGCGAGAGGGACCAGCACGGGAATAGGAGCGCTAAAAGAAGAAATTGCCAACATAAACACGACACCGACAACTGAGCTGAAGAAGAATGAGCCTCCACGACAATCGAGCTCCCCCAATGATAAACACACAAAGAAAAACACAACGTTGTCCAGGGATCTCGACCTCAATCACAATCCTGAAGAAGGCCAATATCAAACTATTGAAGGCATTAGGAGACTAGCAGAGAAACAATTAACCCTTCCTACAAATGCTATGATGCTAGAAGAACATATTGCTACAGCCCACCGAGAAGAAGTCACTGTCGAACTCAGCGCCACAGGAGTGGCGGAGCTCAATAGGATGTTAGCTGAGCTGGGAGCTGGCCTTGAAGAGAGTAGTGAGTTCCTCCCATTCCAATCACACCATTATCATAGCGACTATCTCTATGATGGGAAGATGGAGGCAACTTTAGCAATGATGGTGGCCGCCAAGCTGGGCCAATCTTCTAAGGAGAGCAATGTGAAAGATAATGTAGTTGTAGAAGCTTCCTCAGAAGTAGTAGAACACGTGGCCACTACACAACTATCAGATAAAGAAGTTGAACAAGTGGACAAAGCCATGCTGACCATAGACAAAACTCTGACACCTTCTGCACAAGAAGTAACATCTTACGATGAGGGCGGTGGGATGGCAACCTTCTTTATGAATGATCCCGCCAGGGAGTAGAGTGGGCCAGCTAGAACAGAAATGCATGGAGTAGCTCCCCCTATGCCATGCAAGATGAAAGAGATGGACATGATTGTAGTATTACGGATCACATGCAGAGATATCCACATCTTGGCAGATGTCCTCAGTGATGATCTACCCGGGTCAGACACTCTATATAACAAGGGTAGACGTCTATCTAGAGATCACTTCTGGGGAATATTCATGAAAAAGGAGTGAGTACATAAAAGGTTATTCAAGGTACTCTGTGCCACCCTCTTGGAAGAATTTATACACCCGGACAAGCCGCAACCGGTCTTCAATGGAATGACATGTCTAGCTAGCCTCCTCTACAACAAAGACTACAAGGCAGCAGATGCCACCGAACTGAAGGCAGTAGTCTGAAGAAAGGAAATGAGATATGTAGTGTTTCCCATAAGGAATGTAAAGCATTGGGCACTGATAGTCATTGACATGTATGAGCAGAAAATGATGGTGTTGAATTGATGTACAGTCGAACTGGACAGTACTTCACTAGTCTACAAAAGGAAGGATGTCAGAGATGCCCTGAAAATATCGCTGCATCTACAACGAGCAATCAAAGATGCAGATAACAAATTTCATGGGTCCTAGAAGCTCTTTTCCATCAATAAGAAAGTCCCTCAAGAAGAGGCTAGTTCGGGGTATTGAACCTTCATAGTGTTGAGAATGATGGAAGCCATCAACAAGGGCATCCCCCTGGAAGATCTAGACAATTAAAACCTACATGGATTGCGGGGTCTGTATGCTATGGAGGTCATCTACGACCGTCATTTCTTCAGCAACCCGATGATGCCTTCAGAAGTTGTACCCCAAAGGCTTCACTCCTGGAAAGGTTACCTAAAAAGGTCACCTAGAGAGAGCAACTAAAGACCATGTGAGTGGATCTGAAAAAGCCATCTAGGGCTGCGGCTTGGAAAGAAGCCTGGCATGAAAGCTCTGGAGAAGCTGCAAAACACGCGTCAGATGATGAACTAAAGCAACTTCTGGTAGCAGTAGTTCTTGAAGAACATCTTTCAAAGGAACAACCTAAGGAAGGAGAGGTTGAACAAGAAGACCTAGTTGATGTAAGGCCAGATGGACTGATAGGAGAAATTACACCTTCTTTCAAGGACTTTGACAGATGGAGCTGCCTTAGTCTATCTTTAGAAGAACTGACTATAATCATGAGGTCCTTGAAAGAAGATGACTCACCGGGAAATGTCATCTTCGAGAGAGATGGCATTTGCATTCTAAAAGATGACCTCCGAGAAATGCTGAAAATAGGAGGATATCTTTCAGTAAGCACAATGTCAGCTTATCAGGCACTACTAGGTGACAGCATGCCAAATGCCCACATGGCATACTTCTTACTGGTAGATGACATCCTAAAAGACAAAAGATCAAGAGAAAAGGAATGGTTGCAACAATGTCTGGCAACATCCCCACCAGACTACATGTTCCTGCCAATTATTCACGACTATCATTGGACCTTACTGGCTGTCAATATCATCAAAAAGATTGTAGCCCTCTACAACAACTCAGACACAACCTTCAGACTTAACAAGAAGACTAATATGACAACAGAAAAAAAACCCATAGAATAAAAGGCAAACACATGCGCTGAGGCGATTGTTGACATGATACAAATTCATGGCAGAGGGTACGAGCATACGACAGGAAAAGACTTCAAGAAGACGCAATTCTACCATAGGAGCCCCCAACAGGTGCCCCTATCAAATGACTGTGGCTTCTTCTATCTAGCATGGATGGTGGCCCTAGTCACTATTGACGTCAAAGTGAAGGGCATGCAATATGAACAATACCATGCCCTACGAGGAGTATACGCAAGCATGCATCTGAAGTCTGAGTGGGCCTCCACCAGCAACAACAACAAAAAATTAGAAAGCACATTTATATGTCTCACTCAAATTTTGACACCCTAAGAAGTGGTGCAGGATAAGTTTGGGGGAGGGATCATAAATGGGATACAGAGGTACATTTACCATCCTTTTACCTTTTTAAAAATTCTCAAAAAATTTCAAAAAATTTGCAAAAGCTACCCTTTTGAATTTAGAATCTAGCCTCCTCTTCTTCTCTCAATTGGTAGTACCATCACCCTCCCAGAGAGAAATAATGAGCAACACATATATATGTATATATGAGTAAAACAAGCAATATAGTAATCCTGCTCTACCTCATTCTTGCAATAAGATGTTATACATGTGACAACCTTAACTCATGAAACCCTCAGAGACTAGAGAACTTCACCTAGCCATACTCCTGACCAACCACCCCCACCTGACACTTTTGACCAGAAAATCATTATCTCCATAGAGAAGGAAACTGCTGCCCTTTTCAAGGCATATCTAAAAAGAGGCTTGGCCACCCATAAGACCAAGTAAAAATCCCTCTCACTCAAGCCTGAAAGGAGATGTAAAAAGCCAAAAAGAAAGAAAAAAATAATGAGAGTTGTGCCCAAAAAGATGCCAAAAGTTTCCACATGGTCGGTATATTACTGCACTCATAAATGCAGATATGTCATGCATGTAAGTGGAATCTTGAAGACAAGCTTACACACCTCCAATCCTAAATGAAAACTCACAAAACCACCTAACTTAAAGTCAGAAGCCCAAAAAGGGCAACATTGTTCTTACAACAGTTGTGGGTGAGGAGTTCAAAGAGAAGAGGAAAACACTTGAAGCCTTAAGCCTACCCGAACACATTAGCATAGGGCCAACTGAAAATAAAGAATAGGTTTGAAAGCTACCCTTCAAAAAAGATCTTATATTAGTATGGTTATTACCTAAGGAAAGGGGTGATAAGTTGAGAAGGAGGAGCCTTTTACAATTGAAGGTAATGGCAAGAAAACGAAGTTATGCAACTCCAGTTGAGAGGGAGGAATGAGACCTAAGGGTTAGGAAACATGCTACAATAGACAAGAATGAGATATTTTGGTCATGTTATAAATTTTGTCACTTAAGATTGCATTTTTCTCTCTCTAAGTTCTCTAACCTACACTTAGCCTGAGGATAGGCTTGATTCTAAGTTTGGGGGAATTGATAACACTTTATTTTACGTACCTTTTTTATATATTTTTATACCCCTTTTAGTATATCTTTTGTTAGTTTTTCCCATAATTTTACCACCTTTTTTATTAAAACCTCACCTACATGGTTTTAGGTACATTCACAACCCAGGTCACGGTCTTTACCTCAACCGCGACCCACTTATCCCTCAACCGTAATTGTATTTTTGGAGCAACTTTAAGATCGAGGTCATCATGCATTAAAGATAGACCGCGGCCATAACAAAGCTGCGATCACTGCTTAAATGTGACCATGACATTGGTCGCGATCAAAACATGGGTTCCAAATCAAACTAGACACTGTGATCAACACAAACCATTATCGACACAGACCGTGACCAGCATGGGGACCGCAGTCACTGCTGAATCCTTGCAAACTGTGACCGAACGAGAAGAACTCGACCTCTCCAAATGCAACGCACAAGCCGACCTCGATCGCAATCATCACCAGACCATGACTAAGTTCAACCGTGATGAAAGGAGAAATAAAGAGTAGACCATGATCGAGGTCTCACCACTCGCCCAACCAAGACTGCGACTACGGTCTAGGCTTAGGTAGGTGGAACGTGCCTGTAAATAGCACATCCACCTGTCTTATCAAATCATCAGATCATAGATCGGATCCTGAGGATCATGAACTGCTGCTTCATTCCAGATTTATTCCATACCATCCCATCCACCAATCTTAGATCTCCAAAGGTGGAAGCTGAGGAGAGAGAAGACTGAAGACTCCTTCTTCAAGAGAAGAAGATCATCCATGCCACTGATGTGTTAGATCCAGATCTAAAGAAGTATTGTGCCGTATCATGTCTCTTCTCTCTAGATATATCACTCCATCTCGTTGTACTTCCCTCCTCTCTTTGTGGGAATTCGTGTATCCATCTTTTTGTAACGTCGTTATGTTGTCCGCAAGCATGAGCGACTAAACACCTTAATTTGGGTTGGGGGTAGCCACTAAGGCTCTCCCAACATGTATATTGTCTCTTTCTTTTGAATATATATTCTTATCAAGATTATCTCCATGCACTTATTTTAATGCTTCACTTGTATGCTTAAGTACCATCTTGTGATGTTTGATTATTGATATCTCAAAAGATTAATATCACTTGTATCATGTGTTATGGAGTGGTATGAATGCATGAGAGTGTTGGAATGCTAAAGCTTTAAAACCATATGTTATGCGATGAGGTTTGTGTGTAGTCATCTCGAGAGAGAGGCTACCCTTATACTTAGATCTTTCCTCATCTTGAGAGAGAGTGGAGCATATGCTTTTGATGGTTTCTTGTAATCTTGGTAGGAGTATGTGAGAGAGAGAGAGACAGATGATGTTGCATGTTGGTGAGATGCTTTAGTAAGTGAACCCCAGCTCGGGTTTCCTCCCATATACTTGTTTTGTCCTATTTCTTTTGTTTTCATCCATTCTTCTTATTCTTGTTTTTCTTGCCCAACTTAGTTTGTGTGCCTTAGTTCCTAAGGGAACACCTTTTATATACCCTCTTTGGCTAGAGCAAATGAATGTTAGATTATGTGCACTTAACACTGTCAACCTTGTCCCTGTGTTCGACCCTGATCGCTACATCGGACCTCGTTTATCGTTGCGGGGGCCTAAGAGTCGGGTTATTTATTTACAAGTCCAACTACTCTAAATCCACTCCTTATGGATGTGTGATTTAGGACGGTCAATACCACAGTCGTGCTGGGTGGCACAAACATATTGGAGGAGGTTTCCAAGGGCAAGGTTGATCTGAGGGTCGTCTTGTCTTCAACTCGTCACTGTCGTGGTGGTCACTACATGTAAGGTGGCCTTCAAGGGCCACAATCATGCTGATGGCCATGACTGTGGTCATTCACGTGTAAAATGTGCTGAGTTATTGTTGGTTTCTATGGTCTTGAAGAATAAATCACCATGGGCGTGGCAGGGGCCATGAGCGATTTGGGGCTTCTTTTTGCTGACTTTAACTTCAAATTCTCCATTTGACCTCCTTTTTCTTTGGACTGATTATTGTGCATCCCAGGATAGCTCAAGGAAGAATTAGGTCCAATCCTAGGTTGCAAGGACCCAAAGATGTTCTTCATCTCTCTCGCTTGCATTAATGCATGCATAAGTACCTTGAAAAACACACAAAAGGAGGTATAAGTGCATTTGACATAAAATTTCACATTATAGGAAATAGCTTTCAATCTATAATATTTAGATATGATTATAATGCAAAAAGACACAGGATGAAGCCCTAAAGTAGGGTTGCATCAGGGGCCCGATTACCTTGATTAGAGTTTTCTAGGGAAGAATTTTGTGTTTGAGTTAAACAATAAAACCTTGTTTGATTTAGTGATATATTTTCTCTTTTTGTGGGCATCATGCCACACTTTGGTCCTCTGCTTATAGATCCTTAGATTCTCATACTCATGCAACCTGAGCTCCTTCAATTCTTGTAATTCTAAGAGTCTCTTCTTTCCAACTAGTTCTGGGTCCATGCTTAAGAAATTGATGGCCCTGAATTCTTTATGCTTAAGCTCGACAGATATATGGCACACCTTACCATATATTAATATATAGTGGGTGTTCCCTATTGGAATTTTTTAGGAGGTGCAGTATGCCTAGAGGGCATCATCAAGCTTCATAGACCAATCTTGTCTAGTGCATCCCATTGTCTTTTCTAAAATCTATTTAATTTTTGTGTTGGACATTGCAACCTGACCCGATGTTTGTGGGTGGTATGGGGTGGTGATTTTTTGCTTTACCCCATACTTTTGTAATAGTCCCTCAATTTGTCTCTCCCCAAAATGAGATCTCCCATCACTAATGACGGTGTGCAGGACCCCATATCTTGGGAAGATGACCTTTTCGTACAGCCTCATCATTACCTTTGAATCACAAGTGGGAGTAGACACAACTTCTACCCACTTGGATACGTAATCGACTACAACGAAGATATACTAGTTGCCTTGTGATGAAGGAAAGGGACCCACATAATCAATTCCCCATGCATTGAAGATTTCAACTACCATCCAATCTGATAGAGGCATCCCACTCCTTCTGAATATGTCTCCCTTTAGTTGACATTCGTCGTAGGCCTTTGTATATGCATATGCATCCTTAAATAAAGTGGGCCAGTAGAACCTAAATTAAATAATCTTGGTGGTTGTCCTATCACCACCTAAGTCTCCACTGTATGGAGAAGAGTGGCACTCATACATGATCAGTGGTACTTCTTCCTTAGTAATACATCAGTGATACATGTTATTGGCATGTTTAAGAGTAGGAGGTCATCCTAATAATAATTATTCATGGTGGAGAAAAGCTTTTTCTTCTCTTTTTAAGTAATAGCTGGTGGTAGCTGCTTGCAAGTTAGATAGTTCTAGGTATCGATGAACCATGGTAGTGTAGGTTCAGTTTCCCTTGCCATAATCAAGGCCTCGTCATGATAAGTATCATTGATGGGTAGTGAGTTGTCATCAACCATGATGATTCTAGATAGATAATTTACCACTGCATTCTCTTTTCTTTTCTATAATCTTGTGATCAAACTTCTATAGCAGGAGTGCTCACCTCAAAAGTCTGGCTTGGCATCTTTTTTTGTCATTAAATTTTTAATCTCTCCATGGTCTCTGTAGACTATCACCTTTGATCCTGTTAGGTAGGATTTAAACTTGTCAAATTCGTACACTATGGACAACATTTCTTTCTCCATTGTTGTGTAATTTATCTGAGTGTCGTTAAGGGTCTTGTTGGAATAGTATTTGGCATGGTGATTTCTATCTTACTTTTATCCTAGCACGCTTTGATAGCATAATTGCTTGCATCTCACGTCAATCTAAAGGGCAAGCCACAGTCTAGAGCCTTTAAAGGTAGTAAAGGCCTTCAAACATTCATATGAAAAATTGGAAACAATATCTTTAACCAGGAGGATGGACAAGGGTTTAGAGATTTTTGAGAAATCATTTATAAACCTCATGTAATACTTGGATTCTCTAAGAAATCTTCTTACACCAATAACAGACTGAGGAGGTGAAATCTTAGATATGGCTTCCACCTTGCTCATATCAACTTCAATTCATTTTTTGTAAATCTTGTGACCCAATAGAATTCCTTCTCGTAACATGCAGTGGCACTTTTCACATATTAACACAAGTTACTTCTCATCGTAGTGTTTTAATACTTGAGACAAATTTCTTAATAAACCGCCAAAGTTGGTTCCATATATGAAAAGTCATCCATGAATACTTCCATTATATCTTATAAGAAATTTGCAAACATGGAGATCATGCACCTTTGGAATGTTGGAGGTATGTTGCAGATCCCAAATGTCATTCTCCTAAAAGCTTAAGTTCCATAAATCCAAGTGAATGTGGTCTTCTCCAGGTCATGTGTGGGTGTATGAGAACATGATAAAATCATAAATATTCATCGAGGAAGAAGAAATATGAATGTTGAGCTAAATGCTCCAGAACTGGGCCAATGAAGGGCAATAAAAAATGGTCGTTCTTTGTTGCAGTGTTCAATTTTCTATAGTTTATGCACATCCTCCATCCTATCACTATTTTGGTTGCAACCTCATCACCATTTTCTCCCCTAATAACTATCATACCTCCTTTCTTTGGTACAATGTGAATGGGACTAACCCAAATATTGTCGCTTATGGGGTAGATTATCCTAGCATCTTGATGTCTTATGACCTCCTCTTTAATAACTTATCTCAAGTTTTGGTTTAGTTTCCTTTGGCCTTGTAAAGAGGTTTCACATCTTCTTCAAGGTGGATTATGTGAATATAGTTAGTAGGGCTCAAACCCCCAATTTCATCTACATAATATCCTTTTGCCTTCCTCCTCAGCTTGAATTCAGACAACATCTTTTCCCGTTGGTATTCTATAAGAGTAGAGTTTATGATGACAGTATTATCTCTTCATTGTCAAGAAATTAATGCTTCAAGCCTTCTGGAAGTTTCTTAAGCTCTAGATTGGGTTTTGGTGTCTCATTTTCTTCAGGAGTCTATTCTAGAGAAGCATATTTCATAGTCTCTATGCATACCTTCTCCTCATCATTTTATTCATCCTCTAGTTGGTTCAGATAATTGACTAATTCAATGAACTCTGGATCTTTTACAATGGTACTAGGATTATTAAAGGTCTCATTAAGGGATCTACCATGAAATTTTGTTCTTTAACTTCCTCATAGAATTGGTTATAACTTTCCATGAAGTAGACTGATTCAAAGAGGGAAGGTTCCCTCATAGAGTTTTTGACATGGAAATCAATATGATATTTATTCACCCTTATGGTAATGATCCATGCTTCTACATCAATTAAAGCTCTCCTAGTCAAAATAAATGGTCATCTAAAAATCATCGGGCATGCTGAATCTTCGACAATACCTATGATGACTATATCATAGGAAAATAAATAATTTTCCAACACAAATGGGAACATCTCCCACTATCCCAATAGGTTTTGTGAAGGAATGGCCTGCTAGATGAATTCACATTTCAATCTTGACCATATCAGTTAGACCCAATCTTTGGGATAATGTGAGTGGCATCAGGCGGATGCTTGATCCAAGATCAGCTAGCCCTTCTCTTACATCATTGTCTCCCACATTGAATGAGATTGTGAAAGTTCCAGGGTCCTTCTATTTAGTTAGTATTGTTGCTAGTATAAAGGAACTTAACACCCTGGCAAGTCTGACAGTTTCAACTTCATATCTACATATTCTCTCTATAATTAGGTCCTTGAAGAATTTCGTGTAAGATGGCATCGAGAAAAGGGATGTCTAGGTGTAACTTGTTCAAGGATTCTGGGAGCTTTTTATTGGTACACTATTCCTATAGAGCCAATCATATGACGATTGACATGGTATAAGTACCTAAAAGGATTTGATTAATAATAATAACATATATAAAGCAAGCTTCCTATTCATTTGTTTCACTCAGTTATGAGATAATGAGGATATAGAGTGAATGTTTAGAGAATTATATTACTCAATGACGTATGTTGTTAAGTTACTACCGTTGTAGATGAGATCATACATATGTTAAGAATACAAATACATATTCTCATTATGTACCTGATTGGTTGTTATTATGGAAGGTTGATAGACAACAATGACACATAAGATCAGGGTGTGAGTTGGTTGATGACTAAATCTCATTATTCATGATATGGCAATATCAAACCAAGCACACATATACATTTTAAAGAATAGTGTATCAGACAGATCCAACTTGAGAGTGACACATGGTTTTGTGGTCAGAATCATCTCTCATAGTGAAGGTGGTGGTTGTGATTCTTAGACCTAAAATTACTACACTCGTCACATGTCATTGGGTGCGCTTTGACATCATCAAATGCAGTCATGAAACATGGGATGTTATAACGGTGATGATTGGGTGACTTTGACACATGGGGATAGATTGTGAGTGATAGATATGGGATTTGTCCCTCCTACTAGAGTATGATATCATGGCCACTTGATAAGCGAGACTGAGAAATGCATGTGCATGCACATGTGAATCAATATATGATATTCTTGTCACATTATCTCAGATAGTCTACTGTTAGTTCAAGGAACATGGATTGAATGTTGAGAGGATAACCTTTCATGCCTTGATTTCATCCTGGATATCAGAGAGAAAGGAATTATACAATCATTGCAACACCTTACAAAGATTGTAGGTTGAAGTTGTTCTCCAACTTCCATTCACTTGGGTAGCACTGATGTCTGACTAGGCACCACTCTTTTCTTGTGATTCATAAGCTAGTTATGGACATTCACTACCAATGTGATATGGGACCTATAGGGTCATACACATAGGAACTCATATAGAGGAGGAGTTTGATCTTGAGTGACAATTGGATTGAATACTAAAGTGTTTAGGTATTAATTCATGCAACAAATTGGTTGATTGGATGATTGGTATGCCAAACGACCATCTCATTGAGTGAGACAGTTGTCTGGGCATGCTATATGGGCGTCTCAAGTGTTGAGATGGCCATTTGGGTAGTCAGGTTGATCAAGGATCAAATTAGCTTAGTTCTTCCCTTGAACCAACCAGTTCAATGTGATTGAGCCGACCGACTTGACTTAACTCACCAGACGGCTGTTTGGATGAGTAAGACGGGCATCTTTCCTCAATGAGATGGCTGTGTTGAGCCGAATGAAGGTTTGGAATGTTTCCCGAATAGTTTCAATTACACAAACTTGGAGTGCAAGTAAATTAATATGTGATATTAATTGGAATCTAAATTGCCAAATTTGTATCCAATTGGAAAACTACCAAATATCCATTTTGCAGTGCGAGATGACTATCTTGCACCCCAGATGACTGTATGGGCATGCCAGACAACCACTTGACATCTCGTAGGTTGCAAAAGTTCAAGTTACTTTGGGCCTTTCCACTCCCACACAATCTTGTATAGACTGGGAACCTTGACCCTAACCTCACCTATAAAAGGAGGGGTATTGGGGGCTTCCCAAAATACAACACAGACAACTGAGAATCAGTTCCTCTGATAACTGTTGTCCTCTCTGGTTGTGGTAACCAATAGAGCCCAGGCAAGTCCTACCCTATAGAGAGGGATATCCAACGTGAGAGAAAAACTGAGAAGGTATCATTGAGGGAGAGCAGGTTGGTAACTACTACACCAACAGGAGGGGCAACTCCTTCCTATCCATTCTTGGTGAACGAAAAGAGTTCTAGTTGGTCCTTGTGGACTACTCTAAAAGCATGAGTCTTTTAGCTACTGTTCGGAGAGAAAAGTCAACCTTAAGTCTGTGGCCAGACAACCAGAGTCATTGTAGATCTTTTGCATACACTATTCATGGTGAAGACCAGGGGATGCACACCCACCGTCTAAGAGAAACTAATCAGCAGTTGTAAAGAAGTGAGTTTTGTCGTTGGACTTTCTCCAAGACCAAGTATAACTCATTAAAACCATCCTTTCTATTTCATAGTAGTTGATGAGATCTTGTTGTTATGGGAATAAGTATAGATTAAAAAAATTCTACTACTATACTCTGTGCTTGTATTTCCCAACAGTGGTATTAGAGCTACGTCAATTTATTATGTTTTAAGATAATCAATATGATCGAATTTTGGTTTTATCATTTATTTCTTGCATACGATGAGAAAATTCAAATTTCTCTCATATGCGTATCCGATCAAATACCACATAATACCAAACTTATATATATATATATATATATATATATATATATATATATATATATATATATATATAATACACATATATATGATATATATGCAATTTACATGTGTCGCCCTAAAAGTGGTTTTGATGGTGGATGTGTAGTGTGGTTATGGCCAATACCCTTTATTTGTGTGTGGTTGGATGGTTTGATTCTTGTGTATCTCAGTCTACATACCAACCCTCTACCTCCCTCTTTCCAATGTAAAGTTAATGGTTTGCTACCTTTTCTCCCCTTAAATGTAACTCGAGGTTTCTCTTATTCAATATAATAAAGTAGTAATAAGATAGTTTCTTTTCAATGTAATAAGATGTTCATCACCGGTTGAGATGACCAGTTCGTGAGATGAGTCGACTGTCTGGAAAACCACGAAGGACAGGATGATGGAACTAAACCACCGCCTAGTGGGCCCAACTAACCATTTGGAAGGAGTCCAAACATTAGTTGGATAGGAAGCCAGACGACCATCCCAAAAGGCCCATCCTACCATTTGGAAGGATTCTAAACATAGGTTGGATAGGAGGACCAATAAACCAGCCAAGAGGCAAGACAACCGGTTCAAGGATTGAACCGATCTACCCAGATTGTAAAGCACATATCTACATCAACAATAGGTTTCATACATGTTATGTAATGATTGACATAAGTGATAGTAATTCCTTATGGTTCCAAGGAATTACAAGTAGACATGGCCATAACCATTGTTTTTTTATATTGCATGTTTATGTTGTGGGATATATCATGTATATGATATGTACTATATATGTGGTGATTGGATACAGTATATGTATATATATGATATATATAAAACCCCTCAATCAAACATATTAAGCTTCGTATGCTTTCCAAATACACATGAAAAACTTGTTCGACTAAGCATAGGTTAAGCCTTTGCGTGGTATGTCGACTACCTTGTGAAAGTGTGATGGTAATAATGTAGGTTCCACCTCTGCGGGGTGCATTATTATCATCTTGGCTATTGGGTCGGGCTTAACTGGTGATTCTCAGAGTGTTTGGGCCCAGAGTCATAAAGATGATTATGGAAAAGAGTTGCTCATATCATCTATCCATTATTGCATATGATATAATTGATAAAAGTTGTCTACCTTGATAATTGATTGTGTTTGCGGTGTTAGTCGGGCTACAATTGAATTATCTTGGGCCTGGCTCATTAGAAAATTGTTAGCTAAAATTTTCTGAATTGATACATGAGGGATATCAATTTGAACAAAATAATGAGAATGATAATTAATTAAAGACCTAATTGTTATCTCCAATTTTTAATCAAACCAAATCAAATCAAAAGGTTGAGTTTTTGAAGGAAAAAAATTGTAAATTCTTTTGTAGAACCAAATGGCAACAACAAACAGTCACTTTTCTATGTGATCGGTCCTTGAGAAGGAAAAACTTACTGGGAATAACTTCCACAAATGGTTCAAGATGCTGAGAATTGTTCTCATGCAGGAGCGCAAGCTCTATGTCCTAGAAATGCCAGAACCAGAGGAACCAGCTCAAAATGCTCCAAGGGCTTACAAGGATGCTTATAAGAAGCATATTGAGGACACCGTGGATGTTAAGTGTCTAATTCTTTGCTCCATGAAACATGAGTTGCTAAGGTAGCCTGAAAACATGGGGGTGATTGACATGGTTACACATCTCAAGAACATGTACCAAGATCAGGCAAGACAAAAGAGATACAATGTGTCCAAGGCGTTGTTCAAGTGTAGCATGGCAGAAGGAGATCCAGTAGGTCCTCATGTTCTCAAGTTGATTGGGTATGTGGAGGACCTAGAAAGACTGGCATTCCCCTTAGTCTAAGAGTTGGCCATTGACGTGATTCTACAGTCCCTGCCTAAGTCATATAGTCAGATTGTCTTGAACTACAACATGAACGACTTTGACAAGTTGTTGACAAAGTTGTTGGGCATGTTGAGAACAGTTGAGACACAAATGAAGAAAGACAAGCCCAAGTCTATGATTATGATAAAAAAGACAAAGAGGGAGTCTAAAGGCAAATCTAAGAAGAGTTCTAAAGCTATCCAGAAGCCCAAGTCTTCAGATCTCAAGGCAAAAGGTTGAGTAAAGAAATAAAGAGGTGATTGTCACCATTGTCACCAGCCTGGACATTGGAAAAGGAATTCCCCATCTGGTTGTAGGAACTAAAGAAGAAGACGGATGGCACTGATGCCTCCACTTTAGGTATAAACAATATAATATAATTTTATTACTTCTTAAATTTGGTATATGATACCAGATAAAAGATCTGACATACTTATGTGCATTATCTGACAAGAAGTAAAAGTCCTCATAGATAGATAAAGATGGACAAGGCAGAGCAAGTTTTGCGGAAGCCACAGTCTACATTTAAATTTATCTTATCCCAATGGGCATGTAATGGATTTACTAGAACTGCTATTTCATTATGCCACTAGAATAGAAACATTTTCTTTATCCATCTTGTATGGGCAAGGATGATTATTAATAAAGAATTCTTAGTACTTCTATTTCAAAGATATGATCTTGCTTGGCATTATCCCTAAACATCTTGTGATATTTATGTAAAATGATCCTAATATGAATGTTTACAAAGTTTATACCAAAGGAACATAATTGATAACTCAAAAAATTATCATTACCATGTCATCTTGTATGATGATGAGAAATGCATTTATAGAATATGTAATGATGTCAATCTAGATTTCCTTGGTTATTGAACCTAAGGAAACATGCAAGTCTTGTTCACATACAATATGACATGACGTCCTTCACTAATGTAGTGGGAGGATAAATATTTCATTATACCTCATGAATATGATGCATAAAGATCTTATGAATGAATGTTATAGATAATTAATTGTACCTCATTTCATTTATTGGTAATATGATGATATGTAATCAGTAAAGAAGAAACATAAAACTATTGAAGTGTTCAAGGAGATTATAAATGAAGTATGACTTGGATGAAATTATTAAGAAACTTTGATGGGATCAAATGTTGAAATACTTTGCATCAATATCTTGAGAACCTTCTAAGAAAGAATTATGATAATGTATCACAAGTCAAATTCATCTAAACATAATGATGTGTCAGAATGAAGAGATTATACCATGATGTGTCATGATATAATTGATTAATCCAATCTTCTTATATCCTCATAAATACATTACCTATCACTAATAATATACCATTTGAGTGGTTTATAAGACATCATATATGATATGATTTGGGAGTGTCCCAATATGCATAAGAGATTAAAACCTCCATTGAGAAAGTAGTTTCTTGAATAAGGTCTATCCATAAACCATTATTGTTGAACAGTACTATTAATCCCATCCAAAAACAAAATTATTTTTTTGATAGGATAATTGAGTTCCTATAGAATCAGTGGGAGTAAAAGTAGAACTCAAAATGTTTGAGCACAACAAAGAGGTAGAATGAGAACTAATAGAATCACAAATTGTTGTGAAAACTCAGGTTCATCATGTAACACCGAATAAAATGGTTCTAGTAGAACACATCTGAGATTGGAGGATTGTGAATCCAACAATTCAGATGGGTTGGTCATAAAGGATGAGTCAACTAGTCAACTGGAAGCTATTTCTGAGTAATATGGGATCCATGTAGTCTAACAAGGTAGGACCTTGATGGTGCCACCTAAAGGGGTAATACACAAAGGGTGAAACAGGGTCTTATGGAAAAGACCTACATGGATAACATAAAATGACAAATTGGTTGAATGGTTTTTTGAATCAGTTCAACTTGTTGAACATGATAGAAATTCCATTGCCAATTGTCAAGCTTGTTGTTGTAGTTAAAATAGACTAAGAGATTTAGCATATGAAGATAACATTGGATTCCTTGAGGGAATACATCATAGGATGTGTATGTGACACAACCTAAAAGGGTTTTATAACTTCAAAATGCAAATAAAATATATAAACTACAACGTTCAATCTATGATTCAAACAAGCAACTCAGAAATGGGATCTTTTGGCTTTGATAAGATTGTCAAATAGTTTGACTTGAATCAAGATAAAAGATGTGATATGTGATTACAAAAGATTTAGTGAGAGCATATATGAATATCCCATATGTGATGCGGAATGGCATCTCAATATTGTGAATTGGCATGAAAACAACTTCAGCAATGAAGGATAAGGTGAAACTTCTTATGAGATAAGCATCAAGACCTATAGAGATATTTCTTAAATGTTTCACAACGGAAGTTTTTGTACAATAGCAATGTGTTTAAAGCGTTTAACACGAATGGATTCAATAAGGGATAATTTGGATTAGTCACTCATGAACCATGGAAACATTATGAATAAGATTACATGGGCCATTCCAACAGTGGATCTATCATATAAACTATTAACACGCTTATCTCATATAATCTTTTATGTATTGGACATGACAATATGATATAAACTCCAATAAGGGTTATTGTAAAGTCATTAAAAGACACCCATTAATACTTATGAAGCACTTAAAGATAAGATTCCTAGTCAATAAGGATAGAAATAAAAAGAAGAGTTGGATGTAAAGAGTTACATCGATGTAAACTTCCATAATGACCAAGTGATCACAATAAAATAGTGTTTGATTTAAAAAAAATAATGCCATTAGTTGGAAGGGTTCGGAACTTATATCCATTAATAATATTCTACAATTGAAACTGAGTATACTTGTGTTATGAACACAGAGTGATACTATATGGATCTAAAGGTTCGTATGATGAACTTATAGATGTTCCAACCATTGATGACTTAGTAAAAATGTTGTGACAACAATGGAGCTAATAGTTAGGCAAGGAATATCATATGCCATATTACGGCAGTTTCATCTCAGATCGAAGAGATAAGAAACATGCAATATACTGGCTATAAGTAAAATGTTGCTAACCTGCTAATTTTAAGCACTAGCACAGCAGAAGTATGTTGGACATGTTTAGATCACTAAGGATGATATCCATGAGTGATTTGCTATAAGTACAAGTGGGAGTCTGTTGGTAAAGTATGCCCGTAGAGCCAATCATATGATGATTGACATGGCATAATTATCTAAAAGGATTGGATTGATAATAATAACATATATAAAGAAAAGCTTCCAATTCATCTATTTCACTAAATTATGAGATAAAGAGGTTACAGAGTGAATGTATGGAGAATTATATTACGCAATGATGTATACTGTCAAGTTACTACCCTTGTGGATGAGATCATATGGATGTTAAGAGTACATATACATATTATCATTATGTCCCTGATCGGTTTTTGTTGTGGAAGGTTGATAGATAATAATAACACATAAGATCAGAGTGTGAGTCGGTTGATGACTAAATTTCATTAGTCATGATATGTCAATATCAAACCGAGCACATAGATACATGTTAGAGAATAGTGTATAGTACAGACCGACCTTGACAGTGACACATGGTTTTGTGGTCACAGTCATATTTCATAGTGAAGGTGGTGGTTTTGATTCTTATACCTAAAATCACTACACTTGTCACATGTCGTTAAGTGCACTTTGACATCATCAAACACAGTCCTAAAACATGAGTTGTTATAAAAGTAATTATTGGGTGACTTTGACACATGGGGATGGACTCTGAGTGATAGATATGGGATTTCTCCCTCATACTAGAGTATGATATCCTAGCCACTTGATAGGCGAGACTGGGAAATGCATGCGCATGCACATGTGAATCAATATATGTTATTGGTGTCACATTATCTTAGACAGTCTGCTCTTGGTTCAAGGAACATGGATTCAACATTGAGAGTATGACCTTCCATTCCTCGAGTTCATCCTAGATATCAAAGATAAAGGAATTATACAATCATTGTAACACCTTACACAGATTGTAGGTTGAAGTTGTTCTCCAACTTTTAATTCACTTGGGTAGCACTAATGTGTGACTAGGCACCACTCTTTGCTTATGTTTTCATAAGCAATTTGTGGACATTCACTACCAACATGATATGGGACCTATAGCACCACACGCATAGGAAATCATCTAGAAGAGGAGTTTGATCTTGAATGACAATTGGATTCATTACTAGTGTTAAGGTATTCAATGCACACAACATATTACCTGATTGGCTGAGTGGTGTGCCAAACGACCATCTCACTTAGTGAGATGGACATTTGGGCATGCCAGACATGCTTCTCAAATGTTGAGATGGGCACTTGGGTAGTCAGGTTAATCAAGGATCGAATTGGCTTAGTTCTACCCTTCAACCGACCAGTTTAATGTGATTGAACCAACTGACTTGACTCAACTCACCAGACGACCGTCTGCATGTGTGAGATGGGCTTCTCACCTAGTGAGATGGCTTGGGTCCGATTGAAGGTTTGGGATGTTTCCCAAATAGTTTCGATTGAACAAACTTGGAGTGCAAGTAAATTAATATGTGATATTATTTGGAATTGAAATTTCCAAATTAGTATCCAATTAGGAAACTACCAAATGGCCGTTTGGCAGTGCAAGATGATCGTCTCTCTCCCTAGATGATCGTATGGGTGTGCCAGATGACCTTCTGGGTGTGCCAGATGACCTTCTGGGTGTGCCAGATGACCGTTTGGTGTCTCACAGGTTGTGAATGTTCAAGTTATTCTGGTCCTTTCCACTCCCACACAATCCTGATACTGAGAACCCTAACCCTAACATCACATGTAAAAGGAGGGGTATTGGGGGATTCCCAAGACACAACACAGAAAACTGAGAATCAGTTCCTCTGACAACTATTATCTTTTCTGGTTGTTTAACCAAGAGAGGCTAGGCAAGTCCTACCGTATAGGGAGGGATTGCCAATGGGAGAGAACAACTGAAAAGTTGTTGTTGTGCGAGAGTAGGTTGGTGACTAGTACACCAATGGGAGGGACAAATCCTTCATGTTTATTCTTGGTGAACAACAGGAGTTCTATTTGGTTCATGTGGACTACTCTAGGGGCAGGAGTCTTTTGGCTGCTGCTGGAGAGCAAAGTCAACCTAAAGTTTGTGGCCAAAGCACTGGCGTCGTTGCAGGGGCTGCACAGACACTATTTATGGTAAAGACCAGGAGCTACACAGCCACTGTCTAAGAGAAACTAATCCATAGTTGCAAAGAAGTGAGTTTTTTCGCTAGACTTCCTCAGAAACCATGTATAACTATCTAAAACCATCCTTCATATTTTATAGTAGTTGATGTGATCTTGCTATTATGGGAATAAGGATAGATAAGGGTCCCAATTGTCTAGGGCCTATTTTTACTATGTCAAGATCCTTATCCTTCACTGGCCTCTTTCATTTACCCTTTTCTTTTACCCTTAGTAATGACCTCAACTTTGGATTCTTCCTATATAGGTAGAGACTTAGTGACAAGAGTATTTCCTTTAGTGGCCTTCTTTGTTGACTCTTCTAGAACCATCCCTTAGGGTTGGGCATTGTTCGTTTTGGTTTTGTTTACCACTAAAGCTACAAATTGAACCATATATACATATATATATACACACACACTAGTAAATGCATGTGCTAATGCACGTGATCCTAAAAAAATAAAAAAATCATGACATTAATTAATATTGTCTACATATATTTCAAAGAGTAGTATAGTAATGTCTTTTGGTGAAATAAAATACTTTGACATTAGAAAGAAAAGATAATATTTGCAACACTCTATTAAAGGAGTTTCATACACAAAAACATGTTTTACAACCTTTAAATTATATTATTCATCTCAATAAAAATTATATAGATAAATGTTGAGGGCATATTATTCAAGTTATTTATGGATCTCTTAGTTTCTTATGATTTGACTATTTTTCTTATTTCACCTAATAAAATTATTATGATTTCTTATTTTGTATTTCTTTAATGAAGTTGTGATGGATTTCTTCACCTATCACAAATTATATGTTTCTCATCATTTACAAAATTGTCTTTAACTTTTTCATAGCTCTCCATTCAATATTGTTGAAAATGATATCTATATTGTGATCTTATCACATGAGATGGACATTACATTTTTTATGATCGTGAACTTAAAGAATCTTGTACATATTTTAATTCCTTGTTGATATGCTTCATATATATTCCCTTTCTCAATATTTCTTATAATGAACAAAAAACATTAGATTTACATATACAACATGCTCACAGTTACTACATGATTTTGAATATATTGAATATAAATATATAAATGGTTCAAATGTTACACATTATTTGAACTAACCTAAACTAAGAAAATTTAGAGAAACATTGTTATCATTTATTAACAGTTAGATTCATATTTAGATATTTCTTAATATTTTCTTATTGTATATTATCGATGTCTTGATATTACATTAAAAGAAAAGATGTATGTGTTTTTAAAACACAATGATAGCCATAGTCAGTAACCATTTGTGGATTAGATGCAGTGATTCAATTTCTAGAATTTTTCCTTGTAAATAATATGTATAGTTTATATTATGAAGCAATCAATTCACGTTGGAATGTCAAACTATCTATACTTTCATATGTAATCTATATATCTACACTTGATCCTCATTTTGAGAGCTCATATTTCAATGAAACACAATGCTATTACATGTCGAAGTTGAGATCAAGGTATATGCATATAAATTATGTATTTTGATACTCTAATGGATAAATTAATATAACAATAACAATAATGCATGCACATTTTATAAAATCAAATAAAATGTTATAATAAAAATGAAATGTATATGTAAAACTTCATAGATACATATTTATTGTTATTTATACATGTATAATATATATAATGTAATATAATGTACATTTAAGATAATGGCTTCCTTAGCTATCAGATGTATATAGTTATTACAATATATAATTATTCCATCAAATTATTTCAACTAATTGAATAGTAGATATAACTTTTAGAAGTTGTCTTACCATGAAATTTTCTTTTTAACATAGAATTTGGACCTAGATACTTATCATGATGGGAAACTATTTATTTTTATATGATTTAGATATGTTACAAACTTAAGATTCTGTAAAATATTTAACGTGAATGTTTTAGAAATCTTAACAGAAATATCATCATGTTCGTGTTAAAATTAAACTTAATTAAAGTATATTTATAATGTTTTGATATATACTACAAGAAATATAATAAATGATTCAAAAAAAAATTCACCAAAAGAAAAGTTGAAAATTGGATACAATTACTCATTCTGATGGGTCAACGCCATGTTGTACTAAGTTGTGATGATCCCTTCCCTATCCGATGTAGTACTCTTTATAAAGTTCAACTTTTACATAAATTTTGTGCAAGATATGCCCAACTGTGTGATGCACTTTGATATAACATTTTTAATTACTTAATTAAAATACTATTAAAAACTCATGAAAAACAATATCCAACACCTCAAAGGATATGTTCGTTGATGAATCCAAATTCATCATGATTTTCAGTCGCCATTTTAGGCCCAATTCGACTAAATACATTTGATTTCATCTCCTAAAACTTACAATGTGCAATTTTGCCTAATTAGTTGAATTATCCAGTTATTGACTAAATTCCTTGTTGATTTCATGCAGGTCGCGATTGAGGTTCAACCATCAACTGGAACTCACCTTCACTCAAGATCCTCTCAGCCATAGTCATGACCAAATAGTCTTGATCCATTCGGTTTCACCTCATTCGGTCTTGGGATTTATCCTCACCACACGATCACGGATCGATGGCCCCCATCCATCCAACCACATGATCTGCCCTTACGGCTTACCCTCTCTCTTACCTTAACAGTTTTGAGCCCTTCCCCCTTCCACATGGTCTCAAGACCGTTTGAAGCCTTGCGGTCTCAAGACCGTATGAGTAGCCTTCTACCCAAGACTGCTAGGAGCTACAACACAGAAACCACCTGTCCACATCGCCTCCTCCTCTGTCATCTTCTTCTCACTCTGCAACCCATAGCAACACCACCTGCAAACCCTAGGCCACCAAACCTTCCTACTGCCGTCATCGACGCCTACTCTGTGACGTAGCAACACTGCCCCCTTACTCTGACATCACCTACCTACAACCGCCACACCTCTTTCTCCCGTCGATGACCACTCACAGTGTCCACTCGACCTGCTCCTCACGGTCTCGAGACCGTGAAGTAGCGATCAGTCTCCAAACCGATCAGAGATAGCAAACCGTGAGAGGCATAAGACCATTTGGATCAACTAACGGTTTGCAAGACCATGTGGCAGCAAACCAGAGGAACTCAAGATCGTTAAGTCGAGGGACCGCTAGGTCACGAGACCATTAAGAACTCCATATTGTGAGGGGCCAAGGATCATAGACCGCGAGAATGTGTTGCACGTGATCCAAGACCATGAAGCCAAGTGATAGCATGACCGTTTGGAGAAGAAACTGTGAAGGCTGGGTTTGTGAAGACCGATAGAACGCATAAGACCGTTTGGATGACAGTAGAAAACCGTGAGAAGACTAAACGGTTTCCAAAACCATTAAAGCAAAACCATTAGAGAAGGAAGGAGGAGAGAGAAAGACTGCCTAGTCTGTCATGGTGTCCCTCGTTCCTCATCCAGATCTACTCCAACATGATGTATAAGATCGCATTATCTTCATCGAGGTGCGATCACCTTCTGCATCACGCTCATGGAGGAATCTTCCCTCTCTCTTATTGTTCTTGTTCCTCGCATCATGAGTGAGTAGTTCCTTTTCACTGGGGTGTGGGGACTAGCCCCTCTGCCCATGCTTTCATGTCTTTTCATTTTAACATTCTAAGGCAATGTGTATAACTTTTCATTTCATTGTTAATCGTCGATGATTGTGTGTAGCTTGATCACCTGCTTGCTTTTATCTTGTTCTTTCCTATGTTGTGATAACTTCAATATGTAGGTTAGAATGTCGATTAACGCGGTTGACTCCCTGACTAGAAATAGAAAGGAATTCCTTGATGTCGTAAGTGTATGATCCGTGAGGGGACGAGCCATCTAGCCCACAGTGACGCTTCTGTGTGCCTAACGCCTGTATAGGGGGCTCACAGCTTCAGTTTGATATCTGTATCTTTGGAACCGTAAGTGCATGATTCAGATGGTGACGAGAAATCTGATGCCTAAGGTGATGCTTACGCAAACCTAAACATCCCTCCGGGAGGGTTCGCAGGAGTTCTATTTGGATAGTTAAATCTTGCCTAGATGTTTGTGATTGGATGTGTTTGTATGAGTAGTGGTGGTAAAACCCGAGACCACCCCAGGGATTCTATATCATTACTCTAGATCAAACTTTAATCTTTCTCTTTACTTTCTCGCACTTAGTTTAATTAACCTCAAATCAACCTTTGTTCTAAATATTAACCTTACTTGAACTAGACTAGACTAGTAACGATTCTTACAAATGTTGTCCCTTGGGATTCGATCCTTAACTATACTGTGATAAGACTCATCCACTTGCGGGTGGTATTATTGCATAAGGTTTTGGTAAAAACTCTGGGATTTCAACCCCGAGTGAATTTGTTAGTACGATAATAGACCACGTCATTCATCAACATCTACATTTTATTTAAGAATATATATATATATATTGAAATTTTATACAAAAATCAAATGAGAGAATAAATTAACATGACCACCATATTGAGAAATTTTGACTAAAATTTATATTAAAGACTAAGAACCATTTTACTTATCTTTTTTTAACCCTCTAATGTAGAGGAAAATAATGATTTATTTCCAGATGTAGGAAAGTGAAATTGTTAACATTATATGAGTTGTTTAATAAGACATTTTTGAGGTAATAAGGCATTCATAAAAGGCATACCAATAGGGTATTTTCCATACATCCTTAGTTTACAAATTCCTTAGTTTAAAAACAGAAATATAAATGGGTATAAAGGTTTATAAAATTGAATTAGTGTCATAGTTAATGTTGACACATATAAGGTATTATAGTTGATGTTAACATATATAATGTGAATCTCACTGACCTATATTCAAAATATGACAATTGAAATATCAAATAGATTAAACTCATGCATCATCTTCATTTTCTAACCTCATATCGAAATTTGGAGAGTTTATAATTTCATAGTTTAACTTGGATATGAAATTCATACAAATCTATTACATATATATGATCATACCATATTTTTATAACATATTTCGCAACGATCAAAATTTTAATCTAGATGTATTGCATTTAGTAATATTTATTGCATACAAAAATACAAGATATAACTTAGTGATACATGGGGTTATTTCATGCTTGACAACATTATTTTCTGTTGTTGTTGGTTATACATTTTTTGGATGAAGCTGTACATGTATATCTGAATATTCTAATCATTGTCCTAGTACATCACACTTCAAAAACCAATGTGTTTAGGGTCATTAAAGTTCTTGTTAAAATTGTGTTATTTGCTCAAAAAATTCCATGGATTAAAGTGTCACCATGTCATTAATTATTATTTCATTATAGATGAGTTGGATGTGCCAATTGCAAAAGCCAATGTTATGTTGATCGTTTGAACTGCCATTCGTTGATGCCAACGATGCGATATTACCTTTTTTTTGTGGCCAATATAAAGGGTAGTATGTTATCTTCACGTTTTCAACAATTATCAACTTCAATGATTCCAACTGGATTTTACATACTATGATTATTATCCAAGATATGAGATAGCTTGGATGAAAGTTATTGTATCTATGTTGAGTATACACCCATTTCAAGATCTAGTCCAAAAATTCAATTTTATATGTGAAAAATAATACAAAGCTTGCCGAAATAACTTCCCGCACAAATGTATATATTAACAAAAAAATGTAAGAGAAAAATCGAAGAGATTTACTTCACATTTCTTTTTATATGATTGTAATTATGCATGCCATTGTAAACACTTAAATATTTTTTTATTCATTTTGTAAGATTTACTTCACATATAGTTTATGTCAATAGTAACACTTGAGGAAAAGTTGATTAAAGAGAAATTTTCTCAAGAATTAGGATTGAAATGTATATATCTTTTATATGATTCTATTCTTTTTTCCCCATCAATATTTCATTTAATTCGTTATGAATGATTGTACATATTCTCATTATGAAATTTATATTACATGATCGAATTCTTTTTTCTCCTGATTCAATAATATACATTCTGATCGATGACACCTGATCTCAAGTAAAATATTAATGTCAGTCAAATAAAATAATAGATTGTTTATTTTCATGTTCTTGTATTGAATTAAAAACACAAGAGTATGCTAGGTTATATTTTTGTCATTACTTAAAATGATATATAGTCCCTCAAGTTATGTGCCTTCTTATTTTTTAACTCAGTTACAGTTTAGTTATCAAATTAGATGTTTTCTAGAGGAACATTACCAGCACTCTACATGTTCAGTTTGATATTAAGCGAACATATATTAACTTTAGAAAATCAAATTTTACACATACTTTCATGTTGTGCACTCAAAACAGGAGCTATAGGTGGAAGCCTACCAGTTTGGATGAACTATAATAATAAATAGTGATAATATAAATTGCATAAGAAAATTCAATCGAAAGTAGAGTGCAGCCTATAATGGGTTCACTACATTTAACAACTGTATCTAAACTTTAGATGCATCAAGAGTAGGTCATGTGATCACTAACCATGAAAAAAAATACAGCAATGCTTGTAGTTTCTCATCTACGAGATGCCATACTTCTTGTCTGATTGATTCGGAGTACATCATCCACCTTATCAAAGGCTTCAGCTTCTTCTTTCATGCAATGATAATGAAGGAGCAATCTTAATGACCCTAACAGAAGGCAGAGGCACATCAATGACTTCAGCTTATTCTTTCATTCAATGATTATAAAGGAGCACAGAAGGCAGAGGCACATCAATGACTTCGGCTTCTTCTTTCATTCAATGATTATAAAGGAGCAATCTTAATGACCCTAATAGAAGGCAGAGGCAGAGTATGATGCAAAGGGCAAATTCAGTCATTAGTAACTGAGGTAAGATCAACCATTGTGTTTGGAATTCTTCCAGTTCCTCGGATTCACCAGGACACCCTCTTGATTGTAGATCCTTAAAATTGTGTTCTTGACATGGGCATGAATGTCATAGTGCTAGTAAAGTATCTCAAGGTCTTGAGCTAGCAACCAACATCATAAGCTAAATCTAAATTTCTTCATTTAGCAAGTAATACAATGCGGAACCAGAAAAACAAAAACATAAATAATGTAGTCTTTTACCTTGTCAAATACCTTGTTGATGGTCCAGAAGTAGTCAGATGGGATTGTTATTGCGTAGCAGCCGTTCATGATATGATAAAGAACTGGATGCATATTCAAAGAGGGCGCAGCCGTTCATGATATGATAAAGAACTGGATGCATATTCAAAGAGGGAGGTAACAGTTGCAGGTTAGATAGATAGTTAGTATGGTATAGACAATAACCAATAAACATGCAATCAGTACATCAGTTCATTTGTGCCTGCAATTACCAACTGATCAAGGTTAAGAAAAAGAGCAGTCTGGTCTCGTGTCACCATCTCACACATGATATATGGCTTCTTAATTATTCTCTTCCCAAACCACGATCATGTGTCTCCATGAACTTTTCACTATGTCACTCCAACCAAACAGCAACAGAGAAGACATATATATTATCTTCTTTCTCTAATTTTGACACTCCAGTTTTAAGGAGGCACTCCTTAACACAGTCGTGAAGTTGGTACAACCTGAAATGAAATTTGTGTTTCTTCTGTAGCGTGGTGGCCACACAGTTGGTAACTAAGATGAAAAACAAAGGACGAATTGAGAGTAGAATTATAAGATATAAAGGATTGTGGATCTTTGTGGTTACCATTAGAGAGACCAAGAGATTAAAGATTTAAGGATTTTTTTATGCATGCATGTGGGTCAGTGCGTATTTGTCAGTGTTTCTTTGCTCATGGCAGCGTGAGCGCCGGCATGATGAGAGTTGCCGCAGTGAATAGATAGTCAGAAACTGGCTTTCAGAATCCTTATGTGGTGAATTAATTATACTTGGTTTGTCATGCTTGGCACTCTGAAATACGTTTGTCTTCCAATAGGTGAGATGACAGATGTTCTTGAACATGCCAGAGCCTCACTCCTTGGCTGATGTACCAACACGATGACGGCCAACCCTTCTCTTCTGGCTAGCCACACTATTCTCCCGCCGATGTGGTATACAGTACCTTTAACAACCCATTGTATCTTAATGCCGGATGACCATCCTCTTGTGCCTAGTGACAGGGGGCACTTGAAAAATAATGTTATGTATATTTATATGAGATCAATATTATTTTTGTTTTAAATCAGATATAAATAGGATTTAAATAATCACCATGAGACAAATGGAGTGTGGACATGTCTCAAAAACATGACATTGACCAATTTACTTGGATCTAGTGAGAAAAATAGATGAGTCTTCACATAAATAAAAGACGGGGTTGGAGACATATCTCATCACTTTGTGGAGTATTCATTTTAGATCTTATTCAAATAACCTTCTGCGTATATGTTCTATTATGTATTACTATGTATATTATAACATTCTACATACATTTAGGATTTTTTATATTTAAGATGAGTTTGAAATGACGGTCATTTGCATTGAAAATAATTAATTTCATTGTATAAGACTAATTATTCCTTTATATTAATTCTCCATATTGGAAAAACCACATAAATTTAATTCAATATTAATTGTGTAGATTATTATTTAGTTTTCAACATCACGCAAATAATTTTCTACATGACGAGTTTGACAAGCAAGTATCTATAAATATACAGTTAAGAAATGAATATATAAGTAGTACCATGTGACAATTACTATTATTATATATAAATCAAGAAATCCAATACTATAATAGTTTAAAGTTAAATAAAGATACTTATGATGGTATTAAACTTATTCATAAATTTTACCTAATAAAGTAATAGATCTTATGACAATTTATTGTTCACTAAGTTCTAAAGACAGTTATTTCTATGTTGCATTGGAAACTAATAAAATATCAAAATTCATTATCCTTGATATTAAGATGAAATAATCTTTATAATTTAGAGAAATAATATTTGCATAACTTTTAAATAGAAGCATAATTGTAAGGGTTCTTTCATGATGACACATTATATTACATTATTTTAACAAATATTTATTGATGTATAAAAATTCAAAATAATACACATATTTTGATTAAAAAATATTAATAAATTTATTGTGACACCATGTACTACTAAAAAACTATCATATTTCATTTGACTTTATATTTAATAGCATGCATTACACCTATAATAGAAAATAATCAGCATACACCATTTGCACAAGTAAAAGATACACACATACAACTATTTACTTGCTATATTTGTTATATATTTAATTATAACAATATATGATATCTCATGGATTATACTATTATTTATAAATATTGATTTTCTTTCTCTCTGTTACCTATGTACATAGATATCAATTTTCTTTCACCACATTACCTATGTGCTTTTGGTATTTGTTACACACTTAATTGTTTATATATTATATAAAGTATTTGGTAATTTATAAAGTATATAATTGACAAAAGATATATATTTTCATTTCATCATTATCCATACAACTATATATTTGCTATGTTTGTTATATATTTAATTATTTATATATGATATAAAAATATTTGACATTTAATAAAGAATACTATTAATTATAGATATCTATTTTTATATAATTACTATATAAATAGGTGTAAAATAACAATTAATAAGTTGACATTTATGTATGTGTTTTGATACACTTGTTAATATATTTAATAAAGAACAATTCGTTTAGTATTGAAAATTGAGATATATTTATAAAATTAAAAAATCCTATTTTGATGTATTTTTATTTACGATTCTTTACCTAAAATCGTATTAGTAATGACATTATTTATAGAAGAGAGTTTATATACTTCGAAATTAGGTTAATTAGCGTGGGAAGGAGATAAAACATAAAAATTAATATTAACTTTGATACCATGTAAATATACATAATATATATATATGCTAAAAAAAATTCAAAATTGGAGGGGGGCTCTTGCCCCCCCTCCTGCCACCAATGCTTGTGCCTGATCTTTAACAACCCATCGATAGACGAGAAGTTCGACTATTCAGGGGTTTGATGTGCATGTGTAGATAAATAGTAAGGATGGTAGATGAACAGTCTAGCTAAATAAAGAATCCTAATAACGAGGTGCAAATAATGATGATGGTGGTAAATGAAGAGTCCAACTAATTGCAGCATTATGTAGAGGACAGAGACGAGTATTGGCTCTTAGTAGAGTAGAATAGTATATGTCTATGTATATATATATATATATATATATATATATATATATATATATATATATATATATATATATATATATATATATATATATATATATATATATATATATATATATGGTATATCTTCGCTACCCGTGTGGGTAACTAAGATTCGCTACCCGTACATCAATTTTGTAATGGGATGACACATATATGTAATGAGACAACCAAATTTGTTGTGAGACGACCGAAATTGTAATACAAAGACTCGTTTTGGATTGTCTCATTACAAATGCATACCTTCCCATTACAAAACTGATGCACGGGTAGCGAATCTTAGTTACCCGCACGGGTAGCGAAGATATACCCATATATATATATATATATATATATATATATATATATATATATATATATATACACATATATATATATATATATATATATATAATTGAACCAAACCGCCAACTAGTCCAAAGCTGAACCAAAGTGAGATGTTGATTTGTGGTGTGGGTTAGTTTAATTTAATTTCAAGTTGTGATATGAGAAATTTTAGAGCTTTATATTAGTATTTTTCACAAGAGACAAATCAGCATTCATCATCTTAATCAAGGCATGTATCATGATAAACAAACTTCATATTAAAAAGCATTGATTAGAAACTGGTAATATAAGAATGCATGTATAAAGTATGAGTCGACGATGCCCAACTAACTTCAAATAAGTATTCATTATACCACATTGTCTAATTCTTTTGTACCCTTAATTTCATTTATTTAGCATTTATCTTACATACTAACATACACAAACTTATTGAGTATCATAAAATTTAGTCTAGATAAGTATGTTTTACAATATAAGAATGTATTTCAATAGTAAGTATATATATATATATATATATTAGTTCAGTTTGGTATGGTTAAACTGCATCCTCAAACTAAGACAAACCATTAATTCATGGTTTGAAAATAATTGGAACCAAACCAAGCCATTTCCCACCCTAAAACCAAATTGAATTGGTCAATTTGATTCAATTTAGTTGAGTTTGATGGTTTCGTTTGGTTTTGTGCCCAATCCCACCTTCCCGGATCCAAGCATACACATCTTTGCAGTTTCAGTAGTGGAAGGGATCTTCCCTTACGGGCTCATAACCATCTCAGATAGTTGTGCTAGTTGTTCATCAATCATTTTGTTGTGGGTTTGCATATCATCCATCTGTAAGGTAACACCCACCAATTGGAATTGCATCATATTCAACAGACTACTATTATTGAGGGTGCTTTGGATCAATCTATCATCTATTGTATCTTTTCTTTTTGCAAAGGCAAAAAATTCTGACATCAAATCTGTATGAGTTTGGGATTGACCTTGACTTGTTCACCAGAGTTTCTATTGTGGTTTTGCCTTTGTCCTTGAGAATTGTTTCTGATTTGCTGGTAGTTGTATTCCTATTGAAACCAAAGGATACATCCCCTCTCCCAAACCTAGGGGGTCTGTTAGGTGGGATGTTTAATTGGTGGAAGTTCACAGAAACATCTTTGTTCCCATAAGAGAATCTAGGGTGATCTGGTCTCTTGAAATTGACATAGGAGACATTCTCAATATCATTTTCTTGGTTTTTCTCCTCTGGTTAGGTATAAATGCAATTATCTACTATGTGTCCTCCTTCTCTATGTGTAACACATTTCATCACCATTTCAACTATGTTCTTTCCTTTATTCCCAGAATTCTTGAACTAGCAAATGTCTCCAATGATCTTTTGTATGTGAGCAGTTAGAGTTTCAAGGCCCTTAGATTTATCTATTGTCCCGTCGATAATTAGTTTGCTCACTATCCCTCTCTCATAATCTAGGCCATCTTGTAGTACAAATATGTTATCAATTATCTTCATAGTTTTGTTCAGATTCTTACCCAATAATTCGTAACTGTGAGTTCATTGAGAGAATTCCTTTCTACAAAGGTAAGACCATTATAGAAGGTGGTTACCAAGAATATCTTATCATAATTATGATGAGGGCAATCCCTTTGATATTCTTGGAATTTCTCCTATGTCTCATACAATTTTTTGCTTGGTTATGCCTGGAACTTGTAATCTTGTGTTTGTTTTGAAGAGTCTTTTCTACTGGATAGAACTTGGTGACAAAAGTGTTAGCCAAAGGTCCCCATCCATTGATGCTCTTTTTTGGAAAATCTAGGTACCATGAAAAAGCCTTGTCTCTTGAAAAGAAATTTAACCCCTTACAATAGATAACTTATTGTGTACCTGATTCATCTTAAGGCATCACATATGTTCTTAAAAGCATTGAGGTGGTGGTAGGGATTTTCATCTGAAAAGTTTCCTTAGATATACGTTTGCTGGATTAGATTTATAACGACTTCCTATACTCCAAGTTTGTAGTACTAAATCAAGAAATGATGATTCAGCATCTAGATTCATTGGACTGGATGAGAAGGGCCACCGTCTTCGTCTTCATCTTCATCTTTGTTGTTATCTTCATTGTTTTTGTTCCTTAGACTGCCACAAGGTTGACGTTCTTCAGCTTCATGGAAATGTTCTTCATCTTCTTATTCCTCATGGATATCCTCATTACTATCTTTGTTACGCTCCTCATGGTTCTCTTATTTTTTATAGTGGAGGAGAGTCGATGTACTTTGGAAAGGCATGACTACAACAATCAATAGTAATGGTGGTTTGGTTCACACTAACTTCCTGAAATAAATTGTATGGGTGAGTTTAGAGATTGGACACATAATATGAGGTATTCAATAAAGCAAGAGTAATTTGATATGATATGTGTGTTTAAGCCTATTTCTAGACTTAAGGTATGGGTGTATGCTAAGTAGACTAGGTTCTCAACAACACCAATTTCCTTATCCCTGACAATGACACCAAAATTTGATTGAGCCAAATTGAGTGTCCAAAATGGAGGTGATTCAGAAGGATTATACTTTGAGTTTATATCTGATACTTAGGCCCCCACAATGATAATAACGGGGTTTGATGTAGTAAATTGGGGTCAAACACAAGGACAAGGGTGATATGTATTATGAATTGAAGGTCTTATCTTAGTTACACCAACCAAGAATGTAGGTAATTCTTCCTTACAAAATAGAAGTGTTTCAACAGTCAAGTAAAAAAACAAGTAAAGTAAAAAAAGAGGCAAAACAAAACAAAACAAAACAAGAGCTTTTAAATAAAATATGGATGGGAAACTTGAATTGGGTTTCACCATCTAAGGGCTCTCATAAACATGTAAAACTCATACCCATTATACACCCTTAGAAATCTTACAAGTAATCATCATAAGAGTCAATTCTATCCTCTTTCAAGCTAAGGATATATCTAGATTATAAGGTTGTCTCTCTCTCAAGATGGCAAGCAATCAATCAACATAAAACCATATAATCATTAGCTTAAGAAATCCAACATGTTCATGCATTCATGCAACCCATAACTTTTAGATATGGGTTCTCACTACTCTCTTGAGGCATTAACAATTAAATAATAGAAGATGGTATATAATCTTGCAAGCAAAGCATAAAGAACAAGAGTACGGAGATAAACTTTTCTAAGAGTATATATATAATGGATCATCCAATCATGGTTGTGGGTGACATCTCACATTTAAAAATATAGGGTGTCATGGTGATGGATGGATGGAAGAAAGAAGATAGATCATAAAGGAGGAGGGAGATACATCAAAAACAACAACTCAATTCAGAATCAAGGTCAATGGAGACCTCCTTCTTCACCTACTCTGGTGATGGAGGAGTAAGGCAGCGTCAGCTCTGAGGTCCTTCTTCTCTCAAAGAAGGCTTCTAGTTCTACTTAGTGGTGGTGATGGGTCCTAGATCTTTTTACTCTTGTCCCTAGATGTTGTGAACTAATGGCAAAGAGTGGAAGTCGGTGGCTAGAAGGCACCAGAGCAACACTTTGTCTTTAACCCTTGAAATACATGAACCCCTCACAATGGCAAGGGATGCACTATATATAACATCCAATGTGGAGACCGAAGTGGTCATAGACTAGCTTTGGGTGTAACCCAAGTCCCCTTAGACATGTGCCTTGGGGAACGAGCTAACTAACATGGTGGTGGTCATACTCAGTACTTCCTTTATGGAAGGTTCTCTCAGTAGAACCATTGGTAGACGATCAGTCAGGTCATTAGTTCGTGGGGCGATTGATTTTATTCACTATGGAAGGTCTTTGGTTGGTAATCCTTTGGAAGGTGGCTTCCATGTGACAGCAGGAAGGTTTATTAGGACGTACCTTTAGTTAATGACTCTCAACTAAGCCATCAGAAGGTGACACTCCACCCACCTTTGGTGAATAGCACATCTTACCTCACAATAGGAAGGTTTCCTGAGCATAACCTTCAGATCATGTGGGACTGATGGGTAATTAGGTCAGTAGCCTCTCCACATGTGAGTTGGTGTCCTTGAAAGTTGCACGAGGAGTGAGCATTGATTGTGAGAACAAATGGAGGGTCTGTCTAAACCATTGGTAGGTGATATTCATGTAGAAAAGGAGTACTTAATTCCTAATAAAGGCACAAAGGGTAAATGTAAACAAAATGTGAGGAAACTAAAGCAAGTTTCTACCAGAGAAGGAAATTAGGGGGAATTAGGCAAGAAACATTGACAAAATTGGATGTTATCAGATAGCCTAAACTAATTCTAGGGACTATGGATAAGTGATTGTCCATCCCCTATAGCGCCATTGAGTTATTTGAAGAGTTCCATGTTTTCCATTATGATCCTTTAGGACATCTCCTCTGTCACTCTAGTTCATATTTAATATGTGTTCCATTCTCTCATGTATTATTTTCTAGCTTGGGAAGAGTGGAAGAAAAGTAGTTTTATGGGAAAAGGTTGAGGTATAAAGAACAAATGGTTTCATTCCTTATATTGATGGATTATTAGGACAATCATTCATAAAAGGATAAGGTTAGGAACATGCTATCATCCAATGTAAAGGTAGCCCAAACCAAAACCAAGGATTATAGTTACCTGAATATTTGTTCCCTAGAATCTAGATGAGCAGTTTGAAAAGTTCCAATTTTTTATTAGTATCTCCAAGGGCATCTTTTCTTATGCTCCGGTTCTTATGCAGTCTTTGTCTGATTCTCTCAATGATTCATGTTACCTAGTTAGGAAAGGTAGAAAAGGGAGTGGGTTGGATAAGATCGACGTTCATCAAGATATATTATATTGAATTAAAAGTTTGTAGTCAAAAGGGATCATTGAAAGTGCTTTATTTGAAAGATCTTGAGAAATCAATGTCTATTTCTATATGATTTGATGTTTGACTGAGTTAGGTCAATCAAAAGACCATACAAATGAACAAAATTTATGACTAGAATAACAACCATACATTGGTAAATGTGGCAAGTCAATTTTTGAAATGTGAAGATGGTTTTGCCTTTTAGCATAAGGATTATACACTAGGTAACATTTCCTATTTTGTGCAAGGCTTAGATGTTGAAAAGAAACATGATGAATGCAAGTGAAAGCCTTGCAACTTGTGCATGGCTTAGATGATAAATAAAAAATAATGCTTATAAGGATGGGATTTTATGTATAAAGAAGGCATGATTTTAGGTCATGATCTGAGACCCAAGTGAAGGTGCATACCTAATGTAGGGTTTCCAAGAAGCACGAGTGGTCTAGTTTAAGGTGTTGGTCCAAGGTCCAAAAAATGTTTTATCATTGAAGCTGAATTAGTTTAAGGTCATAATAAGTTCCTTATGGTATAGTTTAAGATCCTCATCTAGGACCTAATGGTATAGTTTAAAGTCACAATCCATGACCCAGTGGTATAGTTCAAGGTCATGATCCAAGACCTAACTAAAGGAGATGATACCTACCTGTAATAGATCTTTACATTTCAAATGACTTGAAGTTAGACTAGATCATGATATTTTGACATTAGAGTTTGGTTGAGATTAAAAAATATTTGAAATCAAGAAAGTGGATATCTCAGTCTAGGATTCAAGTTCCAAAAGATGATAAGGCCTTAGAAGTGGTCAAAGGATTTGTATTCCTTATAGTAGTGTAATTTTGAAATGTTAAACAAAGATTTTTTAGCATCTAAGAATTGAAGGCCTAAGCTAAAATGATCTTAAAAGGAATGATCAGACTACCCATATCACCAAGTTGCACCTCCTTTTAAGGGAGCCCATCACTAATAACTATGTGGTTAAATGTGCTTAGCTCAGAGTAGTACTAGGATGGGTGACCAGTTGGGAAGTTGATCCCAACTTACGTGTGAGTGAGGACAAAGTGTGTAGTTAAGGATAGTGGTGGTATGTGAGGTCGGTCATCATTCTTAAAATTCTATTAGAGCCTTCAGCATTAGGTCGTAGCATTACAAATGGTATCAGATCCATAACCCCTCTAGTAGGTGGGGGCCACATGGGCATGGGACGTGTCAGTCTTGAGTCATGTGGTCTAGGCACATTGGAAAGTGTTGTCTCTAGTGATGTAGTCATCCTTGTGCTGGTATTCCATGACTAGGAGCTAGGTGTTCATGGTCCATTTTTGGTATGCACTAAAATGGGGAAATATTATGAGGACATATACTTGATCCTTGACATGGACGTCAAGAGTCTAAGTGTGAGAGGTTATAATGTCCCAATATTTGAGGTCTTCGATGAAATGATCTCAAAACGAATTATTGGGACACCCATATCATCAGGTGCACCTCCTTTTTAGGGAGTCCATCATTAAGAATCATGTGGTTAAGCGTGCTCAACTTAGAGTAGTAGTAAGATGGATGACCAGTTGGGAAGTTGATCATGGCTTGCATGTGAGTGAGGATAAAGCACGTGATTAAGGCTAGTGGTGGTCTTTGGGGCCAATCATCATTCTTGAAGCTTTACTAGAGCCTTGTATAGTGGGCCCTAGCGTTAAAGGTTTAGATTTTTCAATATTTTTCACTTATTTTAGTTGTATGTGTTTTTTTTGTTTTACAAGTTTTTTTTAATTCAATTTAAGATATAGGGATATATTCATTTTTTTTCAACAACTTTATATAAAGTGGGGTGAGGAAATGTCGAGCATCTCCCTTGTTCCTTGATTTTTCTAGCAGTGGTGAGGACTAAGAGCTCGGTCCCAAGTAGGCAGTGTTGGCAATGATCAAATAGAGAAAAAGGGTGGCATAATTTTCTATTTTTTCACATGCAAGAGAGATAAAGTCTTCTGTTCTACAAGAAAACTTTAATAGTCCTGAAAAATAGCTTTTTTAGCAGCAATAGAGTGACCAATATGGTGATTTTCAAGGTGCTTTGACTATTCCATGTTTGGTCTTCTCCAAGAATATATATCTTTAAGGTTTTAGCCTTTTATTTGTCACTATTAGCCTTCAGTTATGATATATAGTTTTTTCGTTTCCCATTATCCTTTGTTCTCTAGAGGTTGATAATGAACGAGCTCACATTTTGATGTATGATTTGTCTATTTTTGCACATTTGTGAGCATTTGATGCTCAATTGTGTTAATTCAACTTGCACCACAAAGGTAATGTTGTTGAGGGATTGATTTTTTGTCACATATAGACTCCCAAAATTTTTGGGGTATCTGGGAGGACATACATTTTCCTTAGTATGATCATGTCATGGATGAGTAGTATGTTGATGATGACACCTTGGAAGATGATGTGTAATCAAGTGTGTTCCAAATTTTGTTTGTTCAGTTGAATTTCCTTCAGTTCATGAATTTTTTGTTATCTTCTTTGCTACGGGAAGTCACCATGAAGGTGTGTATAAGATTCATGGAGAGATTATCCCTCATGAGGAATTTGTGGAGCTACATGGTTCATTGAGGATTAACTTCCATTATCGAGGGTGTCGGCATGTGATGATGTATAGCTTGAAACTTTTGTCCCTACTTTTCATTTATAATTGCCAAATGTGAAACATGCTTTTATCATTTCTATTGGAAAATTTTATGCTTGCCTTCATCTTTTGACTTTTACATACACGTGGTCTTGAGTGTTCCTTTGAAAAATATTGGAAAAAACTATGACATTTGTACCCATAATTGGTAGCTCAATAATTAACTTTATTATCAAATATCAGTTTCAATGTTGTTTTTAGGTGCAGGATTGTAGCTGTCTAGGATCTATGCCATCCTCTACTTGAGCATTTTTACCTTGAGAATTAAAAACTTTCCCATTCAATTTTGGTGAGTTGTTCATCATCCCTAGCAAGTTTATCGAGATTATTATGATTTCTTATAGTGGTACCCCATTAATTTCTTGCCAAGAAGAAGGTTGTGGGGGCAAGAACACATCATTGAGTTGTTAGACGTGGATCCAACTAACAAAGACATGGCTTCAAATCATGAAGTTAAGTTCATTTGGTTGTGTAAGGTTTTATTTAAGAAGGGTGAAGTGAGGGGTGTGCATTCACCCCAATTTTTTTATTTGCATGTTAATGTGTTTTTGCTCTTACTAGTCATAATTTGTCTTATTGGCAATAGTTTTGGGAGTAGAGGATACATTAATGGCTATCCTTCTTGATAAATCAAGAGGTAATTCCCTCTTTTCACTGGGGTGGAGGCATGTATGCTAACTTATTGATTTACTATAAGAGGTGTCTTGGTGGTTACTTCCCTTCAAAGAGAGGTGTTTGAGTTGTGACAATTTCTGGAGGATTTGTGGGATTTATAGAGGTATATATCAGGTATTTTAATTTCAGCTCAAATTCTATTTTTTAATTGAATTCACTCATTTTTTTTAGCTTTGAGGATATAGGTACTTTCAACTTGGTAGACCTAATACCCAAAGTGGGACATGTGGCCATCTATATTCTCCTATGTCCATCTAATGGAAATTAGTTCCAAAGGAACTAGTGGGAGTAAAAGTAGAACTCAAATTGTTCGAGACAAACAAGAAAACATTGAACCTAAAGAGGTATAATAGGAACAAGGAGAATCAAAAGTTGTTGTGGAATCTCAAGTTCCTTATGTAAAATAGATAACTCATAGTTCTGGTAGAACACACCTTGAGTTTGAAAGATTATAACTCAAGAAGATAGTAAGTTGATCAAAGTGATGAGTCAACAACCTACCTAGAAATTATAGAGGGACCATTTTCTAAGAAATGGCTTGAGGTCATGGGATTAAAGATGGACTTCATGTAAACCAAGAAGGTATGACCTTGTTGGACCCACATGAAGGGGTAAAACCCATAGGGTGCATTTGGGTTTTGTAATAAGACCAACATGGAAATGTAATGTGGTTGCAAAGAATTTCATACTAGTTCAAAGTGTTGAACATGATGAAGTATTTTCACCAGTTGCCATAGCTAAATCCATATGGATCATGCTTGTTGTTGCAGCTTAATATTACTGTGAGATTGGGCATATGGATGATTAAAATTGCATTCCTCAATTGGAATAATTAAGAGGATGTGTATGTGACACAACCTAATGGTTTTATAAATCCATCAACACAAATAAATTATGTAAGCTGAAAAGGTCAATTTGTGGATTGAAGTATGCATCTTTGAGCTGGAACCTTCTATTTGACAAGACAACCAAGGGTTTGACTTGAGTTAGAATGAAGATGGAATCTTTTATTACAAAAGATTTTGTGGGAGCATATTCATATTCCTCATAATGATGGGGAATAACATCCTTATCCTGCATATGTTAAAACTTGGCAAGGAAAGTACCTTCTATGTGAAGGGTGTAGGTGAAGCATCCTGTAAAAAACTAAATCTCAGTGTACATGAAATTCCATACCATTCATAAAGATATCCTATTTTGTATATCAGTTTGTCCTTAATGTTGATTTTGTGGAAACTGAGTGGCTTTTAGTAAATATGCATGCAAAGATAAGGGGTCAGTGTACATTACCTCAATGTTATCAAGAGTTATGATAGAAAAATGTCCACAAAAACAAAATGATTTCATAAATAAAGTTAGAAATAAAATATAATGAAAATAAAAGTAGTTAATGAGTATCATAATCACCTCATATTGCCTCTCTCCTCATAAAAAGGTAAATAAATCATGAAAAAGAGAATAATAAGTTAATTGATGGCCTTTGAATTAATGAGGGAGGACTACCTCATATTTTTGTTCAAAATATTAATGGAAAATATTTTTCAACTTAATTCAATTTTCATATACATTAATAAACACATTAATGATCAATACGGTGGTTAAGAGACAAAATGTGAATAAAAATAAGGTTTAATGGCATAGGAATATGGTAGACGTTAATGTGGGCCTATGATTCAAATTTGAGATTAATTGGCCAAGGTTTGACACCTCAAATCGATTTTAAATGAATTGACTAAGGTTTTATTAAGATATTAATATGTTTTCATTTATATCACACATTTAACCTATAGTCGCCACACTAATCATGTCACATGTGACATTTACTTAACCCGTCTGATACACACAAGATGTGGACCATAGATCCAAGATCTGACGGCACTAACATCATCTTCTAGCTCCAACCATTATGCAGTTGGGAGTAGATTCTTGAGACTCTAAAAATCCATCCTCTCTCCCTCCACAGCTAACCATTCCACCCTGTTTCATTGCCATCAAGTCCTCCATTTTTTCCAACTCATTTAGAGCCATCACTCACCTGCTAACTCCCCCAGACAATGAAATGCCCTAGTTGTCGGATGAAGCCTTCTCACGACCAACTCGTCTAGGCTACGAATGTCAATGGCATCGCCAAAGCACAAGCAATTAAATGCTACCCTCAATTTGGTCGAAGCTTCTTCCCACATCCACCAACACCTCGACCTTCACCATTACCTAGCGATATTCTTCTCGGGCTGACAATGAGACCAGTAGAGGAATTGACCATGCAACTGAGTTCGCCACCTTCTCCCCTTTATTTTGAGAATGATTCCTCACGCTTCCGTTCTGATCTGCAAAAATGACCAATGCCTCTAACCTACTTTACAGCCATGGTGAGGCGTGAGCTTGGGGATGAATCCCCTCGGTGATTTCCCGATTCCACCCTCGCTCGCCCTTCTTTCTTTGTTATTTAACCAAGGGCAAATTGTCTTTTTGCCCTCTCGCTTAATCGCATTTGACTAAGCCATGTGAGCACAGACCCGTGACCTGGCCACGCATGATTGGCCCAGGTCAGTGTGGGCCCGACCTCTGTGGCAGTCTCTTTCATAAAACATTTAGCCCACGTGGCATTTTCCTCATTTTTAATTTGTCAGTTTTAGAAAATTCATAACTAAGTACTCAATTATCAGAAGAAAAAAATATGCTATGGATTCAAAAAAATAAACCCTATCCAATAGAAATGTTTCCTGAACCTAATTTTCAAGATTTCAAGGAAGGTTTTTCAAGAAACTAAAATGTCTAATTAAAAAGCCCTAAAATGTGTAAGTAATTTGTTTTAACTTCAAATTGACTCAACAAATATGTTTTCCTAATTAGAAAAATATAACAAATCAATTGGCCTAGTTTTCAAGTCCAAAATCGATGGTTTATCTAGAAGACCCAAAAATTAGGGTTTTTACACTGAACTTATTATAAAACCCTAATCTATGTGATGAAACCTTGTATCTAAGATAAAAGTGAAATTTGACACATACATTTGGTGAAAAGTCATCTCTAGGAATCTCAAGTGAGGTATGTGCATTCTAACCCTAAGTTGGGCATATTTTCATCCAATCTTATTTTCTCAATGAGGCATGAGCCTATACCTTAGTTCAATAATTCTTGTCATTTCACTTCAATTATTCTAGGGTCATGGACCCACTTGCAAAGTTTTCAAATTTTTATGTTTGTCCTTAAATTATTCTAGCATGATGATATCAATGACTAATTAACTGAAGTAGTGTACATCTGTACAACCACCCATAGTGGGCATGTGTAAATTTGCCCAGAGGAATGTGATAATTCTCCCCACTTAACATATATTCGAGTTCTTGGGAATGTGTAAATTCTCCCTCACTTAGAGGTTGAGGTTAGGGAGGTGCCTCAGCCCTATATTTGTTTAATGTAGTCATAATAAATCATACTTACAACTTTGTTATCAATTGACTTGGTAGAATTATTATTTGTATACTTGCCTCATACTTTTGAAATCTCATTGCTTAGTGAACATTTACCTTTCCATATTTTAAATTGTTAAATGTCATTAATTATTTAAATTGACACATACCTTTTCTCTCCTCTTGATGGGTGATCCCAACCACCCAGAGCTAGGACAAGGGATAGAACCAGAGCAAGGAGTACCCGATCAGGAGTAGTGCTACTAATATGGCTAGGCTACTAAATCTATGTAATAGAATAGGTTTTTCTTCCTCTATTTCTATTGACAATTAATGTATTTGGTCCATGCTTATTTAAATGGAATTATTATTCCTACATCCTTCATCTTCAAAATTTTATAAAAAGATGGATGTTGTGTATTTTCGGTTAGATTTTAGTAAGGAGGTGATCTCACCTCTTTACACATCCTATGAGATAGGGAGTGAGGTCTATAGAGATAGATCTGGAAAGCTTCTTGACCTAAGTAAGAGCACATACATTGCAAGATGCATAAGGGTTCAGCATGTAAGACTCAATGAGAGAAAATGTGTCCATCATTCATAGAGTTAGTCGCTCAGGAGCCTAGTGTCCCAATTATTATGATGAACATGAACACAGAGATATATACCATATGAAATTGTATCTATCTTGAATGTAATGTTATTTACTTATCATGTTATCTTGTATGTATTAGACATGATGAGAAGATATACATTACTCTCGTATGTGTTGGATATGATGAGAGGATATCAAGTCATCTCATATGTATTTGACATGATGAGAAGACATATATATATACATGACTAGAAATCTTATATGTATTAGACATGACGAGAGGGTATATCTCATATACCAGTGAGAGTCATTGAACTACTATAAAGAACATCCTTAGGTGCTTGTGAAGGACTTAAAGGATTGGTTCCTTAGTTATGATAATAAGGAAGAGTTGGGTGTAAAGAGTTACACTGATGCAAGCTTCCAAACTGACAAATAAAGCATCGCAATCTATATTTGACATTAAAACAAGAACTGCAAGCTAGAAAGGGTTCTGAGCTAATGCAATTGTTCAAATCTACAAAAGAAGTAGAGTGTCTTTGTGTTATAAGAACAATAGATGATACTGTATGAATCAAGAAGTTCATATGGATGAACTTGTGTGAGGTTCCAACCATTGATGACACAGTAGAAATATTGATGACAACAATGGAGCTACTAGTTAGGATGGGGATCTTGGATAGCATACTACAGAACTTCCATCTCATACGAGTAGTTGTATAGTAAAGAGATGTGAAAATTACAAAATACCAAATTAAAGAAAACGTTGCTAAACCTGTTATAAAAGTACCTTTGCAGCAGAAGCATAGTGTTCATGTTACGTCACTTGGAATGAGATTTGTGGGTTATTGGCTCTAAGTGCAAGTGGGAGTATGTTGGTATGTATGCCCAGAAAGCCAATCATATGATGATTGCAATGGCATAACAAGTAAATGATTTGATTAATCATAAAAGGAAAGCTTCCAATTTATTATGTTTCATTTAGTTATGAGATAATTATGGAACACAATAAATGTCTAGAGAATGATATTACTCAATGATGTATGTCTTCAAGTATTAGACTTGGAAGAAATGAGATCATACAGATGTTAAGAGTACATATATACATTCTCATTATGTCCATGATCAGTTGTTTTTGTGGAAGGTTGATAGACATCAATAACACATAAGATCAGAGTGTGAGTTGGTTAAGGATAGAATCTCATTTGTCATGATATGTTTATATCAAACTAAGCACAAAAATACATGTAACGGAACAGTGTATCGGACAGACCCACCGTGAGACTGACACATGGAAACCATGATCATGGAACTCATAGTCATCTCTCACAGTGATGGTGGTGGTTGTGGTTCATAGACCTAAAATCACTACACTCATCACATGTCGTTGGGTACACTTTGACATCATCAAACGTAGTCCTGAAAATGGTTGTTATAACGGTGATGATTGGGTGACTTTGAAACATGGGGATTTAGTGTGAGTGATAGAGATGGGATTTTTCCCTCCTATAGGAGTATGATATCCTAAGCCTCTTGATTAGTGAGACTGAGAAAATTATGTCCATATGCATGTGAGTCAATATGTGATATTGAGCTTATATATATCTCATGCAGCATGCTCTGGTTCAAGAAACAAGATTGAATAATAATGAGGATGACTGCTCCGTGCCTCTAGTTCAATATGGATATCAATGACAAAGGAACTACAAAAACACTATAACAACATACACAGATTGTAGGTTGAAGTTTCCCCCCAACTTTCCATTCACTTGGGCAGTTCTGATGTGCAACTAGGCACCACTCTTTGCTTGTGATGCCATAAGTTGTTATGGACATTCACCGCCAATGTGATATGGGGCCTATAGGGTCACACACATAGGAACTCATCTAGAAGAGGATTTTGATCTTGAATGGTAATTGAATTGATTACTAAAGTGTTTAGGCATTTCAATTCATGCAACGAATCAGATGACTAGACTGCCAAACGATCAGTTCAAGTGTTGAGACATCCGTTTGGAGTGTCAGGTTGATTGTATTGTGCATTAGGTGGAACTAAGACTGAAATGACCTACGAGATGCCCATCTCACATGCACAAAATAGTCATCTTAGGTGATGTGAAATGCCCATCTCACGTCCACCAAACGGTCGTCTCAGGGGTGCAACTCAATTGCATCAAGGATTGGTGATGACGTCAAGTTGAGTAATGATTGGAAATGAATTGCCGACATATGTGCAAAACTGGAAAGTGTGAGACGACCGTCTCACGTCCCAGATGACCGTCTCACTGGGTGAGATGACCATATTGGCTGTCACAGGTTGTGAAACTTCCAAAGATTTTGAGAAAATTCAAGATCTTCTGATCCTTTCCACTCCCGCTTTAGTCCTATATTGGATGGGGACGAGGAACCCTAACCCCATCTATATATAGAGGCGTACTGGGGGCTTCCCAAAATACAATGAAAACACATACAATTGAGAATCAATTTCTCTGACAATTTTCATCCTCTCTGGTTGTGATAACCATGAGAGCCCAGGAAAGTCCTACCCGACTAGGGAGGGATAGCCAAGGGAGTGAATCAACTGAGGTTCATTGTTGTGGGAGAGTAGGTTGGTGACTAGTACACTGATGGGAGGGACAAGTCTTTCTTGTCCATTCTAATAGGACGACAAGAGTTCTAGTTGGTCCATGTGGACTACTCTAGAGGAAGGAGTCCTTTTACTGCTACTAGGAGGGCAACGTCAACTCGTAGTCCATGATGAGATCATAGGAGCCACTGCAGCAGTTGTCTAAGTCTGTTGTCCATGGAGAAGTAGTCAGACGAGTCTAAGTGCATCTAAGAGATGCACAACCACCATCCAAGATAGAGTGTGCATCTACATTGATGAGGATCGTCGCTAAACTTGCTCCAGGACTAGGTATATCTTTGTGAAACCATCCTTCCCATTACGTAGTTATTGATGCGATCTGTTGGTTAATGGGAAATATGTCAGTAAAATTTTTGTTTTTGCTACCTACATGATGTTGTATTTTCCAACATTTAGGTACTTGTTAGAAATGTGTTATTGAAGGAGGAAGATATCTTCATTCCTACACCTAGTCAAGGACTGCTAGGAATAGCCAACCAGTATTGAACCCGATTCTTAATGTTACCAATTTCAACATCAAGGGGAGGACCATCACTATTACGTAAGGAAGAATGTTTGAAGGAATGACCCCTAATGATAATACATATCATCCTATTGGTTCCTTCAAGTATGTCTACAACACTCAGAAAATCCAATGTGTTCTAAAGGAGGCTAATACATGCAAACGTATTTCACTTTCTCTGAGAGACAAAGATCTAGCATGGTACCTCAATATAAAACCATTGATTATAGAAATGTGTATTGGTGTCATTGATGCCTATATTAACAAATAGGATAGAGAATAACATTTTTGGATCTAATCTATATAAAATGTGACAAAATAATTGATTATGTAACACTAACTATATATATAACCTAGTTCAATATTTTAGATAAGATGTTGATGGGAAAATACAGAATAGAAATTGAATTGGAAAATCTAAGCCTAAATAACTCAAATGGATCAACACTTGATTCCAAGCAATATAGTGACAAATATTCCTCTACATTTGTATATCTCTCTGTTTTGATTAAATTCTTGAAGTTGAATACTTGAAACTCACAATTTTGCATACTTTGATCCAAAAGTACGAAATTACTATTTCTATTTGGAAATTTATATCTATCATTGATTGAATGCATGATTAGATAGAATGGTTGGCTCAAAATGTCATAAACCTTATCCCTCCTCTTCAAAATTCATCAACAATAAATCCTGAAAATAGTAGCACATTGTCTAAATTGTAAGGGTAGGCTACTATCAATTAGTTTAGGGGAATAATACTTCCATGACTTTGTGTAGAGAGAAGGAGAAGAGGTCCCTCAATATACTAGGAAACATAGTTGGTGTGTAGTCATTCTCCATGGAGAGAACGTATCGATTCCCCATTGACATGTGCTATCTATTAGGAAAACTATATTAGTAGTCTCAAAATTGGACATTGAATATTAAAAAGTTTGAAAACCCATTGCAATGGTTTGATAATTGCCTGCATTATTTAACTTTTTATATTCTGTCATGAAAATCCTTTGTAGATACATTCATATTTTTACTTTCCAAATATCAATTTTGTACCGGTCACTTGACCAACCTATATTTCCCTTCTTGGCATCCATGTGTGGTTTTGTTCCCTCTGGGATCTCATGGGTTGGTGATCAATACAAGACCTAGTAGTGGCATGCAAGAGTCGTCCCCTATTGAAGAGTAGATAGAAATCAATGACTATTCATTATTTTGCAATCCTATCAATACAAGACCCACCATGAGACTGATACATGGAAGCCATCACTATGGAAGTCACAGTCATCTCTCACAGTGATATTGATGGTTGTGGTTCTTAGAGAGAGAAGGACAAGAGGTCCCTCAATATACTAGGAAACATAGTTTATGTTTTGTCATTCTCCATGGAGAGAACATATGGATTCCCCACTAACATGTGCTATCTATTAGGAAAATTGTATTACTGGTATCAAAATTGGATATTGAATATTAAAAAGTTTGAAAACATGTTGCAATGGTTTGACAATTACTTGTATTATGTAACTCTTCATATTATATCATGAAAATCCTTTGTAGATACATTCATATTTTTACTTTCCAAATATCAATTTTGTATCGGTCACTTGACCAACCTATATTTCCTTTCTTGGCATCCATGTGTGGTTTTGTTCCCTCTGGGATCTCATGGGTAGGTGATCAATACAAGACCTAGTAGTTGCATGCAAGAGTCGTCCCTTGTTGAAGAGTAGATAGAAATCAATGACTATTCATTATTTTGTAATCCTATCAATACAAGACCCACCGTGAGACTGATACATGGAAGCCATCATCATGGAAGTCACAGTGATGGTGGTGGTATTCTTAGATCCGAAATCCCTGCACTCATCACATGTCATTCGGTATGCTTTGACATCATCAAACACAGTCTTGAAACATGGGTTGTTATAATGGTGATTATTGGGTGACTCTGACACATGGGGACTAACTATTTATGATAGAGATGGGATTTCTCTCTCCTACAGTATTATGATATCCTAAGCCTCTTGATTAGTAAGACTGAGAAATGCATGGCCATCCATATGTGAGTCAATATGTGATATTGAGCTTACATATATCTCAGATAGTCTACTCTTGGTTCAAGAAACAAGATTGAATGTTGAAGAGGGTAACTAATCCATGCCTTGACTTCAATCCAGATATCAGTGACAAAGGAACTATACAAGCATTGTAACATCATACACAGATTGTAGGATGAATATGTTCCCCAACTTCCCATTTACTCAGGTAGCATTGATGTGCAACTAGGAACCACTCATTGCTCATATTGTCATAAGTTGTTATGGACATTCACTGCAAACATAATATAGGACCTATAAGGTCGCACACATAGGTATCGATCTAGAAGAGGAGTTTAATCTTGATTGATGATTGAATTAATTACTAAAGCATTTAGGTAAATGATTCACACAACAAATCAACTGACTACACTGCCAGACAATCAGCTCATAGAGTGAGACGACCATATGAAGTGCCAAATAGTCATCTCAAGAGTTGAGATAGGTGTTTGGAGAGCCAGGTTGATTTGAGTTGAAATTGGCTATGGGTTGAACTGACTTGCTCAGCTCACCAGTCAACCATATGGGTGAGTGAGATGGTTGTCTTGCATGGGAAAGATAGCTCGGTTGGGCCACAACAAGGTTCTAGATACTTTCCCAGATTCGTTTCAATTGCACATTACTTGGAGTGTAAGGAATTAATGTCTAGCATTAATGGGAAATGAAATGCCAATTTTGTATGTGATTGGGAGACTACAACTGTCTCGCAGTAAGAAACGACCATCTCACATGCCATATGACTATAAAGTATGCTAGATGACCATTTTGATGGTCACAAATTATGAAAACTCAAGATGTTCTGATCCCTTCCACTCCTGCACAGACTGGGAACCCTAACCCTGGCCTCTACTATAAATAAGAGGGGTATTGGGCACTTCCTAGAGCACAACACAGATAATTGAGAATAAGTTTCTCTGACAATTATTGTCCTCTCTAGTTGTGGTAACCAAGAGAGCCCAAGCAAGTCCTACCCGACTAGGGAGAGATAGCAAGGGAGGGAACAACTGATATCATTATTGTAGGAGAGCAAGTTGGTGATTAGTATGCCAATGGAAGGGATGACTCCTTCATGTCCATTCTAGTAGGATGATAGGAGTGCTAGGCAGTCTATGTGGACTTCTCTAGAGGTGGGAGTCCATTGCCTACCGCTAGGAGAACAACGCCAATCAACAGTATATTGTGAGAGGAGCTGCTGCAAATGACAATGTTTGAAGCTACAGTCTATGACACAAACTATGAGGTGTAGTAGTCAGATGAGTCCCAGTGCAACTGGAAGACGATTGCACATCTACGATGATGAGGAGATGTCACTAGACTTTATCCAGGACTAAGTATATCCTCAAAACCATCCTTTCTATCTTATAGTTATTGACATGATCTGATAGTTCATGGGGAATATGGTAGATAAAAAATGTATTACCACTGTCTTCTTAGTTGCCATATTTTCCAACAGTGGTATTAGAGCCAATGTCAATTTACTATATTATGGGATAATCTATATGATCAAATTTTGGTTTAATCATTTTATTATTTCATGCCATGAGAATAATATTTTTCCAATCAAATACCATGATAATCCCAAACTAATATATAGAGAGAGGGGGGGAGAAGGCTAGAATACACTCGAGTGTACATATCGCACACTACACTCAAGTTGTTTTTGCATATCAAGACTATTTTTTTGTAAAATGTAAACCATTGATCTTCATTGTAACACTATAATTAGGCTACATACAAATTTTGAGGTCATTTGGATGAGTATCAGTCACTAATCTGAGGGCAAGAAAATACATAATTTTTGTGGTCTTCATAACATGACCTATAAATGTCTAAATGGGCTCAACTTTTATATATGATCTATTCACAATATGTCTAAGAAGATCAATGGATTAGAATTTGAAGAAAAAAAATACACCATGAAAAATTACTTGAGTGTATTTCGCTCCGAATACACTCAAGTGTATTCTAGCCTCTCTCTCTATCTCTCTCTCTCTCTCTCTCTCTCTCTCTCTCTCTCTATATATATATATATATATATATATATATATATATATATACATATATATATATTCAGGCTAGAATACACTCGAGTGTACACATCACGCCGTACACCCCAATGGTGTTTACCTATCTAGACCATGTTTTTCCAAAATCTAATCCATTGATCTTCATGGTTACAATAATAATAGGTCACATACAAAATTTGAACTCATTTGGATGAGTGTAAGTCACTCGTCCAAGGACAACCAAATCGACGCACAAAACTAATTTGAAATACATGATTTTTTCCTCCTTTAGATGCATGACCTATACGTGTCCAAATGAGCTAAAATTTTATTATATAGTATGTTCTTATGATAATTAAGAAGATCAACAGTTTAGATTTCTCAAAAATTTATTGCATATTCAAAAATGACTGAGGTGTACGGTGCCTCTGGTACACTCGATTGTATACTAGCCTGACTCTCTCTCTCTCTCTCTCTCTCTCTATATATATATATATATATATATATATATATATATATATATGCAATTTACATGTGTCGCCCTAAAAGTGGTTTTGATTGTGGATGTATAGCATGGTTATGGCCAATAAACCTTATTCTCGGTGCATGGTTATGTGGTTGGTTTATCCTTTTATCTTGGTCTGAGTACCGAGCCTCTATCTCATCTTCCCAATGTAAAGTTAATTCTTTCCTACTGTTGGTCCCCTTGAATGTAACTTGAGGTTTCTCAATAATTATGTAAAAGTAGGATAGTTTACTTTAATGTTATGATGAAGAAGATGGAGAGCCAACGGATGAAGGACCAAGGAGGACTAGATGGAGGAGTCAAGCCAATTGATTGGTGGACCCAACCAATCAGCTGGAGTAGCCAGTAGATGGTGGACTGACAGAACCATACGGCCAGTGAGATGACCAAATGACCGGCCAAGAGGCAATCCCATCAGTTCAAGGGTTGAACTCATCATCTTGAGTTTGCAAACATGGATCTTCATCAACAACATGTTTCTACATGTGATGTGGACCTAGAATGACATACTTACTTATGGATCCAAGGAATTACATTAGGCTGACCATAACCATCACTTTCGTTTATTGCATGTTTTCATTGTAGGATATAGAATGTATATGATATGTACTATATATATGGTGATTGGATAAAGTATATGTATATATACAAACTCCCTCAATTAAAATATTAAGTCTTAGATGCTTTCCAAAAGTGGAACACATGAAAAGCTTGATCTACCAAGCATAGGTGACACCAAAGCGTGGTACGCCATCTATCTCATGGAAGTGTGATGGTAATGATGCAAGTTTTTCCAAAGTGGGGTGCATTATTATCGTGTCATCTTTTAGGTCAGGCTTAACTAGTGATTCTTAGAGTTTCTAAGCCCAAAAGCATGCAAATGATTATGGCAAAGAGTTGCTCATATCATCTATCCAAGAGTTTCATATGATGCAATTTCCATGATTTCCTACTTAAATAGTCAAGTTGTAGGCGATCAGCCAAAGCTGACTCATGATTTAATGAAATATGGATCTTGGCCCACTAGAATATTGTATGTTGCAATATTCCAAATTGATATGTGAGGGCTATCAATTTGGATAAAATATTGGGAGTGGTAATAATGAAAGACCTAATTAATATCGTCAAATTTTCAAATCAAATCAAAAGTTTTTGACAAATGCAAATTTTCTCTTGTAGAAACAAATGACGAACAAATCTATATTGTGATCGGTCCTTAAGAAGGACAAACTTGTCAAGACAAATTACCACAAGTGGTTTTTGACTTTGAGAAAGGTTCTCAATGAAGAGTGCATGCTCTACGTCCTTGACAAACCAGTACCAGAAATACCTACTCTTGATGCACCTAGGACAGAAGTGGATGCTTACTGGAAGCATACCAATGATGCCTTAGAGATAAAGTACCTTATGGTGAGATGCATGAACTATGAGTTTCATAAGGAATGCAAGGACATGAGTGTTCTTGTGATGGTAACACATCTTAAGAAAGTGACACTTGGTCTACAAAGAATGAAAAGGACAATATCCTAAAGGTTCTACATGAGTCTAAGCTGAAAGAGGGAACCTCAGTAGAAGAACATGTGGTAAATATGATTGGAGATGTTCATCATATTGAAGAATGGGATTCACTTTGAGCCAAGAGTTGTTCACTGATATGATACTAAAGACAATGCCAGAATCATATAGCCTCTTTATTGCATGCTATCATGTGAATAATATGGTTGGACAGATGTTAGACTTGCTTGCCATGTTGATTCATGCTGAAGTAAAATTGAAGATGGACAAGCCCGTAATGGTGATTAGTGGAGCTGAGTCTGAGGATCAAAGCAAGTTTGAGAAGATTTTTGAATTCAAGCATGAATCCAAATTTTCATCACTCAAGATAAGTTGGAAGAAAAGTATAAGAGGAACTCATCCTTTGTATTTGAATGCATTTAGGAAGAAGAAGACGGGGATGGGGATCTCCACTTTAGGTATATACATTATTGAGATAAACCTATCTACTTCATCATCATGGGTACTAGATATGGGATATGGATATCACATATTCTCTTATATGTAGGATATGTAAGGAAGTAGGCCTTTGGAAAAAGGTGAGGTGGCGCTGCGAGTTGCTAATGGCACAAGAGTTGCGGTCAGTGTAGTTGGAATCTATAGTATATTGATGGAGCTTCCACTTATGTGGAATTGCGTGCACCACTAAAAATCCTAAAGATGGTAAGTCTTTAAGTTTATCCTTACTTATACTAGATAGAAAACTCCACCCACGTATGCTAAGATACGTGGAAGTTTTATCGTAGTATAGTTAAGGGTTGAATCCACGGGACAACGGTCTTGTTGTAAGCAACAAGATGGAAAATGTATGGAATTTCACTTGGTCACTTACTAGCAGGCACTTATATCGAAAGTTGGATTTTGATGTTTTTAAACTAAGAACGTGAAAAGTAAAGAAAGCAGGTAAATCTAATGAGTTAAACTATGATAAAAGATCACTAGGGTGTGATTAGTTTTTCACCGCCACTACACATCGATCAACACATGCAAAGCAAAACTTAACCTGCAAAAAGAGTCCAGTCAGTTAGTATCCTTGTAGACTTAGCCTCCTTTCAGAGAATCTAACTACGAGAAGTGCGGGAATGTTGCAACGCCAGCCATTCCCGAAAAAATGGTCACATTACTTTACATCATTCCCCTCGCAAAGTGTGTTCCTCGACTTATCAAGGTTACACTTCCATACGTCAACTGATTCCACTTCATAGTATGAAAGTGCAATGGATGATAGTGAGTCTACTCCACTTCTTGAGATACACTTCTAGATACCGAAACAGATGCATGGTGAGTACATGCACCAAGAACCAACATACAAATGAGTTTCGAATCTAATAGTACAAACGTAGACAATTCATACTAAAAGATAAAAGATAACACAAGTTGGAGATCAAGCAACATGCATTCATTAATCGTTTGATGTCGAACTGACAAAGATAAGAACTCTATATTACAACCTAAGGATTACATTTACATGATATGAAAGCATGGGTAGCGGGGCTACTCCCCGCACCCTAGTGAGAGAGTCTACTCGCTCATAACTAGGACAAAGAAGGAGGCAAGAAGAGAGAGAGATAGAGTGTCATCCCCACAAAGGAGGGAGGAAAGTCAACCCCTTGGAGAGAGAGAAACGATCCACCAGCTTCACAGGTTGCTTGATGACGAGATCTCCCTCTTCCCACCTTCTTTGGAGGAGAGAGAGAAAGCAGCTTCAAGATGGAGTGTGGGTCTCAGACCGGCAGCCCCAGGGCGGAGGATGGAAGTAACAAGAGCTCTGGAATGATTGAGGCAGCCTTTGGATGTCTGAAACTTGATATCCTGATGGAGGACCCTTGGGGTCTTATTTATAGGCCTTGAGTGAAGTCCAAACAGTTTGGAGACCGTTTGGACCTCAAGACCGTTTGGTGCCTCAAGACTGCTTGGACCTTGAGACCGTTTGGCTTCATGCGGTCTTGAGACTGTTTGAACTCCATGCGGTCTCGGGACCATTTGGATTCATGCGGTCTTGAGACCGTTTGAACTCCATGCGGTCTCGAGACCGTTTGGCTTTATGCGGTCTTGAGGCCGCGTGACTCCATGCAGTCTCAGGACCGGTTGGCTTCATGGGGCTTTGGGACTGTTTGACTCCATGCGGTCTCAGGACCGGTTGGCTTCATGTGGTCTTGGGACCGGTTGGCTTCATGCGGTCTTGGGACCGTTTGACTTCATGCGGTCTTGGGACCGTGTGACTCCATGCGGTCTCGGGACCGGTTAGCTTCATGCGGTCTTGGGACCGTTTGACTCCATGCGGTCTCGGGACCGGTTGGCTTCATGCGGTCTTGGGACCGTGTGACTCCATGCAGTCTTGGGACCAGTTGGCTTCATGCGGTCTTGGAACCGTTTGACTCCATGCGGTCTCGAGACCGATTGGCTTCATGCGGTCTTGGGACCGTTTGAATCCATGCGGTCTTGAGGTTGAGTTATTCTTTTATGATTTTTTTTTGCTTTTTCTGCATATATAGAAAGGAAAGTTAGTCTGATGGTATATTTACAAAAAAGGGTAAAATTAGGATTATGTATTGTTTAAACTTAGAAAGAGTATGGAAAACTAAAGAAAAGGACTAAGATAATCGACTAAAATAGGAGGTTATCACCCCCCCTAACTTAGAGTCTAGCTTGTCCTCAAGTTAGATAGAGCTGAGGCATGTAATGGCGAGGCAATCTTATTAATTAGGATTTCCATACTCTTGCTTCAATTCTTAACCTGAGTTCCCCTAGGGTCATATCAAGTCTTATTGCTTGCCTTGACTCTTTCAGGTTTCGATAGTTGCTTGGGTCTCAGGTTCTTTTCGTATCTCGTAGTTCGCATTGGGACCACATTTATTTTGTGCATGTTGTTGACTCTAATCATCTTTATACCTCTCTAGAAGACCTACTGGAAGCTAGAGAGGATATGAGGGTTGGCTAAAGGCTTGAGGTGTAGCTCCCCCTTCAAGTGGGGGAGGGGCTGTCTATGCTTTTAGGATCTCACTACCGGGCACGACACATCTGCCTTTGTGAGGGCAACTGAGTGTACCGGCCGGGTGAGTCCTTTATGAGCCTTTCATATATTTATATACCTTAGGGTTTCACTACCGGGCACGACACATCTGCCTTTGTGAGGGCAGCGGAATGTGCCGGCCGGGTGAAACCTTCATCAGTTCTTTATATAGATCCTTATTCATGGCACAACTCTCATAATTTTGTTCGTCTCTCTGGCTTTTATTCGATAACTCGCAAGCTTGGGTTTTGGGGTTTTGTTTGGGAATTTATTTTGGGCGGCCAAGCCTCTTTTATTTTGAAGAGAGGAAAGCTGTTCTTGGAGTTTTTCATCATGCACTTATTTGGTTTGTGGTCCACTTGCAGAACTTCTCGATTTGGAAGTTGCCTGATTCCCCTCTCATCCTTGAGAGCTTGGCTTATTTCTGCCTTGATTTTGACCTGTGGAGAGTCAGATAAAGAATTGAAGCAAAAGCATGAAGATCAATAGTGGAGTGACATTTATTAAATCGCCATTAAATGTCTAAGTGCTATTTACTTTTGGGGACTAACATGATTCTAGAGTTAAATGAGGGTAATTCTACTCAAAAAGGGTTAATTAAAAAGAAAGTTAAAAATGGAAAATGTATAAACAAAGAAAGGAAAAGAAGGAAGAGGGATGTAAAAATGATACCTCGCCCTTGTCTAATGTACCCCCCCCCCCCCCCGAACTTATCACTCACTCTGTCCTCAGAGTGTCAAAGTGATGGGTTGAGGAGTAATTGAAAAACACTAGAGGGCGGGTGAATAGAGTTTTTAAATATTTTAGCAATTATTTAACTCAAACAACCACAAATGAAGAATGGAAGAACGAGACAGGTGTTTAGAGTGGTTCCAACTTTAGCAAATACTAAAGTTGTCAGTCCACTACCCGGTTGCTTACCCAACCGGGATTTTGAAAGTATTAATTTTATTACCTTCACAAGGATTTACACAAAATACAATACTTTCTTACACCCCTTGAACAACCTTCACTTGAAGTAGATGCACCAATCCGAGGTAGCCTTCTTGAAGTAACTCCAAGCTCCCCCTTGAAGTAGCCTTCCTCTCTAGAAGTAACCTCCCGTTGCACCAGCCTTCTTGAAGTAGCTCAAGGTCCCCTTCTTCACCAAGAAGATCTTCAACCTCTCCAATCCGCAGCCTCCAACCTAGGAGTAGCAAGGAGAGTACAAACAACAATAGAGAACAAGAAAGAAAATAGAAATTACAACTTATCCTTTTGTAGCACAAGGCTTGATTTGCCTAGATCAAGCGTGTATATCTCCTAACCAAAGTGTATGGAAATGTAATTGCAGTGGATAGGAGATGCTAGCCTATAGGACACGAAATTTGAGCTAAGAGAAGAAGTAGCCAATTGTCACTATGCTCAATTTGCTCACAAACAGGTTGCTCAAAGTATGCTCAAAGATTTCTCAAGTGTAACAAGTGAGTTTAGGTGTCCTAAGGCATGTCCTATTTATAGGAATGTCCTACAAGTGCTTAAGGACGTTCTAGACACCTTCTAGGGGTTTCTAAGTGCTTAACTAGCCGTTAGGTACAAGTTTGTTTCTTTTGCAATGGCTAATTGATTAATTCTGCAGTTGCTGTCAGAGTCCATCTCAGTCGAGAAATGGTCGACCGAGACACCTACTCGGTCGAACTTTTGTCGACCGACAGGCTCTCTGAATCAAGTGTTTTGCAACGTTTATCTCCAACTGCCAACTACCTTGTCAGATGTGTCTAACGGCTACTTGGGTCTTTCTCGGTCGAGAAGATTTTCGACCGAAAGTGTCTCGGTCGAGGAGTTAGTCGACCGAGATTGACCATGTTTCAATTTTTCAATTAAAGCACTAAGTGTGTGTATGAGTGTGCATATGTGACACTTATTTGAAGGGGATGACCTATCTAAATGTGATGTTTAGCTAGGGAGAATCTAATGCTTGATTTACATGAAATCTAAGTACTTGTACATTATATATTTGTACAAGTTTTTACAAGGCGATTACATTTCATGAAAATATAAATATGTAAGCATATGGATTTCCCTAATTGCTTTGTCATCCACCTTAATCCTGCAACACTCAAGTAGCACGTTAGATTAACAAGAATGAAATGTTTGTCATCCTCAAAACAAAGGGATTTACATATGTCCATTTAGCCAACAATCTCCCCCTTTTTGAAGATGACAAACATTTCCTAAATATAAAATAAGAAAGTATAAAAACATGTGAGTTTCATACCTGAAGATTACCTTTGTAAATTTCTTCTCTTGTTTATAAAATGTGTGCTTATTATTCCCCATTAATTATGGAACATGAAATCCAATCCTTTAGGGAATATAGCAACTTTCAATGTGAAGCCAAGAGTTTATGAAACTCATTGATTGAGTTTTGAACAAATACTAAGTTTTATATTTATTTCTCCCCCTTTGTCATTTCAAAAAGATATTCGTTTAAGAATATTGTATAAAAAGTATTGATCCCCCTTAAATACATATTCGTTTTAAATAGATGGTCAATTAAGCCACAATTTTTAAATTTTAGGTTTTGCAAAAATATCATCCCTTTTTTATTTATGACATATTTATTACTCCCCTTACTTTGTATGCTCTACTAGAGTAGTCTTATAAGCCATATTCGAATGATGCCATAGAGGAATATCCAATATACTCAGTAAAGATAACCATTTCATTGCAAAGATAACCATTTTATTACAATCATGCAAAGATAACCATTTTATTACAATCATGCAAAGATAACCATTTCATTACAATCATACAAAGATAATCATTTCATTACAACTAATACAACGGACTCTCCAAATCTCACTGGAAAGACTTGAGTATTACATCAATATCAGGGTCTTTTCCAAGAAATGGATCAGCTCCATAATATTGGACTAAAGTTTGCCACTCCAAAGCACCTGTCTTGGTTAAAGCATATGCTTCCAAGAAGGTAGGAACACGATCAAAACGGAAATGAGCAGCAATGTCTTGTAATTGTATTGAGGAGAACTGAGTATGTGTGAGATCTATAGATGGTGGAGGTGGAGGTTGGTAGTAGTTGTAAGATGGATTATATGGGTTGAGCATGCCAGGATTTAAAGAATAAGGATATTCATCTGGTTGATTTGGAGAGAGGGTTTGCATCCTTTGATTTAGGTAGGTCATGGCATGGTGGTTATAGTCTAGTTGTCTGCTTAGATGATATTGTGACCCAGCAACATAGGTTAAGGTGTTTTGGATGGGATCATAGGGTAGGTTGGTAGGAGGAGGTGGTGGTGGTATATCTTGAGTAGATGTCTCACCTTCCGTCCTAGCCCTCTTGTGACCAAAATCAATTCCCATTTTCTCTACTGTGTTTTTGCTTATTTTTTGTGGTCTTCTTTCCCATGTGTATCCCATATCCTCAATTTGTGTTTTAAGAAAGTGTTGAGTGATTTGGCATACAAAATCAGCATATGGGGGATTGCCAGAAAACTCAAGCATGTTCTTAAGGATTATGCGGATAAAATTTACGGGAATACATTTGATAATGGCATAAATTAAACACATGCGAAAAATAGGAACTTCAGACTTGTTTGCTCTAGGATGTATGTTTGTGGAAACAATAAGATTGACAATCCTAGCAGCAGGTTTGAGATTAATGGCATAGTAGGTACCCCTATCTTCGTGACACGTAGTATTAGATTGAAAAATGGCTCGTTTAATGTCATTAAGACTGACGGTATGATCACCTTGGGAAAATGTATTGAGTGGATTTCTAGTTGTGAGGTCAAGAGTGTCTTGATATTCATCTAAGTCGATGTTGAGCATGTCAAGAATATCCTCTTCAGTAAATCGAAAGCTATGCCCATTGACCATAGAGTAGAAGAAGTTATTGTCATTTTCGGAATGGGAGATTAGGTTTGCATAGAACTCATTTACCACTTTTGAAGAGTAGGAAGGGAAGGAAGGGTTAAGAAATTCTTTCAAATTTTGCACCTCAAAAAGATCCTCCAGGTCGACGATGCTGAGGAAGTCCAAGACGTCAACCAGCCGTCGTGGAAGAGGAGTTTTGGAGGAGAGCCTGAGATAGCGATCACCAGCATCTGCGTCGACGAAGGGGATGTCGTTGATGATCGTCAATGGTGGAGTAGCCTCCCTTCCTTTCTTGCTAGCAACTTTCTTCTTTCCACGTGTACAGGATGAAGCCATTTCTTTGCTTTAAGGTGGAGAAGAAGCAAGAAAGTCTTGGGGATGAGGAAGCTAAAGGATTGCACAAGAATGCACTAGAGAGAAGCTATGGAAGTAAGAATATGAGAGTGTGTAACAATGACCCATTTTTGGCCCTTTTTATAGCAAATCAGTGACCAGGTCAGTCGACAATTTGTCGACCAATCGACCGCAACGGTCATATCCTAGACGCGCCACTCAGCCCCCCAACGGTCGACTAGTGGGTTGCAACGGTCATAAAACGGTCGGATTGCAACGGTTATATCCCAATGGTCAATTCTCGGTCGAACAATTGTCGACCGACACTGGCTCGGTCGAACAATTGTCGACCGGAAGTATGTCCGATGTTATTTCTGTCTGAGGTCTGTCGGTCGAAAGAGATAGGCTGACCGAGATATTTTCGGTCGAAGAATTCGTCGACCGACAGACTTACTGGGTATGAATTTTTAATCTAATTTTTTTAATGCAAATGATAGACTAAATTTGTAGAGCATATATACTTTCTAAGGGAGTAATATTGTGATTATTTTTACCAATATTTGGACAATTTTGTGATCATAAATTAATTGTTCTTTTACTCACAATTTTTTATATAGAAAATGATATTCAAATAAGTATTGTGTCAAACTTATTTTAGGTCGACTTTGACTACGACCATAGTGCCCCTTGGTCAAATTTCATTTCAACCAAGAGGCAAATTTGCATATTTCCAAATTGAATAAATGAAGTATAATATCTGCATATAATTTGATCAATTTGAAGCATAATACTCAATATGAAAACATTTGTCCTTGATTTTTCTTAGAATATAAACTTTGCTGCAGTTACATGAATATAAAACTACACTTCTTGTATCCTCATGAAAGCACGATTAATATCTCAGGTCTTTAAAGATACTAATTAAAAATTATCTTATGTGATGCAAGCATTTAAAACAACATATTACCAACAAATCATTTTGCTTGCCTATGTATCATCAAGGATGCAATAATCATTGTTCATGCAACAAGCATCAACATTATGTATGAAATGTTGAGAGTATATCCATGATGTAATGGTAAAACAGTAACAACATGAAATTCAACATATGGTTTCTATGTGAGTAAATCAAAGAATACTTAGGACAGACCATGTAGTTAGTAATTTGACTTAAATCAATATGATCCATAGTTTTAACTAAAATCATTTAGAGAGTAAACCAAAATAATCTCATATAAGTTTTCAAAGATGATTTCCAGAATGTATACTTTGTTTTTCATGTACAACAAGTAGATAGCAATTTAAAAATAAAAAATAGCAGATTTATTTTAGACTGGAAATCAATGACCTGTTCGGTCGACAATTTCTCGACCGACAGTTTTCTCGGTCGACAGTTTCTCGACCGACAAGATTTCTGAAATGTTTTCTGAACTGTTAATTGCTTCCAAGTAAAACACAATTATGCAAGTTAGATGTTTAGATACTAGAATTAATTTGATATCCCATTATGTTGAGTTGAGATAGACATAGAAATATACAACTTAGGTCTTTGGTCATATCTCAACTTAATTCCATTCATTTAGTTTGGAGGTTTTGGAACCCAAACTAACTCAACATTCTTTTCTTATAAGGACATGAAAAAGAATAGTAGCCAAGGCGCAAACAATAATGACAACATATAGAATCAACCTCATATCGTTTTCTATGATTTTGGTCTAGGTTGTTCTTGGGTATATTTGTATTTGTGCCTTTAGGTACATACATAGATTGATGTGCTTGTGTCTTTTTCCAACTAGGTTTATGATAGGATTTTCCCATAGGCTTGTAACCTAGTCCTCTCCTTCCAACTTGATGGTAAGGATCATTTACAATTTGATCAAGAATGCCATTATTATTTAGACTACTAACTTTTTGTTGTAACTTAGCAATCTCATCCATTCTCTTCTTGATATCTAGCTTTGCTTGATCTAGATTAGATGATAATGAATTTCTTTCTTTTACGATAGTATCATAATCTAGATGTGAGCACAAAATAGGTTGTTTTTGAAGATCATTCACTTGAGTCTGCAAATTAATCTTTTCTAGAGAAAGGAGATTACAATTTGCTTCTACAGATTTTAGCTTAATATCATGATCATCAATAACCTTTTTGAGATCTTCATTTTCAGATGTAAGAGCAAGAAGCTTAGTATGTAATTCATCATTTGCTTTATTAGATTTCTTTAATTTCTTCTTGCACTCAATATATTTATTGTGTGTCTCTTCAAGAGAAGCAACTAGCTCTTCTTTAGATAAATCAAAAAGACGTACCTCTTCTTCTTCTTCACTTATTGTAGCAATAAGACATTCTTTATGTGTATCTTCCTTCTTTAACCTCCACGGGCAACCAAGTGTTGCATGGCTTGTTCCTAAGCACCAACTGCAACTTGTTGAAGGTTGCCCCATACTTTTCCTTTATTTGCAGTTGTAGACACCACCACCCTTCATACTTCAAGACTCGATTAGATCTCCTTGAAGCCTGCTCTGATACCAATTAAAAAACACTAGAGGGGGGTGAATAGAGTTTTTAAATATTTTAGCAATTATTTAACTCAAACAACCACAAATGAAGAATGGAAGAAGGAGACAGGTGTTTAGAGTGGTTCCAACTTTAGCAAATACTAAAGTTGTCAGTCCACTACCCGGTTGCTTACCCAACTGAGATTTTGAAAGTATTAATTTTATTACCTTCACAAGGATTTACACAAAATACAATACTTTCTTACACCCCTTGAACAACCTTCACTTGAAGTAGATGCACCAACCCGAGGTAGCCTTCTTGAAGTAACTCCAAGCTCCCCCTTGAAGTAGCCTTCCTCTCTAGAAGTAACCTCCCGTTGCACCAGCCTTCTTGAAGTAGCTCAAGGTCCCCTTCTTCACCAAGAAGATCTTCAACCTCTCCAATCTGTAGCCTCCAACCTAGGAGTAGCAAGGAGAGTACAAACAACAATAGAGAACAAGAAAGAAAATAGAAATTACAACTTATCCTTTTGTAGCACAAGGCTTGATTTGCCTAGATCAAGCGTGTAGATCTCCTAACCAAAGTGTATGGAAATGTAATTGCAGTGGATAGGAGATGCTAGCCTATAGGACGTGAAATTTGAGCTAAGAGAAGAAGTAGCCAATTGTCACTATGCTCAATTTGCTCACAAACAGGTTGCTCAAAGTATGCTCAAAGATTTCTCAAGTGTAACAAGTGAGTTTAGGTGTCCTAAGGCATGTCCTATTTATAAGAATGTCCTACAAGTGCTTAAGGACGTTCTAGACACCTTCTAGGGGTTTCTAAGTGCTTAACTAGCCGTTAGGTACAAGTTTGTTGCTTTAGCAACGGCTAATTGATTAATTCTGCAGTTGTTGTCAGAGTCCATCTTAGTCGAGAAATGGTCGACCGAGACACCTACTCGGTCGAACTTTTGTCGACCGACAGGCTCTCTGAATCAAGTGTTTTGCAATGTTTATCTCCAACTGCCAACTACCTTGTCAGATGTGTCTAACGGCTACTTGGGTCTTTCTCGGTTGAGAAGATTGTCGACCAAAAGTGTCTCGGTCGAGGAGTTAGTCGACCGAGATTGACCCTGTTTCAATTTTTCAATTAAAGCACTAAGTGTGTGTATGAGTGTGCATATGTGACACTTATTTGAAGGGGATGACCTATCTAAATGTGATGTTTAGCTAGGGAGAATCTAATGCTTGATTTACATGAGATCTAAGTACTTGTACATTATATATTTGTACAAGTTTTTACAAGGAGATTACATTTCATGAAAATATAAATATGTAAGCATTTGGATTTCCCTAATTGCTTTGTCATCCACCTTATTCCTGCAACACTCAAGTAGCACGTTAGATTAACAAGAATGAAATGTTTGTCATCATCAAAACAAAGGGATTTACATATGTCCATTTAGCCAACAGTAATTAGGACAAGGGCTGCATGCTAAGGTAAATCTGCATTTGCCCCCGGGGAATGAAGTAGGTTGGATGTGAACTGTCCTCGTAGAGCGTGGTAATCCACGTCAGTCATCTCCTCTACTGGTCTTTGGAGAACGATGATGGTGTACATCCAGTAGAGGACGTGGAACCCACAGTCGTTCGATTGTCAGATTTGCTGGGGGCATTTGTGGCAGAAGGAAGGGCGGTGGAAATGCTCTTTGTCGTACGCCCTTGTATGCTGACTCAAAAAATCTATTAACTTGTCGGTGCACTCCTTTTCCACTACTTCTGTTGGCGTCTTCGGTGTCACGAAGTAGTTTCTCTATTGTGCGTTGTACTGGCTATTAGAACTGTTATATATTGTGGTGCGAAACTTGGAAAGGCACGGTCAGATAACGTGTCCGACGTGCTAAACCAGCACGCAGCCGCTCGATTGACTTTGCTCTTATGTTTTTGTATAAAAGGCCAATAGACAGAGCGAGGGAGGCGTTAAATACCGGTTGTTGCCGCTTAGAACTTATGTACATTTCTATGCTATTGGCGAGGAGGACACGAAAGATTGCCATAGGCATCGTGGACTGAGGTCGGAGGATGTTGCGGAAGTCTTCACATGTCAACTTATGCCTAGTTTTTGTATTATGATAAATTATGTATTCCCCCGCCTTTGCATCGTCCACTATAGTGTTCCGTATAAAAATGTCCTGAGCATCTAAAGTGGAGATGGACGCCATATCCAGGTCATGCATTTTGTGCGGCAGAGGTGGTGGCGGGGGAAGTTCTTGTGGAGGGGGAGAAGCAGGTTGTTCTAAGGCCTGTTCATGGCCTGGTAGATCATCGTCCGAGTCAGAGGTAGAATCGAGATCTTCATCGGTGTCTAAACTTACTCGTTCTGCCTCACCCTCGTCATAGGGAGAAGGTGTGGAGAGAGGTGGGGCAGTTGTTTTTGGTGGGATGGCACTGGTTTCTAGTATACACTGGTGGAACTCAGTGTAAGCCGCGTCTTTAGCAGCTTCCCCGATGGACCCCAGCGTGGAATAATCAAAGAATTGGTCCCCGTATGACATGTTGACATTATCGTTGTGTGGGGACTTGGGGTGATTTTCACTATCGTGGTGACCTTTGTCGGAACTTCTGTGGGAAGGTTCTGCTGCATTTCCAGGGTCCTCTCTGTCATCATGTTTATCACAAGAAGAGGTGTTATCTTTGTTTGAATTAGCAGATGAGTCGGAGTCGTCTTCTTCGTCATCATCGCCAGCCGTGTCGTCCGCTGCCTTGTCTGCTTGTTTTTTACTTGCGGACATTTTGCACCACCGATGGGTAGCTTGTAACTCATCGAAAGCCACTTGCAGATGCGCGTGTGTTTCGAGCAGTGCATCATGGGATTCTTTGAGGTCGGTATATCTGCCTTCGGCGGAGAGGAGATGTGCTGTAAGATTTGTAACTTGAGCACGTAGCTGTTGGAGTTCATCCTTATTGGACTCCTCTTGGTGATGTTGTAGCTGTGTGAGTGTGTTGTTGATGGAATACTCAATGATGTATGTATTAAAGTTACTATCCTTGTGGATGAGATCATACGAATGTTAAGAGTAAATATACATATTCTGATTATGTCCCTAATCGGTTGTCATTTTGGAAGGTCGATAGACAACAATTACACATAAGATCAGAGTATGAGTTGGTTGATGACTAAATCTCATTAGTTGTGATATGGCGATATCAAACCAAGCACATAGATACATGTTAGAGAACATCATATTATATAGACCCATCATGAGACTGACATATGGAATCCATCATCATGGAAATCATAGTGTAACATACTGAAACTTTGACATATTCTCTTTTTGGCCCTTTCCTAATATTTTTCTATCAATTGTATCCGTTTTGGCCTTGATGCTTAAATTGTGGAATTTATAGTGGTTTGGTGAACATTTGTTCAATAGTTATACCAATGGAAGGGTTTATGCACAAATACCTCAGTGAAATCTTATTTAAGGATCTAAAATGTAAAATCACAGCTTAAGTGGAACAATGGTAAATAAATCCATGTTAGATGTGTAAAGCCTCAAACCTTAATGTATTGAACAAACTTAACTACCATAATTAAGTAATATAAACCTTAATCTAACCTTGTGAGGTGTTTTGAAATCATGAGACAAGATGAAGTTTCAAGTTTGGTCCAATTTGGATGATGTTTGTGCAAGTTATGCAATTATATGCACATTTTGGCCTTTTATGCAATTTACCCAATTGAGAGGTTTTATTTGCAAATTATAACCTGCATTATAATCTTTACATATTCCCTTACCATTCTTGAGATTTTTAACCATGGGGCACCTAGTTGCACCTTGGTTTGAAGGTGTTTCTCTCTAAGGGCATTTTAAGGATTACCCTCTTTATAAATGAGCTTATCTTTAGAAGATATCAACCAATGAGGTTATTTCTTTGACTGTAGGTCGGTTGGGATGGCCTATAAGTGTCCATAAACCACATTTGATATTCAAAAATCCTCTATGAGATGTCCTCTTGCATGGCCATGAAATCCCTAGGCTAAGGATAGATGGAAAGCTCCATGGACACCTCATGCTTGACTTCATCCTTATCCATAAAGGCTTGCATGTCCATGGGAACCCTTAGCATTGGACACATGGAAAGTAACTTAACACCTCGTTCTTGACTTATTCCTTATCAAAAAAGGCTTGCATGTCCATAGACACCCTTATACATGACACAAGGAAAGTCTCATAGACACCTCATACTTGACCTCTTTCTTTATATAGCCATATCTACCCCTTAAAGACTCTCAATTCAAAAACCCTTGCTCTCCTTTCTATACTCTAGCTTATATCATCTTTCCTTCTATGTTTGTCCATGAAGTTTCTATCCCAAGGTAAAAGAGGATGCCTACCTTGGTGAAGAAGGCTCCTAGGGTTCCAAATTTTTCTATTTAGGATTTCTTAAGCTCTGCCTTGGTGATTTCAACCAAAACTAGTACGTATCCTCCTTTCCTTCCCTATTTTCATGCTATTAGTCTTACTTACACCTTCCTTTAGTTCAGAACCCTGGTCTTCCATGGTGAAACCCCACCTAGAGCCCTTAAACATCCCATTTCCATGTTCTTTTGTTAGGGTTTGTCACCAGTAAAGCGGAGAAGGTGCTTCTTGCTTGAGATAGGAGCTTTGTTGGAGAAACTAGCCTCTATAAGCTTGGTAACCTTACTTATTGGACATGTCCACCTTCCCTAGAGGTGATTTTTTTAATCCCCTTCTCCTATATTTCTTGCTACATGCTTAAAACTCATGTTTTTATGTTTAAAATCAACGACCTCCATCTTTATTTACCATGTTCTTTTGGGGTTTTGGTTTCTTACTGTTTTACATTCCATAGAAGATCAAGTTTGGTTACCCTTGAAACTCCAAACCCTGATCTTGGTTCAAATGGTGTTCTCTCTCTCTATCTTCAATTATCTCGACCGGTTTGATGATGTGGCAATTTCCTTATGAAAAATTCATAACTATTTATTCCCTTGTACAAAAATAAAAAGAAAATATGTTTTGAACTCTAAAAAATGTGCTCTTTCTAAAAAATATATTCTAAGGTTTTGTTTTGAGTTTTGTCAAAAAGAGTTTTTAGAAAAGAATTAAATACCAAAAAATCACCAAAAATACACTTTAACCTTCATAACTCCAAAAATGCAAAATGATATGTTTTCTTAATCATAAGAACCTAACTAGATCAATGGTTATGTTTTTAGATTCTAAATTGAAGTTTTGTGCAAAAAGTCAAAAATAGGGGTTTTCTTTACATAAATGCATATAATATACCCTAATACATGGTTATACATTGGAAATAGGAGAAGTTGGTCTTGGACTCAATAAAGTGATGAAAGTTGGTAGTTGAAATTTTATGAGAGGTATGTGCATATCTAACCCTTTAGTTGGGATACTTGTGAACCAACATTACTTTCCCTAATGAGGCTTTATTGAACTCTATTTCCTCTACTCATGAATCCTTTGATGTACTTGCCTCAAAATTAGTATTGATGTTTTATTTCATGGGTCTTGGAACCCCACTACCATATTGCAATTATATGACTATTTATATTGCCAATTTATTACTTCTTATGCATGATGGTTTATTTAATTATTTAGCTATAGTAGTGGTACTTATGTACAACCACCCATAGTAGGGCATGTGCTAATTTTCCCTGGGGAATGTATTATTCTCCCCTTTATAAAAGTATGTGTAGGTGAATGTGAATGTATTAATTCTCCCCTCACCTATAAGTTGAGGTCTGTAGGTGCCTCAACCCTACTTAGTTAATGTAGTCTAATATTGATCATTCATGCAATTCATTATTATTTATTGGTTTTTGGCAAGAATCTATCTTTTTTTATGCCTCATCCTCTTGTCCCTCTCATCATGTGATGAATCCATATATTTATGCTTCAATTTTATCATTATCTTTTGTACTTGTTCAATATTTTGACACATACCGTGTTTCCTTTCCCTTTTTATGGGTGCTCTCCCAATCACCCAAGTTAGGACAAGCTGTTGAGTTGAATCTAGAGAACATAGCTTTGGACATGGACCTATAACTTCAAAATGTTGCTCTAGAGATAAGGTTTGAAGTAGTTTAGACTTTCCTTTATCTAGATCCTTTTTGTTGTATCTTGTTGTAAACCCTAATGGGATATTTTGATGTACTTGTGTAATCTTTTATAAAAGTTGAATATAGTCAGATATTTTTATTCTGCTAATACACTTTGGCCTTTTGCATACCATTATAATAAATTTGGAAAATTTATACCTATTCCAGCATACCTTTGAGTGTGTTTGGAATGTATGTTAATTCTTAAAAATTTTAGTAAGGGGGTGATCCCACCTCCTTACACATAGTCAGCTCTCACAGTGACGGTGGTGGTTGTGGTTCTTAGACTTGAAATCACTCAACTGAACACATGTCATTGATTACACTTTGACATCATCAAACACAGTCCTAAAATATGGGTTGTTATAATGGTGATGATTGGGTGGATTTGACACATGGGGATTGAATGAGTGATAGACATGGGATTTGTCCCTACTACTGGAGTGTGATATCCTAGGCCTCTTGATAAGTGATACTGAGAAAAGTATGGCCATGCACGTCTATATGACATTGAGCTTACATATATCTCAGACAGTCTACTCTTGGTTTAAGAAACAAGATTGAATAATAATGAGGGTGACTTCTCGATGCCTCTAGTTCAATCTAGACATCAGTGACAAAGGAACTGTACCAACACTGCAACACCATGCACAGATTGAAGGTTGAAGTTGTTCCCCAACTTTTCCATTTACTTGGGTAGCAATGATGTGCTACTAGGCACCCTCGTGGCTTGTGATTTCATAAGTTGTTATAGACACTCACTGTCAACGTAATATGGGACCTATAGGGTCACACACATAGGTCTTGACCTAGAAGAGGAGTTTAGATCTCGAATGACAGTTGAATTTAGTGCTAAAGTGTTTAGGCATTTGATTCAGGCAACAAACATGCTTACAACACTGCCAAATGCCCATCTATAGTGTTGCGACGGTCATCCAGAAGTGCCAAACGGCCGTCTTAAGAGTTGAGACAGGCGTCTAGGTGTCGGACCGATTCAATTTGAATTTGGCTAAGGTTTGAACTAACCCAACTAAACGGCACGACTCAGGTCACTAGATGACCATATGGGTGAACTGAGATGGCCGTCTTGAATGGGCGACATGGTCCAGCTCCATCAGGAAGGTTTTAGATGTTTTCTTATTCATTTCACTTGAGCAATATTTGTTGCACAAGGAAATCAATATCTAACATTGATGGGAACTGATTTTCCAAATTCTTATACAATTGGGAAAGCGTGAAACAACCATCTCTTAGTGCGAGATGACTGTCTGGCTTAGCCAAATGGCCGTTTCGGCTGTCTCAGGTTGTGTAATTTCTAAAATTGTTGTGAAAATTCTAGTTCTTCCAGTTCTTTTCACTCCCGCTCATTAATCCCCGATTGGATAGCAATTGGGAACCTTGACCTTGGCCTCTAATATAAATAGAGGGGTACTGGGGGCTTCTCAGAGCACAACATAGACAACTGAGAATCAGCTCCTCTCACACTTGTTGTGCTCTTTGGTTGTAGTAACCACAAGAGCGCAAGCAAGTCCTACCCAACAAGGGAGGGATAGCCACAGGAGAGAACAACTAAGACTTGTCATTGTGGGTGAGCAGGTCAGTGACTAGTACACCGACAGAGAGGGATGACTCCTTCCTGATCATTCTAGTAGGATGATAGGAGTTCTAGGCGGTCCGTGTAGACTACCATAGAGTCAAGAAGCAGTTGTTTTCTACTTGGATGACAATGTCAACTAGTAGTCTGTGACAAGAGGAGTTGTTGAAGAAGATGGGATTCATGGCTACTGTCTGTGGTGCCGACCAGTAGGAGAAGCAATCATACATGTCTTAATGCAACTAGGATTCAGATTTGTACATCTACAACGACGAGGATTGTCGTTGTACTTGCTCTAGGATAGGTATATCGCATAAACCATCCTTCATGCTTTATAGTTATTGACATGGTCTATTGTTTATGAGGAATATGGTAAGAAGATTTTAAATTCCACTACCTACCCTATACCATATTTCCCAACAGATATGACTTAACATTAAGAAATATAACTACATTTTAGATTTCATTACATCAATGTATTAAGAAATGATACTATATGCATTCGTTATATAACTTCCCACAAGGGGCACATCATGCTCAGGAAGATCATCATTTCTAGTTATCCCATACCGACCATAGTGGTCCATCATTGTGAGAATCATATAATAAGTTACTTAATTCTCTTATTTTAAACATTAACATCATTGGTCTTATTTTGCCATCAATGAAAATTTTCCTCATCCAATAAATGCACCAAAGTGTTCATTGGGACGGTTAATGCTAATCTTGGTTGCGACAAAGTTATCATCAATGTCATAAAGGCAAAATAATATCAAGAGGAATAATTCACAACTTAAGTGCACTATCTTAATCATCATGGGATTGATCCCTCTTAATCTTGAAATTAAAATTACCTGATTTACATGATTATTTCATCAATATCTTAATCATTACATGAGCATATCATTAACCTAATGAGCATCAGTGATAACTATAGGAATTTATGAATATAACAAACAACATGAAATAATATAATGAGAGGTATCATTGTTATCTTAAATGGAATTTAAAGCATAATCCTAAATCATACATAACATGCAATTCATCAAAATTACATGCATAGTGGCATGACCTGCTTACCAGGAGAAACAAAAATTATAATTTAGTATCCCTGGTCTTGAGTCAATCCTAGGTTTCCTAAGCTTAACATGCTTTATATTAAATGTCTTCTTAATAATCATACTAAACCCTAATTTGGGTCTTTTAAGGACACATAGTCAGGGACAATAGAATTGGGGCTTGGAGGTTATAAAATCATATTCTAATTCAAAAAACCTTTCCAACAACTTTTTTTACTAAATGTTCTGATGTAAGATTTATTTTTAAGGAATTTATAAATTTGATCCAGTTGGAAATTCGGGAAAAGACACATCAACATATTATCCAAAATTGGAGGCTTATCAGGATCAAGCCCCACTCTGATGTGGCCCCAATTGGACTCATCAAAATGGCAAGGCATGCTCTTCCGATGTAGGCAACAGAGACTAAACACCACAAAAGGTCAAAAGATCCATCCTTAGAGTGACCTTCATCAACCACATTTTGGGTGAAATCGCTAACTAAACACTCAACCTCTTTTCCCAACCTACAGTGAACATGAAACTTTGGAGCTTGAATATTAGGAGAAACTTTGGGAGAGAAAGCCAACACTTGGTCATGAATTGGTCTAAAGACAAAATCATTGTATTGAGGTGGTTCTTGCGGCCATAGAGAACCTTGACTTGAGTCAAGGTGCTACTGGGACTACTCAAAACTCCTTCTGTCATGGAATAAAGGAGATGAACTTGGAATTTGGGTATTCATGGTATCAACCCTGAGTCGGGATACTGAGACCAAACCACTACAAGCCACCATGACTAAAGATGATTCATTCATGACAAACAATGATCAAAAGCATTAGCATTGCTCACATATTCTGAACTAGGTAAATAGAGGGAAACTACATACCTGCACACTAGATCACAATTGATGATTGAAGAAGATTCTATATGGATGTTTGAATGGATTACAAGCTCTAGAAGGAAGCACATTGGTCATTTGAATGGGGGTTGAGTCAACTTGAGAGACAAATGTAGGTGGAGATGAGATGTGAGGTGCAACCGAGCCTTAGGAAAAAGGCAATGAATTCTTATCTCTGGATCCTTGAAGGATGTTGGAGAGGGTTTATTTATTTAGGTGAAGCTTGGGAGATGTATGGTTCCCTCTCAGAGTCCAAAATAGGGTAGGATGGGAGGATTTCTTGTTATCCTAGGATCATAGGGAATAAAACCCTATCATATTCGGTATGGGGGTGCTTGTCTGGATGTGAGGATTGGGAGTAGGGAACTTGTTTGTGTTGAGGAGTTATGGAGTGAGAGATTGGGAGGGGAGAGGAAACTACATACTATGGAGTCCAATGTGTGTTCATCTTCAAGTGAAGAAGGTGATACTCAGGATCTGAGAGTCCAACCAGAGTAGGCTAAAATCCACGTGGAACTAAACAAAGATAAATCAATATCTAGGTTAGTTTATTAAATCCAAAGTTTCATAATCACAAACAATAAAAAAAATAAAAAATTAAGGGGTCAAATAATGTCCAAATAAAATCAAATTTGAACAATGGGTAGATTAAGGAGTCTTGTTTCCTCCTATCTAATTAGATTCATGTTTTCATAAGTTTTTGTTCAAAAATTTTAAACAGATCAGTATCTCATTTAATATGTGTTAAATCATAAAGTAATGTGAAATGTGTTTCCTTTTGTTGATTGGTTGAGTTCAATTTGAGGTCTCAAGTTATTATACACCCTAAGGTAAAACGTTTTATATATTATGTCTCTTGGAGAAATTATCTTCTAAGGAATGAGAAAAAGGGAGATAAGAATTTTATTTATTTTTTCATGTATATTGAGTTCTTTTTATCATAAAGAAAAGAAAAGAGGAAACACATATTTTGTTCTTTCTCTTTATTTCATATTTCCATTAGATATTTGAGGTAGTTTGCATTAATGTCTAAGTTTTGTCATTCATAGTTGAAAATTTATAATTTGGACCCTAACTTATTAAAATCCAATTTTTAGGATCTTACATTGTTGTCTACATGTTAACCATGTCTTCATATCATCCTTAGGTCAAGATTACTGTGGAATAGCTTGGTTTTCCTACTATATTCCCAACTTCCTTCCCCATTGGTCTAGAGTTACATCACCTCATATGTCAAGTGTATCCTCTTTTTAGAAGGAGAGTCTCCTTAAAAAAATTCACCCAACCTCATTTCCATGTCGTACTTATGCAAAATACATAGAGGTAGCTTTCACACTCGACCATTATTTTTTGGGTATCCCTAGATGAAGTTGTAAAGGTGGGCCAAGGCTGCTTATGTTTCTTATGTGTATAGGGCTTACTCAATCATGAGTACTGTTGTAAAGTAGTGCCACTCAACTTCTAGTCCTGATGTAGTTTTAGGTTGTTATGTGAGATATTCATCGAGAAACAAGTGGGTAATTCTTTGGATTCTAGGCTCCACTACTGGGAATGACATATTTTCATTCTTGTGTGCATCTATACACCAGCCAAAAGAGACTTTTAGCATCTTTCTGGGAATAACTCTTTTGCTTTTATTTGCACCTGGATTTTATTCCTGCTCATGAGGCTTTTAGGTAATGGGATTTTTAGGGAAACATGGCATGCCTCTTTTGATCCCATATAGGGGATTCAAAAACTAGAAGGGGTAGTTGTTTCCTTTGTTTTTGGCATTAGCACTTTCCAACCTATATTGGGGAGTTGGGTGATCGATCTAGGGTACACCAGGTGGGGTCCTACTTATTTTAGAGACTTTCTATTAGGAGATTAGCATTCTCTTGCTGCCTACAGTATCTTAAGATAAGAATGGTGTGAAGACAAGGTCAAGTAGATTTTAATTTATATGTGTTAGTAACCCCAAACATTACTCTTGGAAATATTTTGCTAAGAATTATCTTGAATACAAGAAGTTCAAAGGTAAGTATGGTGTAACATCCAACAAAATTGGATTCAAAATTTGCTTTCAAAAATTTATGTTTACTAGGAAGCTTCCCTTTTGGTTAAAGAGACAAAAATATATACATTGGAAAAAATTTGTCACTTAAAACTTAAGGTTTTTATCAAAATGTCAATGAAATTGTTTACAAGTAAGAAATCGAATGGACAATTTAGAAAATTAGGAGGTTGGTCCAACAAACATACCAAGCTCACCTATTTAGACCCCCCCCCAAACATATCATACACCCTATGCCCAGGGTGTCAAAGAATGAGGTTGATTGAGAATAGGTGACTTAATGTTATGAGCCATTCAATGCCCAATCTAGAGTAAGAATCACATATGTCCTGTGAAGGTGGTGGTAATAATCCTCTTAATAGTACTCCAACTTCTTGTCAAAAGCATCCAACATCTACATCCAGAACAAAAATGTAGAAACCATAGTCATCAGAGCCTGGTTCCTTTTGTGGGCACCTGTGGCAAAATGGTAGTTTATCGAACCTTCCTTTATCTGAAAACCACTTTCCAAACAACCTTATCAGTTTGACAATCTTTGTAGCCACTTCACCTACTTTTTGTTTAGTGATGTTTTTATGTTTTTATGATAGGTGGTTTGTTTCATGTTGAACATAACATCAGAGTTGTTATAGAAGGTAGTCATCTGAGACCTTGTATCAAGAGGTAGAAGTGTCCAGTTCCTATCGTGCAGAATAGGGATGGATATAAAGTGTGAACATTATACTTCAAATGATCTATTAGTCGTAGAAGCTCGCTGGACTCTTTAATGTGAATGACGTCCCCAACTATGTCATATCATGCCATGTAAACGACATCCAACTTATCATCTAGCAGTAACTGTTAGGCTAACATGACATTTAATGTTATGTAACTATCTGTTGTGAGTCTCTCACAGAGTTCTAGCCTGAGGACTTGAACATTGTTCTATTCGAAAACTGTAATGATTTCATTTTTTGTGGCTCTTATCTCTTCCATGATGAATGTTAAATCCTCAACCGATAACCCATAGCAAGTGTTCCAGCCAAAGTTTTCAAAATTGGGTTGGACCAGATCATTTGGGACTCATTCATCACCATTGTTTGTTGTGGCGTCATTATTTTCCCCTTCTTCTTATTCTTGGATGGATGTGTAAGGGGCTTCTATTACTTCATGTGGCATCAGTTTTGCCTCCTTCTCTTGCGTATAGACCTCATTATGATGTGGTGAGGCATCTCTTTCAGGCTTATGTTTCTAAGTTGTTCACTACAGGATGTTCAACATGTATTGTTAGAGTCACTGATTCGGCTTCCGTCTCCCTTAAGAGTGTGTTGGGAGGGATAGATGTTTATGGTGGAGGAGGGGTTGCATTTATGGTTGAGGGGGAGGAGTCATCATGCTAGTTGTGCTTGCATATGGGGGTGAGGTTTCTTCTTCCTTCTCCATGTTCTATAATTGTCCTCTCCATGGAGTCAATGGAGGGAGGGGAATGAGGTTGTACATCCTCCTTGAGATGTCTTCCATGTGAAAGTTGTAGAATAATCTTCTACATGGATGACTTCCATACCAATTTTTTCTTGTAGAGTGTGAAAATCTTCATTTACAATCTTCCCTAGAGGATTACCCATGTTTATGGCTTCAATCATTCACAGTGCCAGGACCGCACTATCCCCTGAATTCTACATTTCCTAGGGTATGCTACAATTGATGTAGATATCCCTCTGGTTTGGACAATACTATTTGCTAACTCCATGTATCATATGCTTCTGGCGTGTTGGGATTTCTTGTATTATCCTATGATCTAGCTTCTAGAAAACCATCCTTCTGCAAGGTAGCTCTTTTACACTATAGTTATAAGTAATGACCTGCCTTGTAGAATGATCCTCCATGATAAGAATCCAGTGGTTGAAGGCATTGAATTGTAAATTTATGACCTACAATTTCTTTATCTTTTGCATTGTTTCTTTTATCTCTTCAATCGGGGGTGAGTTGTTGTTTTTCTTGTACAGTTGGGCTACTAGCGTAGATGTGTCATTGAAAACTCGACTGGTTTTGCCTCTATACATGTATTCTTCAATAATTGTTCAACATAAGACTTTGAAGAACACTCTACTTATATCTTCCTTGTGTTAAAAGGTTGAACGCAGATCTTTCCCCGTCAGATAACATATGTTGTTTCAATATATGACATATTGTCAAAGTTAATCATCATCTAGAATGTCGGCCAGGACATACATGTCACATAGAAGCATTCCCGACACTTGATGTCAGATCCATGTCTTTCATCTTGCACGGAAGTGATGGTGGTATTTTTAGGGTTGAACTAGCTATCATTGGTGGTTTGGGAAACACTATATTATCTGGTTTGTTCAGTGTGTTGTTGAACATTCAATGCATTTTTCCTTCATCGTTTTTAGTTACATGCTCCTCCCTTTCCACCAAAAAAGGATTTGTATGGATCTCTCCTTTGATTGGTTCATCCAATAGCAATTTGTTGTGAAGGCTTCACAATTGGTAGGACATGGTGGAGTGTTGTAGTTGAATAGGGGATTGAGCCCATCCATTACATCCTCAGTTGTTTCTAGCGTCTCCTCCCTTCTCTCTATCAATTTTAGTGAAACGTCATTCTTTTTGGTTGCTTCCATAGATTTAGTGGGAATAACTTTTTCAGTGATATCTAGGAAATCCTTATATCCCTCCTCAATGGATTCCTCCTCTTGGAATTTATTGGTGGAGAGCCCTGGTGAAGTTGGGGATTTGACATTGTTGTTTTCCCCAATGGGCACCTCCACATTCTAGAAAGATTCTTCCTCTTCTTCTCCACTTGGTTGCTCTGACGGTGCCTCATTCTCTTGTAGTGGTGCAGCTCTGCCAGTCTGTAGTTTGGCAAACAACATGTCCACCTTCAGTTGTGTATCAATGTTTGTAGTAGGACACAAGGCCTTCTTGTTGGTGTGGTGTTGTCACTTTGAAGTTGCTTCCTCGTGGGAAGTTAATTGTGTAGTTACCTCTTTCCACTTCATTCTCTCAACATGCAGCCTCTTGTTTTCTTGGCATAAGTCATCCCGCTCCCATAAGAGAAGTGTGACTTCTCTTTTCATGTCTACTAAGGTCTCCCTCACATGCATTTGATTTGCAACCAGCTGGTATATTTTTTGTGGTAGGGTTAGTAGGGGCTGCATATCGGTTATCATTTTCTACACTTGTGAAGTTAGTGTACATATATTTATAGTTAATGAAAAATATTTAGAGTAGAGGTTGATATATATCATAGAGGTTGTCGATCTCTTTCCCTTTCTCCATGAATTTATTTGTAAAAGGTGCTCATTGTGATTTTTTAGGTTCCTTACCGAGTTCACTTCATGTCTTGCTTCTTTCATGTACATAGACTCTTTGTGGCCCTTGCTTATATGTATGTTGTTCTCTACCTCAAAGATTGGTAGGGGTTATTCTTTTTCTGGGACTGCATCCTCTGGAATCTCCCTTTCAGATATGTTAATTGGCATATGATCCCTATTGTTGTTGTCTGCTTATTTAGGGATAACATGGTGGGATGACACATTCATGTTTTTTGGAGGTTTCCCATCTTCCTCCCGCCCTGGTTCAATAAAAGTTTGTGATACTTCATATCATATGTTTTTATAGGGATAGTGGTGTCTACAGATTCATCAAGTTGTTTTGAGACATTGCCAGTAGTGGTATTCTTTGAAGGTCTAATATCTACTCCCCTAGATGTCCCAAGCACAGTGATGATGGGTGTGATATCTAGATTTTCTATTTCAATCACTACCAGATATATTGCCTTGAGTTCGTGGATTTCTTTTTCTTCGGTTTAGTCACCATCTTCTTGTGCAGGCATAATATTACTCTATTTGTGTCAGTTGCTTTGTAGTAGTGTCTTCAATCTACTTTCTTTGTTGCTCCACTGAATCTTGTAAATAGGTAGTTGTGAGGGATTCCATCTTTAGAATTTCATCCTCCTTGAATATGAGTTTGTCATAGTCATAGTTACAAACTACAGGGAGGGGCATAAAGTCATTGGATTTGCATAATCTATAAAAGTATTTTTGGTACTGCCTCCTCAACATGTTGGTGGCGTTTAGGTACTTGGCTTTGACTAGGGTGTCTCTGTTAGACCTACGGAAGAACTTCAATTTTTTGAGGTATCTTAGGCGTTGGGAAATGTATGTTATGCATCCTCCCATGTAGAAGTCACGGGATCCTTCAAGCCCAACTGCGGCTGCAAGCCTATTGACTAGGGTCCATTCAATATTGATTGGATCGCCTTCCATGCATGATGTTATATTGAGGTCCATTATGGTCACATTAGGGTCCATTTGATGTTGACTGGATTTCCTTCAATGCATGATGCTCCACATGATATGGAGGTCCATACTGGTCACATTCCCTCTATGCATTCTGAAGAACAAGGTGTTGGCAAAATTTTGTGTACCACTCGCATGAACCCAAAATGCATCATGGCAGCCTTGGATTTTCTCTAAGATGTACTAGCTTTATCCTAATAGCTTTTCCCATGTTTGATTGATGAGAAAGCCTCATACTTCTCGATCTCCCTTAGATCTATTGGCTTTTTCTCTCTACACATTATAGTTGGTGAAGATGGAGTTGAGCCATTTCTCAGTCAGTATATATCCTTCTATGGCAAAGCAACTCCTAGTTTGTAGTTTTTTATGCACTTTGTAGTTTCTTCGTTTGTTACTAGTAGACTCTTCAGGGATGACGTGAATTTTAGGGTAAGGTTATTGTAGGAGAGGTGCTTGTTGAAGTATATCTTGTAGATTCTTATATTTTCAAGACTCTCCTTCACCCTTTAATAAATCCCTAGACTTTCTAGAGTGTCAACATCGCCAAATCTTATGGATTTGAAGTTTTTCTTTGCAAACATCTGATGCTAGACCTCCATGTGCTCATCATCTATGGGTAGGAAGTAATTTTCGAGTTGTTACTTGTATACAACATTTGTTGTTAATGGAACAATAGTGGCAAGAACTTCTATAGTAACAGTTGCTAATTCATGTTGTACTGCCACTTTTGATGTCCCGATCACTTTGCTAGGTCTGTCTTGGGGAGGTGGACTTGGTTCAATCCTTTTCTTGGGATTTTGGACATCATTAGATGGCATATATTCAGAGGTATCAAACCTAGTTAATTATTTAGAGCTAGCTGATTCTTTGAGATTTTCCTCATATGTCCTCTTGAGTCAATTATCTTATAAACCAGATCGTATGCTATTTGGGGTACGTTCCCCATTTAGTCTGATATAAGCTACGGCTTCATCTTTCAGTTTTTAAATACTGCTTATTTCTTCCTAAGTCATGTTGGATCTAGTTCCATTGATCTCACTTTCCTGGATGACCAAACTCTTATTGATACCTTGACCTTTTCGTGTATTACCTATCATTTCAAAATTTATTTTCTATGTAGATATTGGTGTATATCTTGCAAGGTTAGGAAACAACAATTAATTTTGAATTTGTGCAAGTATGAAACTATAGATTGATGGTTTTCTTAGACATTTGAACTCAATGGTTTAGGTTAGCATGTAAAGAACTGATGGTTTTACCTAGTAGGTAAACACTCAAAGGAACACAACAAATCAAAAATTCTAAGGAAGTTGAGACGGTTGAAAATTAATGGATTTGTGTGATAGAAACTGATGGTATGCTAAGGAAGATGGAACACTTATTGTTTTCACTGCAGTAGTTACCTACTGATGGCTCTTCCTAATGAGAAGAGAACTCATGGTTCTCTATCATGGACATGGCGAGAAATGATGGCTTTCTTAGAGGGGGCTACACAAACCAATGATTTGCACCTAGGTGCCCATTGAAATGATGGTTCATAAAGGAACAAAAGGGAAAACAAAAATGGATCGTTTAGGGAAGGAAAGGAAATGAAGCAACATGTCTTTAGAACTGATGATTCTAAGAGGTTGGAAGAGGCCACTTTCAAGCGATGGTATCAAGAGGGGGAACATAATTAGGCATTCCTTATCCAAAGGAAAAGTGGTGAAGGAAGGTGAAGGGTCTTCCAATGGTTCCTTTTCATAGTCGAAGGTCGAAAGCAAGGAGGCAAGAAGTCAATGGTGCTTATGTCCTAGATAAATTTGGGTGTAGCATAGAAAAATCAGAATGAAAAGGGTTAGGGATAGGTTTTACCAATCATCAGCCTCGACATCCCCATTGGTGTTTGATTGTCTTGGCTTTTCCCCCTTCATTACAGCTCTATGTGTCATCAAAGTTTTCTCTTTGTAATTAGCACATGAGTGGTGTGCCTTTAGACTCAATTTGAGAATTTTGGTGGTTGTAAGTGATATTGGATTTTGGTTCTCCATCTTCCAATGGGTGTAGGTTGAACATGATGCTCATCTTCTAATGGTCAAGGGTTGAAGACAATGTCTTCTGATGGTTATTATCTTAGTCACCTTAGCTCTCAGAGAATTAGAGTGGCTAGGGTTAATCACTCTCCTCTCTCTTTTAATTCTTGTATGATTCATAAAAGTTTGGTGTCGGGTCCTCTCTTGATTTTATAGTAACAACCTTAAGGGATGTGAGGCTTAGGTAACCATCATATCTGGTATTTTGCCTTCTCATGGTTTGGTTGAGTTGAAGATCTGATGGCTAGGCTGACTCAAACATCTGATGGTTTAGCAAGGAATGTGACCTGATGATTCAACTTAGTTTTGAAACTCAACGGTTTCAACTTTGTGAGTCGTCTGATGGTTTGGCATTACAGTTGATTTGATGGATTCACACGGTCTTCAAAACCAAATGGTTGGGCAGACTCGATGCTTTCTTTTAAACTTTAGCTACCAACAGATTTACTGAACTTGGAAACCAACGGCTAGTCAGACTTTATGATCCAATGGTCTAGTTGGTTATTTTTCAATGATTCTACTGGAGTGTGTGATTTAATGGATGGGAAGACCAGAGCTATACTTGATGGTGCTCCATGTGTGAACCTTCCAATGGCTAGGAAGAGCTCTTCATTTGATGGTTCGACATCTTTGACTTAGACTTTTGATGGATCACTAGGGTGATGCCATCTGATGGTTTGTCTAGTCTTTCTTCTACTGGTTCAATTGTAAAGCCATCTTCTAATTGTGAGTCTTCTCATGTCTTCTGATGATCTAGAAATTTTCATGATCTGATGGCTTGACAAACCAGAGCCAGACTCGATGGTTGTCCTATATGAAATTCATGGCTTTCCTTAGGTTAGAGAAACTACTCTTTTCATGAACCAATGGTTCTTACATCAGAGGTAAAAATTTAAGATTTTAACTTTATTCTACGTACACTACAAACTAGGAAACAAAGGAAACTAAATATCAACCAAATAAAACCTCATATAGACATTACTAAAGTCTAGCTAGTGAGAAATAAAATAAAGTAGAATTTAAGAAAATATGTTTAGAAATCCTCGAGTTGTCTCCCAGGAAGTGGTAATTTATTTTTCTTTAGCTTGACAATCTTTAATTAGATCACTCATCCTTCTTCTAGTGGTACATGTGGTGGTTCATCTAATTGAATTTCTGATCTTTTTGGTAAAACCTTAAACTTCATAATGTCTTTTCACCATGTGTCCATTCACAATGAATGACCCTATCTTTTCACTTGATAGCTCCATCATCCAGATGGATATATTTTAGCCACCGTAAAGGGACCTGACCATCTCGACTTCAGTTTCCCAGAAAGATTATAATTTTTGAATTGAATAGAAAAACTTTGTCTCCCTCAGACATGTCTCCTCTTTTTAAGGGGGCATCACGCCACACATCACTCCATTGTTTGTAGATCCTGGCATTTTCATATGCATGGAACCTAAGCTTCTCTAGTTCTTGCAACTGTAAGAACCTCTTCTTTCATGCCAATCCTAAGTCCATATTTAGAAATTTGATCTCCCAAAAGGTCTTGTTCTCTAATTCAACTAGTAGATTGCATACTTTGCCATAAACCTATAGTGAGTGGTCCCTATAAGAGTCTTGTAGGCAGTACGATATGCCCACGGGGCATCATCAAGATTTATTGATCAATCTTTCTTGGTCCTTCCAACCGTCTTTTCTAGAATTTGTTTAATCTTCTGATTCAAAACCTCAACTTCTCTTGACATTTTTGGGTCATAAGGTGGCAACCTTGTGACTTACTCAATATTTCTATAATAAAGCAGTGATAAATGTGATTACAACTTTTAGATATCTTATTTGATTTTTTTGTTGATTATATTCCTAGTTTTAGAATTTATTGTCTTAATTTAGATTATTTTTCTTTTAATTTTAGTCTTACTAGATTTACTAAGATTTTTTTGGGAAAATGGCCCACTCACTCCAAAGATCGGTTACTCTTGAGATATGATTGCATGCTTTCCCGTAGTGCCGGATTTAAAAATATACACCACACCAAAACTATCATAAATTTTGAATCCCAAGCTGGAGTTTAATGAGAAAGGATGAGTTGGAAAGGGAATTGAATTATCTACAGAAAAAATATATTTTTAGACCAATTTTAAACTTTTGAATGCCGTGAAAATTCTCTCAAACTAATGTTATGGGAATCTGCAGCAAAAAGAAGTCAAACGATCAAGCTAACTCCAGACAATCAACAATTTTCTCTATTGACCAGATCCATAAAGTTTCAACTTTCACGCAAGAGTTTTATAGAGAGTTTTTTGTCTAGGGTTTCCGCCCCTCCTTCCCCTATAAAAGGAGGGGGACTCAACAACAAAAAGGGCATTCAGTCTTTAGTGGTAGCCACCCAGTTTCTAGTCTGTAGATTGTATCTTGTATAATGTTGGGTCTCATTTTAATATGCATTTCTTGTATTTTCATCATGTTCGAGTAGATTCTTCTTGGGCATGGGGGATATCCCCATAGTCTATTATTGTTCATTGTAGTTGATTCCTTATCTCAAGAAAAGAATGATTCTTCTTTGTTCTTTTTTATCATTGGATAGATTGATATATTCTTGTGGGGTGATATGATTGTGGATCCCCTCAAGAATGAACTCATAGTCCCTTAACTACGTTTATTATATTTCTATATTTGATACCGTACTTATTTTTGTAAAAGAATAATTATATTCCTTATAGGGTGTCATGATCTCAGGCTCTTGGAAGAATGAACCCATGATCTATTGACGCGATCACCTGATTTAGATTATGATTTTTTCTAATTTTTTAACATGTTTGTTTTAGCTCATGATGATGCGACCACCTGATCCATGGGTTCAGACGTCGTATTGGAATACATATATCTCGATGAGACCTCAAACAGTTATGTGTTGGATGGTTGGATGAGGATGCATAGATGTTGGGACCAATGGGTTTACGGGAAGTCTGACTCTTGTGTGATTGTGCTCCGCAAGAACACATCCACTTGGTCCTAATTTGGTTATTGAGATCTAGGATTTGATTTTTTTAGTTTTATCACGGTTTTTGGTGGTGATCGCTTAGTTCCCTAGTTCTTTTATTATTTGACCTAAGCTACTTTTATTTCAACATTTTTATTTTTGTTCTTAGTTCTTAATCAAACTCTCTCAAATTGGAATTGTATTCATTGTTCTTGCAAATCAGATTTGACTCTAAATCATCTTCTTTCAGTTGTTCGATGGACCTGTACAAATCTATACTAAGCTAACTTGGTGCTTGCATCAAGTTGACAATTTGGTTGGAAGGTTAAACTGTAGGACCTTTCCTATTTATTGTTATGTGTACAATGACAAGCATCACTTTGTCCACGTTGTTGGGGACGACACATTTTTTTAATTTAATTACTTGTATATATTTTTTAATCTTATCCATATTTCTCTAACTTATATAACTTTCAGAACTGTTCTGAAATTTTGTTCCATAATTTTCTTTTTTATATTTTTTATAATTCTTTTTTGCCTATTGAGACTCATTTTGGAAGTGTATCTTCTCTTTCTTCCAGGTTTCCAATCTGGAAATATTACTTTCTAGTTTGTTTTTGTAATTTTTAGTCTTGTTTCATAATTTCTTTCTTAGATTTTTGTAATTTGTTTTGTATGTCAAGACCCATTCTGGTAGTGTATCTCCTCATTTTTCTGAGTTTCCATTCCAGTAGTACTGCTTTCTAGTTTGTTTTTATAATTTTTAGTTCCATAATTTCTTAAGCATATCTTTGTAACTTTTTGTTCTTTATAATTTCTGACTAACCCTTACTTTGTTTTAGTTCTTTCCAAAAAATTTAGTTTCATCTAGATTATTTTTGTAATTTGTTTCTAAAATGGAGTCTTTCAAAATGGAGTGGCCAACACACTATAGTTCATAAATTCCATTGTGTGGTTATAACAACCATACATCGATGAACTATCCTAATGTGTCCCCTATGGTAGCGCCTTATACAATCTCAAGTCCTTCCATTGTGGTGGGTATGATGTAAATCCTAACCCACAAATTCTCAAGGGCCATTATAAGGAACTATGTTATACACATTCTAATGGGGGTATGGCCAACAATCTTGGGGAATAGGGATCTACTTTTGAAATTATAAAGCAAGTAGACACACATCAAGTCTTGATAAATGCTTTGCTAGAAGCCCGATCAAAAAATCCAGATTGTCAAAATGTGTCCCCTCATGTTATGGTAACACCTTGTAATGGCGAGTCTTCCCACCAGGGTGGATGTAATGTAAATTTCAATCCAGCACCTCTTAAAGACTATTATGAGGAACAGTGTCACAATCAATATGAAAGGTACCATGACAAAGATCCTTATGGGGGTATGGTGGGGGTAACTAAAATTTTTTGGGGGTTATGAACCTTATTATGAAACTACATATACACCTCAGCAGGAGGAACATATCAGAGCCTTAGAAGAAAAAACGTAGCTAAGCAACAACAAATTTTAAAAGAGCAACAAAAAATATTAGAAATTATGCAAACCCTATTAGCTACTTTACTAGAGGCCCAATCAAAAAGAGCCCTAGTGGTGTTAGAGAAACCCAAGATAGTTCCTCCCAAGTATGATGATGATGATCCCATGTTTACATCATTTATGTCAAATTCCACTGAGTTATCTCTAAACAAATAATGGTAATTTTCATGCAATTATGATGTTGGTATTCCAACCTTTCTGCTAGAGGCATTATTACTTGAGTACAAAAAGTCACAACGAGAGAGTCATCCTTATCTCTAATGTACAAAAACTCCTCCCATCATTAACATAAATCCAGAAGCTATCAAAGACCAACCCCGTGGGGTTGAATATTTTTATGTATAATGAACCACCTCCCCTCAAAGACAAAACAATTCCTCACGCTCTATCATAGCCAATCCCTATTCCACATATGGTTGATCTAGTAGGGGAGACACCACCCTTAGATGATGTCCATGTGTCCCCATTCTTTTTTTTCCAGAAAGATATCCCCGTCTTTATCCTTCCTGAACCCTTGGGGACCCTTGCATATAAGAACTTGAGATACATGATTTATTAACAGTGAAACCTACCTATCCCAATGTTAATTGCATGGCTTTTGAGGAGAGAAAAATTACTTTTGATGTTGATTAAAATACTTTTGTTCCTTTCATATAAGCATCAATTATCCCATATACATGTCAATATGATAGAGGGAAACTAGATCCTGATCCTCCCCCCAATTTTGTAAATCTGTAACTACACATGTTACCCGTTTGGCACCCACCAATCTCCCAGAATCCACATCCATCTCCAACACTTTCTTTACTGTTAAAGGAAGATATGTGGATCTAATTGGAGGGAATGCATGGTAAAAAGAAATATGAACACCCCATCGAGAATCCACAACTACCTTATCATTGGGTACACTATGAATCCTCAAAAATCAAGGTCCCAACCCTCATACATATTCCATTCAGCTAGACATTCTTCAAGCTACCAGGTCCCCCTGGTAATCCCTTCCCTATTCTGCCCTCCATCCTGGATCTAAGTTTTGTTCAAGATGAGAAAAATTTTAAGTTTGGGGTGGAGGTGTGTGGTATGTACTCCTTCCACCCACTCTATCTTATAATTTTAGCAATTTCCATTTTGTTATATAGTGCAGTTTTGGAAAAAAATCAGATAATTTTTTTCAAAAAAATCCTTTTGGTCTTTATCTAGTCGTCCAGATGAATAAATATTGTGTACCAATATATCCCTTCCTTCAATGTAGTTCATCTTCCTTACATTTATTTTACAAATTACCATGATTAGAAAATACCATGTCACCAAGAACCCCAATTAGCATTATTCCTTGGAAAAGTTGGCAAGCCTTATTATATTAATCAAAACCGAACACAAATTGTTTCTGTTTTAAATCTGTATATTATCTTATCATATATCTTGTATGATGTAGTGACATAAAGAGTCGAACGGATGTGATAACACTCCCCAAAAAAAGTTGAAAGTACATGAACAACCTCCTTGCACCCTTCATCTCACAAAAAGAAAGATCACTATATGCCAAACCCCAAGTCTGGGGTGGCATGATCATCCCCCTCTCAAAATGCTTACATACCCCTTGTAAATTTAATAGGGGTGTACCATCAAAAGATGCCAACGTGCATACTAAAAAATACAGTCAGTGTAACCGCAGTCCATGAATATAAAGATCCTATGTCGATAGAGGAGGGATCATCTTCTTCCGTACCTCATTTCATCTTATTCCTATGTAATATTTACAATAAAAGTGGGATTTCAAAGTAAAGTAAGACAAAATATGTTTCTTACAAGGTCTTGATATAGAAACAAGTCATGAAACATGTTTTAATAAGGAATGTGAAATTTGTGTTTTGTGGTTCTAGTAGATTAAGTCGCTTGGCCAAGAAAGGAGATAAGGAACAAAGTAATGCTATGCGGGTGAGGAAAGACATGTTGTTAGTATAAATTGGAATAATTTTTTATTCTTTTTGCTTGAGGACAAGCAAACATTCATGTACTGGGTATTTTGATAAATGTGATTTATCCATTTTATTTACATCTTTTAGATATCTTTTTAGGATTTTATGTTGACTATTTTCATAGTTTTAGAATTAATTATATTACTTTTGATTTTATATATTAGTTAGAGTATTATTTATATTTATTTGCATTTTTTTAGGAAAGTGGCCCAGACACCCCGAAATCAATTACTCTTGGGATACAATTGCACTATTTCCCGTAGTGTCTAATTTAAATATAAACCCTACAATAGAACTGCCATAACTTTTGCATCCTAAGGTGGAATTTAATGAGCAAGTATATGTTGGAAAGGGAATTGAATTATATACAGTAAAAACATATTTTTGTACCACTTTTGAACTTGTTACTATCCCAACAATTTGCTTGAAACTACTTTTAGGGGAATCTACAACATAAAGAAGTCGAACGATTAAGATAATTAAAGGCAATCAACATTTTTCTCTATTGACCAGATCCAAAAAGTTTTTGCTGCCAGACAAGAGTTTTCTATAGATCTAGGGTTACACCCCTCCTTCCCTTATAAAAGGAGGGTGGACTCCATAAAAAAAGGGCATCAACTCTTTAGTGGTAGCCACCCAGTTTCTAGTTTGTAGATTGCATTTTTTATAATGTTGGATCTCATTTTAGTTTGCATTGTAGTTTCATCATGTCTGAGTAGATTGTTATGAGGCATGGGGACTATCCCTAGAGCATGATATTTTTCATTTTAGTCAATTCCATATCTCAATAAAAAAATGATGCTTCTCCGTTTCTATTTTGATCGTTAGATATATTGATATATTCTTATGGGGTGATATGAGTGTGGACTGTACTTATTTTTTGATAGAATAATAGTATTCCTTTGAGGGTGTGGAGACCTCGGGCTCTTGGAAGAAAGAACCCATAATGTATTGACATGATAACCTGATATAGAATATGATTTTTCTATTTCTGTAACATGTTTATTATAGCTCATGATGACACGATCGCCTGATCCATGGGTTCGAACGTCATATCAGAATCACATATATCTATATGAGACCTCGGATAGTTATGGGTTGGATGGTTGGATGAGAATCCATAAATACCAGGACCAACGAGTTTACAGGAAGTATGAACCCTGTGCAATTGTGCTCGGCAAGGACATATCCACTTGGTCATGATTTGGTTATTGATATCTAGGAGTTGATGTTTTGAGTTTTTGCACCACTTTTGGTGGTAAACCTTTGGATCATCCGTTCTTTTATTATTTGACCTTAACTACTTTTATTTTAGCATTTTTATTTTTATTCTTAGTTCTTTATCAAACTTTCTCAAATAGGAATTTTATTCATTGTTCTCACAAATTGACTCTCAACTATCTTCTTTCAGCCATCCTTTGGATCAATACCTACATATACTAAGTTGACTTGGTGCTCGCACCAAGTTGACAACATGGTTATAAGGTTAAAATCTATGACTTTTCCTAGTGATTGTTGTGTGCACAATGACACACAATAAGCAGTAAACTTTCTTTCCACAAAGTGGGATCCCTCCATCACTAATGATGGTGTGTGGGATTCTATATCTGGGAAAGATGATCTTTGCAAACAACCTCATCAAATATTTTGAGTTACGGGAGGGGGAGGGTATTTCTTCTACTCATTTGGAGACATAATATACAACAACCAAGATACATTGATTTCTTCTCAAAGATGGGAAAGGCCCCATATATTCGATGCCCAAAACATCAAAAATATCATCTTCGGTCCTGTCAAACATTGGAATCTCGTTCCTTCTACAAAAATTTCCAGTTTGTTGACACTCTTTGTAGGTTTTTACATAGCCATGTGCATCCTTAAACAGAGTGTTCCAATAAAATCTAGATTGAAAAATATTGACCATCATGTTGTCTTTTCCTAAATGCCCATTATAAGGTAAAGAGTCAAATTCATAAAGGATTTGTGGCACTTCCTCTTCCAGCATGCATCATCAGTATATATTGTTAGCACACCTTCTAAATAAAAGTGGGTCATCCCATTAATAGTTCTTCAAGTAAGAGAACAACTTCTTATTTTCTTTATTACTGATTTCTAGTGGCAATTGTTGGCATTCAAATCATCAGGGCTTCATCTGGATAGTTGTCATTTACCAATAGTGGGTTGTCATCAGTTTTGACAATTCCTAACAAGTGGTCAACCACTACATTCTATGTCCCCTTTTGTCTATAAACTCATGATCAAACTCTTGTACCAATGTTACCCATCATATGAGCCTAGTGTTAGTGTCTTTCTTATGCAATAGATACTTGATGGATTTGTTATCTATGTAAACTTTTATTTTTGTTTCGATTAGATAAGACTTAAACTTGTTGAAGGTGAACACTATTGCGAGCATTTTTTTCTATGGTGGTGTAATCAACTTGAGCTTCGTCTAGTGTTTCACTTGTATAATAAATTGCATGGTTCTTTTTGTCAATATTTTATCCTAGCACAACTCCTATGTCATAGTTATTTGTGGCAAACATTATCTTACAAGGAAGCTCCCAATCTAGAGTCTGGATAATTGGTGTGTTTGTCAGAGCACCTGTTAGGGTTTCAAAAACCTTTAAGCATTCATCTACAAAATAAAAAATGTTAGAGCACTTTTTTGATGAACCTCCTTTAACCTATGTGTCCTAGAAAACATCTCATCCCATCAAAGATGTAGGGGTTGGAAGCTTAGAAATGGCTTCCACCTTGCTTAAATCAACTTCAATTCCCTTCTTAGAGATTTTATTCAAGCACTATACATGTAACACCCCTGACCTGGGTTTTGGGATAAACCTAGAAATTTTGCCTTAGTAATATGATTAGATACTTGTAATAATCTTTTGGAAAGTAATTAAGACTTAAGGAGAGCTCAAGTTTCAAGTTTGGTCCTGTTTGAATGTTGTTTGAGTAATGTTTGCTTATTTTGGACTAAAGTGAAATTTACCCAAGATAAGGGGGTTTTCCTACAATATATCACATGATGGGTGTGCCCTTAGTAATTTAGCATCATAATAGAGATCATGATGGTAAGGGGCACATTTTGGAAAGCCTAAGTTCCAAGTTGAACTTATATGGTTAATGCTTATACTATATACGATACGTTTTGGTGTAACTTGCAATTTACTCAATATATGGGTTTGATGTGCATTTTATTGCAAGAGTGTCCCTACTCTCTCTTAGTTTCATATAGAGGATATATAAAAGAGGGGTCACCTTATTTGAGTCTTGGTTGAGTGATAGCACTCTTGGTAGTGAAAGAACTTAAGAATATTGAGTATCTCAAACCCTATATGAGGTTGTGTCGACTTATGAAGGCATATGGGAGTGCCTATCAGTTTGGAATCCATAGAGGGTGTCCCATATCAGTTTTACAACTTCTTGGAAGTATATATATTGGGCTAAGCACCTCAAGTAGGTGAAGCATGCCATTTTTGATGTTCCTTACAAAAGATGTATCGGTCTGCATATAAGATGATAATTGGGTTGTGATATCTTGTCAAGCAAGATACCCAATGTCTGATATCTCACCTTTGAATTATCCACAAGAGTTTTGCATGTCAAGATAATCATGTTTGCATGGTGTCACCATGCATGGACACATGTCACCTAGTTACATATGGTGATGACACCTCTCATATAGTCTCTCTCATGAGCCTCAACTATAAAAGCCTCTCCTTTCACCTCCTAGTAAACATTTCGACCCTCATACCATCTCTTTCTTGGTGGGCGATCCTAGAAGATCAAGGAATAAGAGGAAGGACAAACATATTCACCAAGGTAAATCAATTGTTATCTTCTACCTTGAATCGGTTATGCTTCTCGAATCATGATTCTTTCTTTCTCTCCCTCTTCACCAAGTTCCTTACTATGATACCTTCTTCTTGATGGAGGTGAAGTTATGGCCGAATATTGGACTTTTGATAAGTCATCTTTAACCTTGGGAACGTGAAGCTTTGGATATTGAAGCTCTAGTGATGATCTTGAGGTGGGTTATATAGCTTTACTTCAATTCTATTGTTATTCACTTTCAATTGTATAATACTTGGCGATTCCTTCTCAATATTGATTAACCTTGATTAAATGATGAATGTATGAGATTCAATGGAAATATGGGGTTGTTGTCCATGAACTAGAGTGTTAATGTACGAAGGTTTTAAGCTTGAAGATGATCAAAACTATTATCCCTTTAAGCACCTCAAAACTGTTATCCATGTAAGCACCTCAAGGTCGATATCCCTTTTAGCACCCCAAGACCGATATAACTTTGATATGTCATGAGTAACACAAGGCGATGTTGAGGTCGACACATTATGTGATGGTGTGGACAATACACCAAGGTATGGTGTGGGAGATACACCAAGATGTGGTGTGGCCGATACACCAAGGTTTGGTGTGGTTGATACACCAAAGTGTGGTGTGGCTGATACACCTAAGTAAGGTAAATGTGTCACACCCAAGTGAGGTAAAGGTATTATACTGAAATAAGAAGAAGATATTACAATAAAATATGATAAACTTGATGCACCTAAGAAGGGTGAGAATGATATACCAATGAAGGATAAGGTTATTACCTTGATGAATGAGGGGATTAAGGGATATGATGATGCCTAATCTGATATCATATAACTCTAACCCTAGAAACCGATACACTTACAAACTGATCTCTCTCTAGTCTAAAATAAGTGTGATGGGAGACACTAAGGCTGAAACACCTGTGGAAGTGGGTTAAATACATTCCTTGAGGTTTTTGGTTGACACACCAAGTAGTGGTGAGGTCAATTGGTGAAGGAAATCAAGGTATTGTTGAAAGTTCACCCAATACAACCAAAACCTCAATGGTCGATATACAAAAAGGATAGCTAGATTGATACATCAGTTGAGAGAGTGCCAATACATAATGTAATGGTGAGGCCGATACACAAAATGATAGGGTGATTGATACCCTAAAAGTACACTATGTATGATATACCTCAAGCACCTTAAAAACAATTACTTGCAAAGGTGCTTTGACCTATAAAAACAATGGTGTAATGGTTAATACAAGTAGATGAGTATAGGCCGATACAAGGGATAGTGTCGAGGCCGATACACTTTTAATAAAGTAGGCTGACACATGAGGAATGTAATCAAATCAATACATTATGACATAATGAGATGCATACACTTTCATAAGTGTAGGCCAATACATTATAATGAGGATCAAGTTAATACAACAAGTCAAGTTGAACTAGTATCCTAATAAGGATAAGAGAGGAACTTATATCCCTCATGTTGATGATCAATCAATGATAATTGATGAAAGTAATTAAGTATGAATGAATACTTATGGAAAATGAATAAGCTCTTAGATATGAGGCAGTATGATTTAGGGTTTGAATATTAAATATAGCCCTAGAAACCCTAATCAGTTGAAGAAGAGAAATCATATCTCTAATCACAAGTAGGAGTATAACTTGAAGTAACATAATGATAGTAATCAATGGATACAATAACATAGTGAAATCTTAAATCATACAAAGATGATGATCATAGACAAATAAGGGCTATAGTGATTATAATTTAATATATCCTGATTATGCCTTATAAGACATATGGAAAACATGTATCATAGGAAGAATTTAAAGAGGTTTGGTGACCTGGCTAAGACGTTGTCTAAAATATGATGTGGTACTCAATTATGAGTTTAAGGGATTAATATCCTATGATAAAAATTATAGGGTAACATAGTGGTGTTCCAACTATTAGAGAATCTCAAGCAATATGATATACCTTTCATTTTATCAAATTTGCAACTTGATCGCATGATTATCTATGATACAATGGAATAAAAATATAATAAGATAAGCTCCTATCCATAAGTGTTATGAATTAGGGAAAACTTTGAGCCTAATTACAAGAGCGTTGTAAATTGAATGATTCTATTTATGGCATGGTGATGATATTTAATTGCTTTTATCATGAAATCCTAACCATGTAGTTATTATGTGACAATGGGCATAGATATGTATGAGCTATGATGGCATGATATAATAGAGTTTACATGAGCCTTGTGAGCCATGTGAAATACTTGTACAATGAGTATGATGTTATATGGGTCTAATGACCTAGAGCTAATTGTTGCCTGGTAAGAGGTGACATGGTTTAATAATAAATTGATGGGTTGATGCCTATTATCATGTGATAACGAAGACATAGCATTGAAGAGATGAAATCCTCAATAATATGTTTAAGGGATTGAGATCTCAGGTAAATGCGGTAGTCAAGTACATGAGTTTGATAACCTAGAGATGGTTGTTGCCTAGTGAGAGGTGACAATGTTTAATAATAAGACAATGGGTTTGAAACTCCATAGTATGTGATAATAGTGGAGACATTATGTAAGTTCATGATCAATATGTTTACATAATGAATGATTGTAGCACATACATAATCTAATAAGGTAATACACATATACAATATGCAATAGTGATACCTAGTAATGATTGTTCAATCCTAGGTTGATACAAAAAAATGGGAAATGGTGTATATAGGGTTTGGCAATAATAATTATGAGCAAAAACCCTAATCATGTTATGTGTAAAGAACACTGACCCTAATCTCAAGGCAGGCTACTCTTGCTTAGTATGCATGATTAAAAGCTTGAGACTATTTTGTCTCTCGGTTATTCATGTAATGATAATGTTACAAATTAATGGAATATTATAGCTTGTGAGTGCTATGAAGATGATTAATGAATTTTAAGTGATTTATATGAACCCTGATAAGGGAATATGAGAAATATGAATATGTGAATATGTAGACTTGGTTATTATGAATAATACCTAGTATTATACATTCCAATTTGTGAGGATGTGCAAGTAGAAGGATGGAAAGATAAATGATGCTTGGGAACCCTATGTGGTTAAGCATGAAAGCTAATATTCTTTAAGAAGATATATGGTGCATGGTGTGTTTTACTTAAAAAGTAATTAATGTATTGAGACATATTCTCCCTCTATTTGTATAAAGATAACCTTGCAAGTGAGATGGATGTCATAGCTAATGATTGCTATGGTTGTTATGGTGTACACATGATGTGGCACAAGTGATGCTTGGCATGGGTAATGTATATATGCTCAATAAAGCATGTTGAGATAACAATAAATCACAAGGATGATGTGATGTGTCTTATGAACTAATAGAGGCTTAATGCATAGTTCAGGTGATATCCTCCGATATTGAAATGAGGGATTGATATCCCATGATAATGTGCTGATGGTGATATCCTTATGAATGGAGGTAATACAATGTTATGAAATGTTTGGAATTAGTTTATAGTATAAATGATTATATTCTCTGTTGATATATTATTCCATTTCCTTTGAAGAATTTGTTTATGGCTTGTACATTATAACTTGATTGATGCTAAAAGACATTTTAATTGGTCTAAGTAATCAAGTGGAATATAATCATGTAGTTGCCCTGGCCATAGATCCATTTAGTGTCAATACTTACTGAATAGTGAAATGAGTAATTCCTATGGGAAACACAGAGCGCATATTGTTGAATATGCAGGGTACAAGTTGTATCCTAAATTCACTGGATTGGCTATAGGACATACCCTGAAAAGAGTGTGATCAAGGCCATAGATCCAATACAAAAGAAGAATATGGCTACATGACATGAATCAATAACATCTAATCAAGATTGATTATGGGTCATACCTTGATAAGAGAACATGCTACGCGCTGTATATTTATAGTGAAGAGCCTCTATATGCCAGGCTAGCTAATTGTAGTTTAACTCATAATGTCTTTGCTACACTTGTACTGATTGAGAGAAGATGAGGTCATAAATTATGGCTCTTCTATAGACCATTATGGCACTAATGCTAACTTCACAGTGGTCAGTTGGAGCATGGAAGGTATATTCCCATCTTCATAGGGAATAGGATTGATTGAAAGATGTAATCAGCCGTATAGAATATTCGCTTAAGGATTCAAATATGGACATATTGGATGAATCCTTGCTTTTCTTTTATACTATTTAATTTATGATAGTTATACATGTTCTTCATATTCTTTCTAAAGTAATTTCTTGAAGGACATATCTGTTTAAAATAATGCAACGTTTCTCTTGGTTCAAATAACAGTATACATGTGATAATAATAGTGTTGTTTGAGAGTTATATCTCTAGATGGTACTGTTTTCTCACCTCGTGGGATCCAAAAAAAATTAGGTGGACGTGCACATGGAAGTAGAGATCGTGTAAGCTTAACAAGATAGCATTAAGAAGAAAATTTGATATTTAAGATGGTATGCTATCAGTCGAGTCTTGATATAGATAGAATTCCTATGTGTCGTTCCTATACTCTCAGGTCCTTTAGGTAATAGTGTGTAATAGTTTTATAATTGATTTGAGATTTTGGCTAGAATGCCTTGATGTATAATGTTGCTTTTGTATATGATTTGGTAAAGCAACTGATATCTTATATCATAGGAATGTGATGGAATGACATATGTAAAGAAGTGAATCATGTTGTATACATGCATAACTGGCTTTGGGCCTTTCTGAGAAGAGTTTCTTGGCATTGGATCTCTTTGAAAAATGGTTTAAATTTTTAGTGATTTTTGATAATCCACTGGTAATGGTTAATTCTTCTTGGTTTTGTGTAATCTCGTTGTCTATGTGATAATGGGTGTTATAATACCTTCCTGGATCACAAAATGGCATTTCTCCCAATTCAAACTAGATGTTTGTCTTCGAATCTTTTCAAAACTAGCAATAGGTTCTTTAGATATTTTTCGAGGTCAGTACCATACATAGAGAAATCATCCATTGACACCTCCATGATGTCTTCCAAAAAGTCAACAAACACTGCAATCATATATGTTTGAAAGGTTGTTAGTGTGTTTCAGAGGCCAAATGGAATTTTTTGAAAGACATATGTTACTGGATACAAGTGAAGGTGGTCTTATCTTGGTCATCTAGGTGAATGATAACCTGGTAAAATCATGAGTATCCATCCAAGAAGTAGATTTGTGAATGATGATATAATTGTTCCAGGACTTGATCTATGAACAACAATGGAAAATGGTCTTTCTTGGTGGCGGCATTGAAATTTCTATAATTGATGCACACCTACCGCCCAGTTATTGTTTGTATTGCTACTTCATAACCCTTTTCTTCATTCACTATTGTCATGCATCCCTTATTAAGGGCTACGTGCATCAGGCTCAACCAATTGTTGTCACTTATTGGTTGCATTAAACCTACATTTCGGAGTTTTATGAATGCTTTCTTCACCACCTCTCTCAAGTTTCAATTCAACTTTCTCTGAGTTTGGGACAAAGGTTTAGCATTCTCATCCATCTTTATTCTATGCATGCAAATGGTTGAGCTTAGCCCTTTTACATCTTCAATAAAGTATCATATTGATTTTCTTCTCATCTTGAGCTCATTCAAAGCTTCTCTTATTGGTCCTCTGTCAAGGCAAAATTTATAATGACTGTGTTCCTTTCCTTAGTGTCTAAGAATTCATATTTTAATCCTTTAGGGAGTTACTTCAGCCCCGATTTAGGCTTAGATGCTTCCTTCTCTTTTGGATTTTTCTCCAGAGAGGCATACTTTACTGTCTCAAAATCTACATCTTCTTTATCACTACAATCTTCTTCAGGTTGATTTAGATAATCAAGAATGTTGACTACCTCTGGATCTTCAATATTTGGGTCAGGATTGTTCAAATCCCTCATGAGCAGGTAAATTGTAGAATTTTTCTCTTGAACTTTTTTACTGCCCTAGTTGTAGGTATCCATGAAATATATTGACTTAAAGAGGGATGGTCCTCTCAAGGAGTCTAGAACATAAAAATCAATATGATCATTCCCCACTCTGATACTGATGATTCTAGATTCAATGTCTATCAAAGCTCTCCTAGTGGGCATGAATGGTCTTAGGAATATCATTAGGCATGTTGAGTCTTCCATTATGTCAATCATGACTATATCACATGGTATGAAGAAACATCCCATGTGGATAGGGACATCTTCTACTATCCCTACCAATTTTGTAAAAGAATGGTATGCTAATCAGATTCGCATTGCCGTCTTGATTATATCAGTGATTCCTAACCTTTGATCTAGTGAGAGAGACATTAAGCTAATGTTTTCCGTAAGATATTCCAGACTTGTCTTATTTCATTATCTTCCAATTGAATGGGATGGTGAAAGCTCTTGAGTCCTTCTACTTGGCAGACATCTTTGCTTGGATGAAGGTGCTAGACATTTTTCCTAGTCTGACAGTTTCAACATGGTCTCTTCTCCTTCTTTCTATAATTAGATCTTTGAAGAACTTCACATACATTTCCTCATTGGCATCCAGGAACAGAATATCCATGTGCAGTTTCTTTACAACTTCCATAAACTTTTTGTATCTCATTTTCAAGTAATTTTTTATTAGCTTATATGGAAAAGGATCTCTTGGTGCACAAGGATCCCTATTTTCTAAAGATTCTTCATCTAGTTCAAATTTCCTCTCTTTTACTATCATCTTTCTCTTATCCTTCTCGCTTGGCTTAACCTTCCTGATAGAAACTTCCACCATAGGTTCTTCTTCTATTATGATAGTTTCAAGATAGGATTTAGTCATAGGGGTGTTCTTTTAGATGGTCTTGCATGTTGGTTCTTCTAGGACCTTTTTTGAGCAGAGACTGCCCATTTTTGCACTTCCTTGTGGGTTCTTTATCAACTCTGATAGATTTGCAATTGTTGATTAGTTTGCTTCTGTGGGTATGCATGCCAGACATCTGAGATGTCATGCCTCCCAAATGGATCTTCATAGTGTTCAGTGCACCGATGTTGGTTATGGAGCTTTGGAGTAGTTGTTCTTTCATCATCACCTGTCTCTTAGAAAATTCAAAAGGTTTAGAAACTAGATCTTGTTGGTTGTTATTTTTGTTCTGACCTTGATCTTGACTTGGCCGCTTGAATTTCTATTTTGGTTTAGGTCTTGTCCTTAGTATTTTTTCCTATTTTGTTGGTAGTTCATGTTACAAGTGAGCATAGATGGTTCTCGCATCTATCAAATTTTGGCGGTCTTTTAGGTGGGTTGTTTAGCTGATGAGTATTTTTAGTGACTTCTTTGTTTTCGTAAGAGACACCAAGATGATATGGCCTCTTGAAGTTAGCATAAGAGACATTTTTCAATGTCTTCTTCTTCACTATCTTCTTCGGGTTGGGTATAGATGAAGTTATCTATTCCATGTCCCCCTTCCCCATAGGTAACACATTTCATTAATTTTTCAACTTTTTTCTTTCCCTTGCTTCTACAATCTTTCAACTATTTCACATCTACAGTGATCTTCTAAACCAGGGAAGTTATACATTCTACATCCTTAGTCTCAGCAGGTAGTACCTTCAGATCATATTTTCTTGGTTGTTCCCCTATCATAATCCAGACCGGCTTGTAAGGTAGTCATATTGTCAATGATCTTCATGCTTTTCTTCAAGTTCTTTCCTAGGAAATGACTTCCTACTACTGCATTCAGTGAATTCCTTTCAACAGAAGTAAGCTCGTTGTAGAAGGTAGTAACAAGAAACCTTTATAATGGTTGTGGTGAGGTCAATTCCTCTGGTACTCCTAGAATCCTTCCCATTCTTCATACAAGTTTAGGCTTTTGTATGATCCCAGTGATGTTGTGCATGTTTCTGAGAGTCTTCTCTACCAGACAGAACTTGGTGATAAAAGTTTCAGTTAAAGGTTCCCATCCATTGATGGTTTGTGTCAGACAGAGCAATGTACTAACATAGAGCTTTATCCCTTAGATAAAAGTTGAATCCTTTGCAGTAGATTAGCTCCTATGGCACCATGTTCATCTTTATGGTGTCACAGATATTTGTAAAGGCATCCAGGTGATGGTAAGGGTTCTCATCTTGAGAATTTCCCCCAAAGGTCTTACTGCATGTGGATCATAGCCATGACTTCTGGTTTGATTTTAAAGTTTGGAACATTGAACCTATGAATGATGACTAGACATATGGATTCATTAGCTCTGGTAGTAGCCAACTTGTAAAGGGAAGGGCCCCCATCATCCTCATCCACACTATTGCCATGTTTTCTCCTTCTTCTTCTATTTCTATAATGATGTTCTACACCATCGATTTCTTCTTTGCTCTCTTCCTCACATTCCTCATTATGATCTTCTCCATGCTCTTCTTCATGCTCTCTGTCATGATGCTCTTCTTCATAATGCTCTTCATTATGATCTTCATCTTCATGATGTTCTTCCTTGTGATCTTTCTCACATTCCTTGTGAAAGCCTCCAACCCTCGCATGCAGGGGATTTCCCTACGAGGATGCATAATCTTTATAGTTGGTAGTGGTAAAGGTTTGGTTCACTCAAACTACCTGAAATAGTTTGCACAGTCGAGTTAGAAATTGGATGTGTGATACCATGTATATAAGATTGTTAGAGTTATAGGACTTAAAATTGTGTAGTCAGGTCTATTGCTAGACTTGAGGCATGAATGTACTCTAAGTAGACTCAAATTTTTAATAGTACTGGTTGCCTTGTCCCCAACAATAGTAACAAAAAGTTGACCAACCTAAATTACATGTCCAAAAGGAGAAGATCTAGAGTAGTCTTACTTTTAAATTTATATCCTGACACTCAGGCCCCCGTAATGATAATATGGGGTATGATGTAGTAAATCGGGGTCAACCCATAGGGACAAGCATGTTATGTGTTAAGAATTGAGAGCCTTAGCTTAGTTACACCAAACAAGAATCAAGATAATGTTTTGTGTTCCTTAGGGAATGGTGTTACTTCAACAAACAAGTGAACAAGTAAAACAAATCAAAAAGTAAAGTAAAAGAACAAGAAAGTTAAAAGAAAAGGCATCAAGTACGGATATCTACTGTCTCTCACTAACATGTAATATTGATGACCACTGTATACCCTTATTAAGTTTACAAGAAATCACCATGAATGTCTATCCCCGCATCTCTCAAGATTAGGATAGATCTAGATTATAAGGTTGTCTCTCTCTCTCAAGATGGAAAACAAACAATCAAAGTTAAACCAAATGATCATTATCTTAATCATTCCAACATTCTCATGCATTCATGTAATTACATAACACTTAGATTTCAGTTAATACTACTCTTTCAAGGTATTAACTATCAAACAATATAATATTGTATCTAATCATGCAAGTGAAGAAATTAAGACCAAGAGTATGGAAATAAACATTTCTAAGAGAATAAATTCAAATGACATAAGTATTTAAATGTTGGGAGAGCCTTAGTGTCTAATCCCAACTTGAGCTATATGTTTAGCCACTCATGGTGGTGAGTAGCATTACTAATTTACAAGTATAATGAAGATGGAGGTGGAAGACAAAATGGTAAAGAGAGGAAGGGAGATGGACAGATTTAGAGAAGAAGAAGAGGATACACCAAAAATGACTATGGATAGTCAAGGTTGATGGAAGGCTTCTCCAATCTAAAGTTGGTGTCTACGTTAAGGATGGTTGCTTCATCTCCCTTTTTCTCTTGAAGAAGATGTTTGAAGATGTTGAGAAAAGGTTGATGCATGTTGTCCCTTGGACTCTCATCCTTAGAGACCATGAACCAATGGTGGATGATGCAACTTGATGGTCGATGTCGAGGTAGCTCTCTGGAATCACTCTATACTCCTCCACATCGTGACCCCTTCCTTGTAGAATTGGGTCTTCTATTTATAGGCCTCAGTCCAGTGCTCAAGTTGGTTCTTGGGGTTCTTTACTTACACCACAAGTCCTCGGGGCACACGCCTAATGGTCTTAAATGATGGTTCATAAGTACTACCATCAAGTTGTAGGTTTCTTAGGTGTGCCATTGGTTTGGGAACCAATAGCTTGTAGTTCATTAGTCTTCCCTTCATTTGGCACCATCTGACTAGCCACATGTTGTCATTATGATGGTCCATCAGTTTTGAGGAATGATGGTTATCGGTTGTGCATTAGTGCACCATTGGTTGACAGTCCTTACTGGATCGAAGCATACCATTGGTTGTCGTGCATTGGAAGACATTGGTCTTGAAAATTATGGTCACTTTGACTAGTTGCCTTGCCTAACTGGCCATCAGTTCTGACTTAATTGAGAGCCATCAATTCTTAGAACTGATGGGTGTTTTGATGGGCCTCATCTGATGGTGGTGTAGAGCACTATTAAGGGTGATTGGTTGTGGACTAATGGGTAGTCTCCACTAGACGCTTCCTTGATTCTAATGTCGTGGAAGGTCATGATCAGTTGTGTAAACTAATGGGCATTCTTCCCTATGGTGGAAATTATTACCTGGTATGCTAGGTGTATAGAAGTGAGTGATTATCTTCCAATCAACGCATAAATTGTAACTAGGAGCAAAATATGAAGAAGGGTAATTTTATGTAAAGAAGAGAAAGTAAGGGTAAAAGTAGGTATGAAATATCTACAAAATTGGATGTTATCAATAACTACCTCAAGTGACTCTTTGTTAAGAGTAGACACTAACAACCTAAGATGGTTATCTCTTCTTAACTAAATAGAAAGGGAGTGGGAGGATCTCTTTGTCTCTAACTTCCCACAAATCCAAAAAACCATTATATTTCAATCAATTAATTAAAGGTAAGTAAATATATTGAATGGACCACATAAAAATAGTCATACATATTTTTCTAAAAGTAACTCTCTGAACCTAGATGGAAAAAATTATAAAACATATTATTTTCTGGAAATAATGTTTGTATTTATGGGATTTGGAGAGGATGGTTTCTCACCTTCACCTCCTCTCTCATGAATAGACACCCAAGAGGGCATTAATATTAAAATATATGTCTATGTGTTTTGAAACTAGGTCCCTTTATACATTCTAGGTGAGCATATAGGAAGTGGAGAAAGGCTTCAGAGCACATCTAATGTCAAATTATGGATTCTTTGACTCCTTCAGCCTGGTTACCAGTCTGGTATGCATATCAGATTCTAACAATTACTGCCGACTTGGGGTTATCATCCATTAAGTCCTGGACACTCAAAGTTCTCTGATCATGTGCAATAGGATCTAATCTCTGTCTAACCTCATCCGGATGGGTTTGATCTGAATGTAGTGCTCTGTTTGTTTTATTTGTGGGTGATCTTCAGGCTGAACACAGGGTGCTGTGTAGGGTTCAAGCCCTCCATTTTGTTTGTTTGATGTGGCTCTAGTCGTATTCTACATAGGTCAGGGTTTGTGTTTCTTTTGTATCTTGATCACTCGTTTGTGAGTATCTAGATTTTGGTTTCTTGTAATGGGGTGCTTACTGTACCTAAAGTTTTTTGTTAATATAGCAACAGGATTTTTAGCCGACGAAAAAAAAGAAACTAGGTCCCTTTATTTGTAACTATCAAAACATAGCAATTGTGATATCCCTTGTTGGTTATTAGCTTGGGATTTATTCTATGCATATTTTGTGGATTACAAAGAAAGGCATATTTCCAAGGTTAGTGATCCATTAGTGAGATGGCCTTTGAAGGCTATAATTTTGACATTATGTCGGGTCATGTATAAAGGGATGGTATCAAGTAAACATTTTTTTGGAGGATATGCATACGAAAAGGGAATAGAGTCATTCTAGAAGTTCTTCAACCATGGAGATATTAATTTATATATTATATAGTGATTATATTTATATCATGTACGTCTCTTCGGAGACATCCGATAAAATTGGAACGATACAGAGAAGATTAGCATGGCCCCTGTGCAAGGATGACACACACAAATCGAGAAATGGTTCAAATTTTTATATTTATATCATGTACAAACCCAAAACTTGTTCGGTGCAAACCATGATAAAGAATCTTACAGTGCCAAGTGAAACCATATCAAATCTTATGAAAACATCATTATATAAGAGAAAACATGTGTGGTTATAATTTTATATTAAAATTGAAGTATACTTTATACTAAAGCTATGCAACATGTGTATGACTTTCATTATTTTATGAGAAGATACCAAATAAATGGCAACTTCATGTAACTATTTGATATTAGAGGTGAGAGTGGAAAGTTAGCACACAATTTATCCTTATTGGACATTCCCTCTATGTAACCATGAATTATTAGTTTCTTCTTATGTGGCTCTCATTTGAGTATTTTTAGTGAATTAGATTAGTCAAATGTTGCAAAAGAAAATCCAAGTTTTCCAGAAGATGTAATATTTTTGGTCACATATACACATTTACCAGAAATATAGTTTAAACTCTAGCTTATTGAGGTTTTTAGCATGTAGTAGAATTTTCATATTCTTTGGATACACATGTTTCTTCTTCTCTGATAAAAAAATTTCAAGAAGTGTATGTATTTTACATCCATATAGAATTGTTCTTCATGGAATTTCATCAAACACAAGAAATTTCCCACTGGTGTGCTCTATTTTTTTTTGTGTGTCTTGATCCCAACGTGGTTTATCACCTAAACAAACTAACTTCTCAAACATCTTCTTATTTCTAGACAATGAAGCCCAATATCTAATGGAGAAATGGAATAACATACTAAAAAAGTTGAGGAAATCTCAACCACATGTCATACAAGAAATGGAAAATACAAGTTTGAACAGGTTCAAAGTTCTTTCTCTATTTAGTGAGGAAAATTGGGAAACATTGTAAGAAAGCATATAATACATGTACCTGAGGTGAAAATGAGATGGGGATTTCTTTGAACACATATATACAATTATTGTTTGTTGTATATCAAATCCTTGGTAAAAAAATATTAGTATGTGCCACCAATATCAAGTTAATCTCTAGTATGCTTCATATTATATTGATTGTTGTTTACACTTCATGTTTAATGTGTATACAAAAATGATAGCTAGTTAATTTTGTATAAGAACTAAATTATTGTTTTACTAGTTGGACAAAAGTTTTCATGTTTTTAGCTAAAATATTGTGAAAAGATAATAAAGAGTCAGAGACATTCAATATAATGTTTTTAGGGCCATAATAAAAGGTGATATGAAGTTCATGATAACATAACCATGTAATTGTGCATGATATCATCTCCTTATAAAACTCTTCATAGCTTCAACATCTGCATGCTATATATGCATTATGATTGGAACTCCCCTTTTTATTAACATATTTAATGATAATTTCATTCATGTACATATAGTGATTCTCATTATTGTCCATTGATTGCATTCCTGGCCTTATTGTGGTTATTCTCACATTTTTTATTTTTTTAGTTTACAAAATCTCATTGCTTATGATATTGATCTTCACAAATGATATATTTCTTACCTTCTTATAGTATTTCTTTTCAAAGCTTTCATTCCTTATGGAAGATTTCCCATTAATAACATCCCATAGGAATCTAGGTTGTGTCTCAACATAAGTTTAATTGGTCATGTTCTAGAACAAGCTCTCAATTCCTCTATAATTACTATAAAATGAAGCTTGACAATATTTATGGGGAGGCAAAGTCAACCATCTATGTAAAATGCTATTTTTCTTTGTGTATTATTCAATTGATGAATACAAACTATATGTAGTCTTTACATGTGTTTTTAAAATAATCATTTAAGGATGGAAAAAATCAAGACTCTTTCATCAAGGTACCAAACAATATCATAATATAACGATGAATATAAAATCCTAAGATATGGACCTTGATTAAGTTTGCCAAATTTAATGGACAACCAATGTTGATGTGGCCTTTCTTGATCTTATATAGTAATCCTGCGGAATGTGAAGCCATAATCTCATATTGTTTATTTTTATAGCTTCCATTTAGACCATTTATAGAGATGTTGCATTTCTTTTGACGTTCAAAAAAAAATCATGAGATCTATTGAGTAACTCTAATTTTTGTTTTCAATCATTTTAATGTAAGTATAATAAAAATATCAGTTAACGTTTACATTGGATTCAATTTTTTATTATTAATCTTTAATGATTGATAATGGCTTAGTTAGATGTAATGTATTCAAAAAAGAAATTCTTGTTCTAAATAATATAAAATTTAGGCAAACTTCATGAAAAAATTATGTAATACCACCTAAGGAAACTTTTGGTTTTTGTGGAAACTAACTCAAATGTATATATATGTATTATAATTAGTTAGGGTTTAGCTATTATTCTATATTAGCATGCAATATATCTATGTCTAACTAACATCAATGAGTTTTTGTCGAGATATAGATCAACATCTATCCAAATTTAGTTGATGTGGGTTGGGCATGGGCTAATAATGACTAGTGGTTTATAAATTTGGAGGACGAACCTACATGGTTAAGTTCTAGATCAACTTTGATCAAAAGATAGATTAATTTTGAATAGTGCATTGGGTATATATGAGTTAAAAAGCTCAACATCGACACAATAGGGTTGATGCAATAGGTAAGTAGGATAAAAGAAGAGATAGATCAAAATTTCTACACTACCAAAAGTAGTTTTCTTTGATTGCATAAAATGTAATAAAACCTTATTATATTTTTTTTATCTATTAAACTCAATTTTTACAGTATAGATATCCTATTCCTAGAAAACCATATTGTGGATGAAGAGATAGCTTATATACATGTCTCTCTAATGACATGTATACATGGAAAATTAGTATCTTACAAATTTACATGTAAACCCTTACTTATCTGCATATTACAAGAAGGCCTTGTGTACACCGTAACATTCCTATTAAAGTTGGATCATGTATATCATATGCTCCTAGCTTGTTAGATAACAACTGAACTTGACAACCATTCCTAGACTTAGTGAAAAAATATACGAACTGGTCTTCAGATCTGACTGGTGACAATTGCATCAAGCCCTCCTGGATCTTTTCTTTGAGAAAATGATAGTCACCTTCTACATACTTTGTTCTTTAATGAAATATAGGATTTTTGACAATGTATACAATAGTGTTATTGTCACACTTCAACTCCATGGGACTAATTTGACCAAAATCCAACACTTCTAATAGATGTCAGAGCCATAATAACTCACAAGTGGCTAATGACATAGCTCTACACTCTACAACTATTTGCTTCTTACTTTCTAGGACACCAGATTACCTCCTATAATGACACAATATCCAGAAATAGATCTCCTATTAATGCTAGATCATGCACAATTTGTATCAGAAAAACCATGTAATCTTGCGTTGTTATGATTTTGGTACAATAGTCCTTTCCTAAAAGACTTCTTAAAGTATCTAAAAATGTGCATAATAGCCCAACTATTGACTTCTCCACAACTCGACTAACAACACTACTGGTAAAGTCAATGTGAGGTCTGGAGATAGTCAAATAATTTAATTTTCCAACAAGCCTTCTATAAGACCAAGTGTCATCAAGTGGCTCCCTCCCGTTCTACAGACAAATGGTCCTTAGGGTCCATTGGAGTCTTTGTTGGCTTAGCTCTAAGCATCCATGTCTCTGTGATAAGATCTAGAACATACTTTTGTTACAAAAATGAAAATTCTAGCTTTTGATTTGGCTACTTCAATAATACTTTATGTTTCCTAAATTTTTGTTTAAAATTTACCATAAATAAATTGCTTGAGATGTCGAATACCTTGTCTATCATCACAAGTGATCACAATATCATCAAAATAAACCAACAAAATTACATATCCAAAATTAAATCGGCAATATATATTAAAGTGGATCCATGGTAATCGGTGAAGACCAAAATTAAGAATAATACAACAAATATACCAAACCAAGCATGAAGTAATTACTCAAGACCATAAATAAATTTGTGGAGTCAAAAAACCATACCAAACTCCCTTTGAGAAACAAACCCCAGTGGTTTCTCCATTTATTTCTCTCCATTCAGATCACCATATAGAAAGTCATTCTTGATATCAAATTTATGCAAATATCATGGATTTTTAGGTCCAAGATACATGAAGAGAAGAACATAAGACATATTGTCTACATGAGAAAATGTCTCTAAGTGGTCTTCATTGTAAATATGTGAGGATCACATGGCCACCAATTGTGCCTTAAGTCTATCAATAGAACCATCATGCCCAACATGGACTATAAATACCCATATACAACAAACTACTTATTTCCTAGAAGTATAATGAACTAATGGCATAGTTACTTTTGAATGAAGACATTTCTTCCACAATACAACATGCCATCTAGGGTGATTCGAGACCTTTGAGACAGACTAGGGAATGGGAATTGCAAAGAAAGAGGATAAAAAGGCATTATATGATGGGGAAAAATGAGCATAGGAAATAAAATTGGAGAACGGATAAGAGCTACAAGATCATTTTCCATCGTGTTAGGAAATCGGCAAATCAATAGGAGTGTTGTTTTCCATCAGATCATCTGACTAACTACTTAATATAGAAGAATACGGACATGCCATGTCATCCACATGACATGAGGTAAGATGCTCCTTTTGATGTGTGTAGACTTGCATAATGGGTGGACTGCTAGGAAACTTGATCCCTTAGATTGTGACTATATGAAATGTAACAATCTAACTTGTGCTTGAATGACTGGTGATTGTATGATGAGTGGCTCAATTATTTGTGATTGACTAACTATTGGGAATGGAAATGCAAGACCCCTAACATGGCCTTATGGTTAAACATGCTTACACATCTTAATTGGGTGCTAAATTCCTTCATAAAACCCTAATTTATGATTTTATATCATCATATTAATCTATGTTTTAAGTTTGGTCCAGTTTGGACACTATTTGATTGAGTTTTGCAATATATGTTATTATATGGACCTTTGTTCAATTTTTCCATTTCTAATGTTTTATCTGTAATTTTCAAACATTCATCTTGTGCTTCATACTACTCTTAACAATCTTTTATATAGTTTCACCTATGTATTCCTAGATGCACCATCAGATTGTTTGCTCTATCACTCTAGGGTTGAGAACTTAGGGTTTCTCACCTAAGTGATGATTTGTCCAAGTATGGAAGGAATTTGATGGTTTCACCTTGTGAGTGATGATTCTATGGTTTTTGGTTGTGGTAGAAGATTATATGGGCTCCCCTTGAGTTCCATGATATGATGTAAATCCTATTTGAAGTGTACAATCTGATGGGAGATAAGAATGTACAAAATGGCTAAGTAATCCCTAGAATCTGATGGGTTTTCTAATCATACAAGTGCATAATCCGATGGGATCTTTAATAGTACCACTTCAATATTTCACTAAGGAATGAATCAATGGAAAGCCGTGGTAAATATTTTATGGAAACTTTGACATGCACGGTTAATAAGGATTTTGAGTTTTGACATAGGGCAAGCTAATTTTTTAATCTTTTAACACCTTTCTTTCTCTCCTTGGTTATATATACACCCTCCACCTCTCTCCTAAATGAACACTTTGCCTCCCTTATCTTGTTCTTTCTTCGAGATAGACCTTAGACCATAGTTTTCTGAACAAGAAGCTAATTGAGGCCAAAAATTAGAGAGTTCATGGATGCATGTAGCCCTAGGGTTTGGATCAAGCTTCTTTAAGGCTGTTTGAAGATTTCTAACCTATTTTTTGAAAACTACTAGAGGGGGGGTGAATAGAGTTTTTGATTTATTTTAAGAATTTATTGAATTCAAACAACCACAATTGAAATTGGAAGAAAGAGACAGGTGTTTAGAGTGGTTCCAACTATAGCAAATACTATAGTTGTCAGTCCACTACCCGGTTGCTTACCCAACCGGGATTTGAAAGTATTTATTTTATTACCTCTCGAGGATTTATACAAAATACAATACTTTCCTTTACACCCTTTGAACAGCCTTCACTTGAAGTAGGTGCACCAACTTTGAGGTAGCCTTCTTTGAAGTAACTCCAAGCTCCCCCTTGAAGTAGCCTTCCTCTCTAGAAGTAACCTCCCGTTGCACCAGCCTTCTGAAGTAGCTCAAAGTCTCCTTCTTCGCCAAGAAGATCTTCACCCTCTCCAATCCGCAGCCTCCAACCTAGGAGTAGCAAGGAGAGTACAAACAATAATAGGGAACAAGAAAGAAAATGGAAATTACAACTTATCCTTTGTAGCCCAAGGCTTGATTTGCCTAGATCAAGCGTATAGATCTCCTAACCAAGTATGTGAACTTGTGATTGTAGTGGGTAGGAGATACTAGCCTATAGGACACGAATTATGAGCTAAGGAATGAAATGGCCAATTGTCACAATGCTCAAATTGCTTACAAACAGATTGCACAAAGTATGCTCAAGGATTTCTCAAGTGTAGCAAGTGTAAACAAGTGAGTTTGAGTGTCCTATGGCTTGTCCTATTTATAGGAATGGCCTAAGGATGCTTAAGGACGTTCTAGACAACTTCTAGGGGTTTCTAAGTGCTTAACTAGCCGTTAGGTACAAAGTTGTTTCTTTAACAACGGCTAATTAATTAATTCTGCAGTTGCTGTCAGAGACAATCTCGGTCGAGGAATGGTCGACCGAGACACCTACTCGGTCGAACTTTTGTCGACCGACAGGCACTCTGGAACAAGTGATTTGCAACGTCTTTCTCCAACTTCCAACTAACTTATCTGTTGTGTCTAACAGCTACTTTGGATCTTTCTCGGTCGAGGAGTTTGTCGACCGAAAGTGTCTCGGTCGAGGAGTTTGTCGACCGAGATTGATCCTGTTTTAATGTTTCAATTTAGGCACTAATTATATGTATGAGTGTGCTTATGTGATCTTATTTGAATGGAATGACTTGTCTAACTGTGGTGTTTAGCTAGGGAGAATCTAACACTTGATTTACATGCAATTCTAAGTACTTGTACATTATATTTTTGTACAAGTTTTTACAACAGTGATTACATTGCATGAAAAACATAAATGTAAGCATATGGATTTCCCTAGTTGCTTTGGCATCCACCTTAATCCTGCACACTTAAGTAGCTCGTTAGATCAATAAGAATGAAATGTTTGTCATAATCAAAACAAAGGGATTTATAGATGTCCATTTAGCCAACAATCTCCCCCTTTTTGAAGATGACAAACATTTCCTAAATATAAAAACAAAGGAAATATAAACCATATAAGTTTCATACCTTTAGATTACCTTTTGTAACTTTTCCTCTTGTTTATAAAATGTGTGCTTATTATTCCCCTTGAATTATGGAACAAGAAATCCAATTCACTAGGGAATATAGCAACTTTCAATGTAAAGCCAAGTGTTTATTTATGAAACTCATTGATTGAGTTTTTCAAAGTTTTATATTTATTTCTCCCCCTTTGTCATTTCAAAAAGATATCCGTTTAGAAATATGAACTCCCCCTTAATTAGATGTCCCATCAAAACTAATGACAAAGATGTCCATTTAAAAACCAAAATATCATGATGTAAATAAGATTTTTTGTTTAAGTAGCACAAATATCAAAGAAAACATCTTCCAAAGGAGTGATAAGCAATTGCTTCCTAATTGTGTTAAATTGATCTAGTGGAAGCGGTTTTGTAAAAATATTAGCCAATTGATCTTCCGTATCAACATGATGAAGGGAAACATGATTCTTGGAGTTGTGATCCCTTAAAAAATGATGACGGATTTCAATATGTTTAGCTCGGCTGTGTAAAATAGGATTGTGTGCTAAGTTTATAGCGCTTGTGTTGTCACAAAAAATAGGCGTAGATGAAAAAGTAAAACCATAATCGTTTAATACTTGTTGCATATAAAGCACTTGAGCACAACAAGACCCGGATGCCATATATTCAGCTTCAGTTGTAGATAGGGCAACCATATTTTGTTTCTTGCTAAACCAAGATACTAAAGCTTTCCCTAATAAGAAACAGCCACCACTAGTACTCTTGCGATCAAGTCGACAACCAGCATAATCCGCATCAGTATAAGCTTTAAAATCCAAGGATTGTCCTTTTGGATACCATAAACCAAAACAAGTAGTACCGGCTAGGTAACGAAGAATTCGTTTAACTGCTAGAAAATGAGAGTGCATACGTTGTGATTGAAATCGAGCACAAAGACCAACGGGAAACATAATGTCCGGTCTAGAAGCAGTTAAGTAAAGCAAACTACCAATCATGGCTCTATATAAAGAATCATCAATAGGTTCACCATTTTCATCCTTATCAATTTTAGTAGAAGTAGCCATAGGAGTAGTAGCATGTTTGCACTGATCCATCCCAAAACGTTTTAAGAGTTCTTTAGTATATTTTCCTTGGCTTATGAAAATTCCGGCAGGTGTTTGCTTAATTTGAAAACCAAGAAAGAAAGTTAGTTCACCCATGAGGTTCATTTCAAATTCTTTTTGCATAATATCACTAAATTGTGTGCACAATGAATCGTTAGAAGCTCCAAAAATAATGTCATCAACATATATTTGCACAACTAGGAAATCAGATGTATATGTTTTGAAAAATAAAGTAGAATCTGAATTTCCAATAGAAAAACCATTATCAAAAAGATATGTCTTGAGCCTTTCATACCAATTTCTAGGTGCTTGTTTTAAACCATAAAGTGCTTTCTTAAGTTTATAAACATAGTCACCTTTTTCCGGTATTTCAAAACCAGGTGGTTGGGCAACATATACTTCTTCTTGAATGATGCCATTTAGAAATGCACTTTTTACATCCATTTGGTATAGTTTGATATTTTTATGTGCAGCAATAGCTAGTAACATTCTAATAGCTTCAAGTCTAGCTACCGGTGCATACGTTTCATCAAAATCTATTCCTTCTTGTTGATTATATCCTTGTACTACTAACCGAGCTTTATTCCTTATTACTTCTCCTACCTCATTTAGCTTGTTCCTAAAAACCCATTTAGTTCCTATTATGGTTTTATCTTGTGGTTTAGGAACTAAATCCCATACATCATTTTTAGTGAATTGATTCAATTCTTCTTGCATGGCTATTATCCAATAATCATCTTTAAGAGCTTCATATATCTTTTTAGGTTCAATGATAGAAACAAAAGCCATGTTTGCAACATCTTTGAAAGAAGAACTAGTTTTAACTTTATCATTAGGATCTCCAATAATTAATTCTTGAGGATGATCTTTAATAAGCCTAGGTGTAGGTTGTGGTTCAACTTGGTGATTATTTGTAGTACTTTTCTCACTATTATTTGGTATGGTTAGTTTTTTGAATTGATTTGTGAGATCTATGATTTCTAGATTTTCAGATTTGGACTCTTCATGAAAAGAAACATGAATAGATTCCTCAACTTTTCTAGATATAGTGTTATATACTCTAAAAGCTTTGCTAGAGGTGGAATATCCCAAAAAGAATGCTTTTTGTGATTTTGAGTCAAACTTATCTCTATCATCTTTGGTATTTAAGATATAGCATGTGGAGCCAAAGGTATGAAAATAGTCAACTCTAGGTTTCTTAGAATGTATTAGTTCATATGGAGTTTTCTTTAAATGAGAGTGAACGATTACTCTATTTAGCACATAGCATGCAGTGTTTACAGCTCAGCCCAAAAGGTTTTGGGTGTGTTATGTTCAAGCATCATAGTTCTAGCCATTTCTTGTAGTGATCGATTTTTCCTTTCAACTATACCATTTTGTTGTGGGGTGCGTGGAGCAGAAAAATTATGAGTGTACCCTTGAGATGTACAAAACTCTTCAAATGTATGATTTTCAAATTCTCCACCATGATCACTTCTAATGGTACATATTTTTCTTTGTAATAGATTTTCAATCTTGGAACAAAATTGTATAAAAACATGAATAGTATCATCTTTAGTTGCAATAAAGTGTACCCATGTGTATCTACTATAATCATCAACAATAATAAAACAATATCTTTTACCACCAATAGATTGTGTCCTCATGGGTCCAAATAAATCCATATGAATTAATTCTAAGGACCTACTGGTGCTAAGTACATGTTTTGGTTTAAAAGAGGTTTTGGTTTGCTTTCCCATTGTGCATGGTTCACATTTTTCAACTTGATCAAAAGATAAAGTAGGCAATCCACGAACAAGATCATATTTCACTAACTTTTTAATAACATGTGAACTAGCATGTCCTAGCTTTTTATGCCATACTTGTAAGGTATTGTCATTTGCAAGCAAGCATTTTCCCACTACTGATTTCATAGAGTTAGGTTTAAGAATATAAAGATTTCCAACTCTATTTCCTTCATAAACAACATTTGTAGTGTTTTCTATCAATAACTTGCAGCAAGTTTTGTTAAATAACACATCATAACCACTATCACATAATTGACTAACACTTATCAAATTATGGTGCAAACCATCAACGAGTAGAACATTCTTTATTTCGAGGTTTGTACCAACATTACCTATTCCAACGATTTTTCCCTTACCATTGTCTCCAAAGGTGACTGTTCCACTTTTTTTTTCTTCAAAGGTTTGGAATGCATCCTTGTTTCCGGTCATATGTTTGGAACATCCACTGTCAACCACCCATTCCTGCATTAAAATGTAGATTTTGGTACCCATGTGATGGTCCGATATGGTTATAATCATTTAAGTACAGATTTGTATAAAAGTTCTGAATCGGAAGTCCAGTCGGTCGACAATTGTTCGACCGACATATGTCTCGGTCGACAATTTGTCGACCGAGAAGATTACTGTATTACAAAACCAGAAAACACAGAAATGTAGCTCGGTTGAACAATTTTCGACCGAAATAATTGCTGTAAATTTTGATATGTTACAGACATTCGGTCGGTCGACAATACTTCGATCGATTAATGGTTCGGTCGACAATACTTTGACCGACTAAGTTTCTGTTTCAGTACAATAATGCAGAAAATTAACAATAAACATAAAATCTTTTGTTGAGATAAGACAATATAAATAGCAAGATGGAGCTTTTTGGTCATATCTCAACTAAACTCTATTTGACTCTACTAAGTTTGAGGTTTTGGGACCCAAACTAATTCGGAATCCTTAGTTTTATAAGGGCATGAAAAGGAATAGTGTCCAAGACGTAAACAAAAATGGCAAGTAATAGAGTCAACTTCATTTCTCTTTCTAGCCATTGTGTTCTTGGGTACAAACATAGTTTGAGTTCTTTTGGGTTGATTTTTCTTTGGAGCATATCCCAAACCTTTTCTTCCGTTGAAAATAGTACCAATGCTTAGAATGTTATCAAGTATATCTTTTCTTCTTAACTCATGAAGTTCTCTTTGCAGCTGAGCAATATCATTCATTTTCTTGTGTAAATCTTTTCTTGCTTGATCTAAATCAGATAACAATGAATCTCTTTCTTTTATAACATTATCATAGTCTAGATGGTTATGAAAAACCTCTAGAGGGGGGGTGAATAGAGTTTTATAGAGATTTTAAAATAATTTAAACTCAAACAACCAAAATAAAGATTGAGAAGAGAGACACAGGTGTTTAGAGTGGTTCCACCTTAGCAAATGCTAAGGAGTCAGTCCACTACCTGGTTGCTTACCCAACCGGGATTTTGAAAGTATTGAATTTTATTACCTTTTAAGGATGTTACATAAAATTACAACACTCTCTAAACACCCTTTGGACAGCCTTCACCTAGAAGTAATCTTGCCAACCTTGAAGCAGCCTTCCTTGGAGTAACTTCAAGCTCCCCCTTGAAGTAGCCTCCCTCTCGAAGTAGCTTCCCGTCAAGATAGCCTTCTGAAGTAGTCCAAAGTCCTCCTCTTCACACGAAGAGCTTCACCCTCTTCCTATATGCAGCCTCCTCCCTGGAGTAGCAACGAAGAGTACAAATATTACAAGGAACAAGAAGGAAAATAAGAAAGTACAACTTATCCTTTTAAGCTCAAGGCTTGAATTGCCTATATCAAGCGTATGGATTTTCCTAGCCAAGGTAATAGACTTGTGGATGCTAGGGTTAGGAAAATCTAGCCTATAGGACGAGCTTGAGCTAGATGGAATATGGCCAAGTGATCACAGTGCTCAATTGCTTGTAAAAGATTGCTCAAGAGTGCTTAGAAAGAATTCTCAAGTATAGCAAGGTGAATCACTAGTGTCCTATGGCTTGTCCTATTTATAGGGATAGCCTAAGTATGCTTAAGGACCTTCTAGATAGTTTCTAGGGGGTTCCAAGTGCTCAATTAGCCGTTAGGAATAGATTGGTCGTTTTTACAACGGCTAATTGCTTTAACTCTGCAGATTCTGTCAGAGACCGTCTCGGTCGACAGATGGTCGACCGAGACACCCACTCGGTCGAGCTTTTCTCGACCGACAGGCTCTCTCAGTGCAACGTTCACTTCCAACTGCCAACTAACTCATTTGCTAAGTCTAACGGCTAATAGCAGAGATTGTCTCGGTCGAAGGAGGTCGACCGAGACACCTCTCGGTCGAGGACTTGTCGACCGACAGGCTTCTCTTTTCTCAAGTTTTATTCAGAAGTGTCTAACGGCTACTTTGGGTCAATCTCGGTCGAGAAGGTTGTCGACCGAGAGTGTCTCGGTCGAGAAGTGTGTCGACCGAGAGTGTCTCTGTTTCAATCTATCAATTAAGATACTAAGTGTGTGCATGAGTGTGCATAATGTGATCCTATTGGAAGGGATGACTTGTCTAACTATGGTGTGTAGCTAGGGAAGATCCAATGCTTGATTTACATGCAATCTAGGTACTTGTACATTATATAACTGTACAAGTTTTTACAATAGTGATTACATTGCATGAAAATAAAACTATAAACTTATGATCTCCCTAGTTGCTTCGTCATCCACCATAATCCTACACACTCAAGTAGCTCGTTAGATAAATAAGAATGAAATGTTTGTCATAATCAAAACAAAGGGATTTTATAGATGTCCATTTAGCCAACAATCTCCCCCTTTTTGAAGATGACAAACATTTCCAAATTATGAATAAAGGAAATATAAAACATATAAATGCCATACCTTTAGATTGCCGTTTGGAACTTTTCCTCTTATTTATAAAATGTGTGCTTAGTATCCCCAGTGAATTATGGAACATGAAATCCAGTTCATTTGGGAATATAGCAACTTTCAATGTAAAGCCAAGAGTATATTTATGAAACTCATTGATTGAGTTTGTCATAAGTATTAAGTTATAGTTTTATATATCTCTCCCCCTTTGTCATCTCAAAAAGATAACCGTTTTATTTAAAAACTCCCCCTTAATTAGATATCCCATCAAAAATGAACGAAAAGGATGTCCATTGAATAGCCAAAATGTAAAGCAATGAGGTGTCTAGCTAAGAGGCAACAATTTGCAAATTACCAATTGAAACGTTCATATCAATATTGATACAAACCATAAAAGCATAAGTAGTCGTTTTTAAGAGCCGCAGATATCAAAGAAAACATCCTCCAACGGAGTAATAAGTAATTGCTTCCTAATGTTGTTGAATTGATCTACTAGAAGCGGTTTTGTAAAGATATCAGCTAATTGATTTTCTGTATCAACATGATGAAGGGAAACATGATTCTTTGAGATGTGATCCCTTAAGAAGTGATGACGGATTTCAATATGTTTGGCCCGGCTGTGTAGAATAGGATTGTGTGCTAAGTTTATGGCGCTTGTGTTGTCACAAAAAATAGGTGTAGATGAAAGATGAAAACCATAATCGCTTAAAACCTGTTGCATATAAAGCACTTGAGCACAACAAGACCCAGCTGCCATATATTCAGCTTCGGTGGTAGATAGGGCAACCGTGTTTTGTTTCTTGCTAAACCAAGATACTAAGGCTCTACCTAATAAGAAACATCCACCACTAGTACTTTTGCGATCAAGTCGACAACCGGCATAATCCGCATCAGTATATGCTTTAAAATCCAATGATTGTCCTTTTGGATACCATAAACCAAAACAAGTAGTGCCGGCTAGATATCGAAGGATTCGTTTAACCGCAAGAAAATGAGAATGCATAGGCTGGGATTGAAATCGAGCACAAAGACCAACGGAAAACATAATGTCCGGTCGGGAAGCGGTTAAATATAGCAAACTACCAATCATGGCTCTATATAAGGAATCATCAATAGGTTCCCCATTTTCATCCTTATCAATTTTAATAGAAGTAGCCATAGGAGTAGTAGCATGTTTGCATTGATCCATCCCAAAGCGTTTTAACAGTTCTTTAGTGTATTTTTCTTGGCTTATAAAAATTCCGGCAGGTGTTTGCTTAATTTGAAAACCAAGAAAGAATGTTAGTTCACCCATAAGGCTCATTTCAAATTCTTTTTGCATAATGTCACTAAATTGTGTGCATAATGATTCATTTGAGGCACCAAAAATAATGTCATCAACATATATTTGTACAACTAAGAAATCAGATGCATATGTTTTGAAAAATAGAGTAGAATCTGAATTTCCAATAGAGAAACCATTATCAAAAAGATATGTCTTGAGCCGTTCATACCAAGTCCTAGGGGCTTGTTGTAGACCATAAAGTGCCTTTTTAAGTTTATAAACATGATCGTCCTTTTCTGGGATTTCGAAGCCAGGTGGTTGAGCAACATAAACTTCTTCTTGTATGATGCCATTTAGAAATGCACTTTTGACATCCATTTGATATAACTGAATGTTTTTATGGGCAGCAATAGCTAATAACATCCTAATAGCTTCAAGTCGAGCTACGGGTGCATATGTTTCATCAAAGTCAATTCCTTCTTGTTGATTATATCCTTGTGCAACTAACCGTGCTTTATTCCGTATGACTTCTCCTGCCTCATTAAGTTTGTTCCTAAAAACCCATTTAGTGCCTATGATAGTTTTATCTTGTGGTTTAGGAACTAAATCCCATACATCATTTTTAGTGAATTGATTTAATTCCTCTTGCATGGCTATTATCCAGTAATCATCCTTAAGAGCTTCGGATATTTTCTTAGGTTCAATGATAGAGACAAAAGCCATGTTTGCAACATCTTGGAAAGAGGACCTAGTTTTGACTTTATCATTTGGATCTCCAATAATTAGCTCTTGGGGATGATCCTTGATCAGCCTAGGTGTAGGTTGTGGTTCGACCGGAGGATCGGATGTGGGAGTTTTCTCATTATCATTTGGAATGGTTATAGTTTCAAATTGATTTGTGAGATCAATGATATCTAAATTTGTAGATTTTGATTCCTCATGAAAAGAAACATGAATGGATTCCTCAACTTTTCTAGAGATAGTGTTATATACCCTAAACGCTTTGCTAGAAGTAGAATATCCCAAGAAGAATGCTTTTTGTGATTTAGAATCAAACTTGTCTCTATCATCCTTGGTGTTTAAAATATAACATGTAGAGCCAAAAGTATGAAAGTAGTCAACTCTAGGTTTCTTAGAGTGTATTATTTCATATGGAGTTTTCTTCAAGTGAGAGTGAACCGTGACTCTATTTAGCACATAACAAGCTGTGTTTACAGCTTCAGCCCAAAAGGTTTTAGGTGTGTTGTGTTCAAGCATCATGGTCCTAGCCATTTCTTGTAGAGATCGATTTTTCCGTTCCACAATACCATTTTGTTGTGGGGTACGTGGAGCAGAGAAATTGTGAGTATATCCCTGAGATGTACAAAAAGCTTCAAAAGTATGATTTTCAAATTCGCCACCGTGATCACTTCTAATGGTACATATTTTATGTTGTAAAAGATTTTCAATTTTAGAACAAAATTGCATAAAGACATGAATAGTGTCATCTTTTGTTGCAATAAAATGTACCCATGTAAATCTACTATAATCATCAACAATAACAAAACAGTATCGTTTACCACCAATAGATTGTGTTCTCATTGGTCCAAATAAATCCATATGAATTAATTCTAAGGATCTACTGGTACTAAGTACATGTTTTGATTTAAAAGATGTTTTGGTTTGCTTTCCCATTGTACAAGGTTCACAATTTGCAACTTGATCAAAAGACAAAACAGGTAATCCACGAACAAGATCATATTTTACTAACTTTTTAATAGCATGTGAACTAGCATGACCAAGCTTTTTATGCCATAGTTGTAAGGTGTTTTCATTTGCAAGTAAGCATTTACCTACTACTGATTTCATAGAGTTTGGTTTAAGGATATAAAGATTTCCAACTCTATTTCCTTCATAAACAACAGTTGTAGTATTTTCTATCAATAACTTGCAGCAGGTTTTGTTAAATAACACATCATAACCGCTATCACATAGTTGACTTACACTTATTAAGTTATGATGCAATCCATCAACTAGTAGAACATTTTTGATTTCAAGATTTGTGCCAACATTACCTATTCCAACGATTTTGCCCTTACCATTGTCTCCAAAGGTGACCGTCCCACTTTTCTTTTCTTCAAAAGTTGAAAATGCATCCTTGTTTCCGGTCATATGTTTGGAGCAACCACTGTCAACGACCCATTCCTGCATTAGAATATAGATTTTGGTACCCATGTGATGGTCCGATAAGGTTAGAAACTTTTTAATTTGCTGATGTGTAAAAAGTTCTGATACAGGAAGCCAGTCGGTCGACGATTGTTCGACCGATATAATTCTCGGTCGACAATTTATCGATCGAGGAGGTTACTGTATCACAATCAAAAAAGGAACAGAAAAATTTTTCGGTTGACCAGTGTTCGACCGAAATGAGTACTGGAAGATTTTCGATTTGTTAAAGACATCCAGTCGGTCGACACTACTTCGACCGACCCAGAGCTCGGTCGACAGTACTTCGACCGACGAAGTTTCTGTTTTAGTACAGCAATGCAGAAAAATAATACCAATAAGCATAGCATCGTTTGTTGAGATAGGACAATATAAATTGCACAAATTAAGTATTTTGTCATATCTCAACTACATTCCATTCTTCTAAGTTTGAGGTCTTGGGGTCCAAACTAAGTTGGACTTCTTAGTCTTGTAGGGGCATGAAAAACAGTAATGACCAAGACGTAAACAGAAATGACAAGTAATAGAATCAACTTCGTTTCTTTTTCTAGTCATTGTGTTTTTGGGTACAAACATAGTTTGGGTCTTTTTGGTTTGGTTTCTCTTTGGAACATATCCCAAACCTTTTCTTCCATTGAAGGTAGTACCACTTCTTAATATGTTATCAAGAATATCTTTTCTTCTTAACTCATGAAGTTCTTGTTGCAACTGAGCAATGTTATTCATTTTCTTATGTATATCTTTTCTTGCCTGGTCTAAATCAGAAAGCAATGAATCCTTTTCTTTTACAATAATGTCATAGTCCGAATGATTGCACAAGATAGGTTGAGTTTGAAAATCTTGTAGTTTAGCTAACAAATCAGTCTTTTCTTTTGATAGAAGATCAACATTAGTTTCCAAAGTAAGTAGCTTTCTAGTGCAATCATCTAAAGATGTTTTTAAAGATACATTTTCAAGTTCAATGTTATTCTTTTCGGAAGAAAGTTCATCGATTTTGGCAATGAGCTCATTGTTTGATTTTATAGTCCTTTTTAGTTTCTTCTTGGCATCAACATATTTATCATGAGTTTCTTGTAAGCTAGCTACTAACTCTTCTTTAGGAAGATCAACTAGGCTTACCTCTTGAGATTCTTCATCTTCTCTTGCCATTAGACATTCTATCTTGTCTTCTCCGCTTTCACTTTCACTCGTTTCATCCCATGCTGCTTTATAAGCTTTTTCTTTCTTCTTATGTGAGCTTTTCTTTCCCTTCTTAGCTTTGGGACATTCATTTTTGAAATGTCCTTTCTTTCCACACTCGAAGCACCTGGGAGTGGAGGAAGAACTAGAAATTTTATTAGATTTAAACCTTCTATATTTCTTACCATTGACGATCAATGCTTCTTCTCCTTCTTCTTCACTAGATTCCTCACTCTCTTGTGAGAGAGCTTTTGATGCTTTGAGAGCCACGTCTTTCTTTGGCCCACGTTGATGTTCATGTTCTCTTCTCTCTTCCTCTTCTAGGTCTGCCTCATGAGCTTCTAAGTTTCCGATGAGCTGTTCCATTTTGAGGCGAGTGAGGTCGTTTGCTTCTGCAATAGCTGTCACCTTTGGTTTGTACTTTGGAGGAAGAGATCGAAGTATTTTTGATACCTGATCTTCCTCAAGAACGGGTTTCCCTAAAGCACTCAAACCATTGACAATAGTAGAAAATTTTGAATACATTTCACTAATAGTTTCGTTTGGATCCATACGAAAATGTTCAAATTTGGTTTTAAGCAAACTAACTTTAGAGTTTTTAACTTGAACCGTACCCTCATATGTTATAGATAATCTATGCCAAATGTCATATGCGGTATCACAGTTTGATACTCTATTAAATTCACCTACTGAAATGGAACAATATAAAATGCTTACTGCCTTTGCATTCATTTGTGCCATTTTTACCGTATTAGCGTCCCATACTTCGAACTCGTCTTGTGGAAGTGTGTATGGTGTAGATACCATTCTCCAAAGATCCCAATTGATTCCTTGGAAGTAAAATTGCATTCTTCTCTTCCAGTATTGATAGTTTGTCCCGTCAAATGCTGGAGGTCGAGCAACGAACGTTCCTTCAATGTTGAGGTTGTTGAGCACTCCATCCCCCATCTTTTCTTCAAGACTTTGTTAGGGCTCCTTGAAGCCTGCTCTGATACCAACTGAAAAACCTCTAGAGGGGGGTGAATAGAGTTTTATAGAGATTTTAAAATAATTTAAACTCAAACAACCAAAATAAAGATTGAGAAGAGAGACACAGGTGTTTAGAGTGGTTCCACCTTAGCAAATGCTAAGGAGTCAGTCCACTACCCGGTTGCTTACCCAACCGGGATTTTGAAAGTATTGAATTTTATTACCTTTTAAGGATGTTACATAAAATTACAACACTCTCTAAACACCCTTTGGACAGCCTTCACCTAGAAGTAATCTTGCCAACCTTGAAGCAGCCTTCCTTGGAGTAACTTCAAGCTCCCCCTTGAAGTAGCCTCCCTCTCGAAGTAGCTTCCCGTCAAGATAGCCTTCTGAAGTAGTCCAAAGTCCTCCTCTTCACACGAAGAGCTTCACCCTCTTCCTATATGCAGCCTCCTCCCTGGAGTAGCAACGAAGAGTACAAATATTACAAGGAACAAGAAGGAAAATAAGAAAGTACAACTTATCCTTTTAAGCTCAAGGCTTGAATTGCCTATATCAAGCGTATGGATTTTCCTAGCCAAGGTAATAGACTTGTGGATGCTAGGGTTAGGAAAATCTAGCCTATAGGACGAGCTTGAGCTAGATGGAATATGGCCAAGTGATCACAGTGCTCAATTGCTTGTAAAAGATTGCTCAAGAGTGCTTAGAAAGAATTCTCAAGTATAGCAAGGTGAATCACTAGTGTCCTATGGCTTGTCCTATTTATAGGGATAGCCTAAGTATGCTTAAGGACCTTCTAGATAGTTTCTAGGGGGTTCCAAGTGCTCAATTAGCCGTTAGGAATAGATTGGTCGTTTTTACAACGGCTAATTGCTTTAACTCTGCAGATTCTGTCAGAGACCGTCTCGGTCGACAGATGGTCGACCGAGACACCCACTCGGTCGAGCTTTTCTCGACCGACAGGCTCTCTCAGTGCAACGTTCACTTCCAACTGCCAACTAACTCATTTGCTAAGTCTAACGGCTAATAGCAGAGATTGTCTCGGTCGAAGGAGGTCGACCGAGACACCTCTCGGTCGAGGACTTGTCGACCGACAGGCTTCTCTTTTCTCAAGTTTTATTCAGAAGTGTCTAACGGCTACTTTGGGTCAATCTCGGTCGAGAAGGTTGTCGACCGAGAGTGTCTCGGTCGAGAAGTGTGTCGACCGAGAGTGTCTCTGTTTCAATCTATCAATTAAGATACTAAGTGTGTGCATGAGTGTGCATAATGTGATCCTATTGGAAGGGATGACTTGTCTAACTATGGTGTGTAGCTAGGGAAGATCCAATGCTTGATTTACATGCAATCTAGGTACTTGTACATTATATAACTGTACAAGTTTTTACAATAGTGATTACATTGCATGAAAATAAAACTATAAACTTATGATCTCCCTAGTTGCTTCGTCATCCACCATAATCCTGCACACTCAAGTAGCTCGTTAGATAAATAAGAATGAAATGTTTGTCATAATCAAAACAAAGGGATTTTATAGATGTCCATTTAGCCAACAGGTTACACAAAATAGGTTGAGTCTGAAAATCTTTTAGTTTAGCTAACAAGTCAGTCTTTTCTTTAGAAAGAAGATCAACATTTGTTTCTAGAGTGAGTAGCTTTCTAGTGCAATAATCCAAAGATGTTTTTAAAGACAAATTCTCAAGATCAATGTTATTCTTTTCAGAAGAAAGATTATCTAATTTAGCAATTTGCTCATCATTTGATTTGATAACCTTCTTTAGTTTCTTCTTGACATCAACATACCTATCATGAATTTCTTGTAGACTAGTGACTAACTCTTCTTTAGAAAGATCGAGTAGGCTTACCTCTTGAGAGTTTTCATCATCTTCTCTTGCTCTTGTGTGAGCTTTTCTTTCCTTTCTTTGCTTTAGGACATTCATTCTTGAAATGCCCTTTCTTCCCACATTCAAAGAACCTAGGAGAGGTAGAAGAAGAGCTGGAAATTTTGTTAGATTTAAATCTTTTGTATTTCTTACCATTTACTATCAAGGCTTCTTCTCCCTCTTCTTCACTTGACTCCTCACTTTCTTGTGTGACAGCCTTTGAAGCTTTTAGAGCCACATCCTTCTTCTTTCCTTGCTGATGTTCACGTGCTCTTCTTTCTTCCTCTTCTAGGGTTGCTTCATGAGCTTCTAAGTTGCCAATAAGTTGCTCCATTTTCAGTCGAGTGAGGTCGTTTGCTTCTTCAATGGCTGTCACCTTTGGCTTATATTTTGGAGGAAGTGAATGAAGGATCTTTGATACCTGATCTTCTTCAGGAATAGGTTTTCTTAAAGCACTTAAACCATTAACAATAGTAGAGAATTTTGCAAACATTTCACTAATTGATTCATTAGTATCCATACGAAAGTGTTCAAATTTTTGTTTAAACATGCTAATCTTGGAATTTTTGACTTGGACTGTACCTTCATAGGTTATGGATAGTCTATGCCAAATATCATAGGCTGTGTCACAATTAGATATTCTATTAAATTCTGCTACCAAAATAGAACAATATAAAATGCTTACAGCTTTTGCATTCATTTGGGCCAGCTTTACCGTATTTGCATCCCATTCTGCAAATTGAGTTTGAGGGAGCTCGTATGGGGTTGACACCATTCTCCATAAGTCCCAATTGATGCCTTGGAAGTAGAACTGCATCCTTCTTTTCTAATATTGATAGTTTGTTCCATCGAACGCTGGAGGCCTAGCAACAAGTGTCCCTTCGAGGTTGAGGTTGTTGAGCACTCCATCACCCATTTCTTCAAGACCTTGTTAGGGTTCCTTGAAGCCTGCTCTGATACCAATTGAAAACTACTAGAGGGGGGTGAATAGAGTTTTTGATTTATTTTAACAATTTATTGAATTCAAACAACCACAATTGAAATTGGAAGAAAGAGACAGGTGTTTAGAGTGGTTCCAACTATAGCAAATACTATAGTTGTCAGTCCACTACCCGGTTGCTTACCCAACCGGGATTTGAAAGTATTTATTTTATTACCTCTCGAGGATTTATACAAAATACAATACTTTCCTTTACACCCTTTGAACAGCCTTCACTTGAAGTAGGTGCACCAACTTTGAGGTAGCCTTCTTTGAAGTAACTCCAAGCTCCCCCTTGAAGTAGCCTTCCTCTCTAGAAGTAACCTCCCGTTGCACTAGCCTTCTGAAGTAGCTCAAAGTCTCCTTCTTCGCCAAGAAGATCTTCACCCTCTCCAATCTGCAGCCTCCAACCTAGGAGTAGCAAGGAGAGTACAAACAATAATAGGGAACAAGAAAGAAAACGGAAATTACAACTTATCCTTTGTAGCCCAAGGCTTGATTTGCCTAGATCAAGCGTATAGATCTCCTAACCAAGTATGTGAACTTGTGATTGCAGTGGGTAGGAGATACTAGCCTATAGGACACGAATTATGAGCTAAGGAATGAAATGGCCAATTGTCACAATGCTCAAATTGCTTACAAACAAATTGCACAAAGTATGCTCAAGGATTTCTCAAGTGTAGCAAGTGTAAACAAGTGAGTTTGAGTGTCCTATGGCTTGTCCTATTTATAGGAATGGCCTAAGGATGCTTAAGGACGTTCTAGACAACTTCTAGGGGTTTCTAAGTGCTTAACTAGCCATTAGGTACAAAGTTGTTGCTTTAACAACGGCTAATTAATTAATTCTGCAATTGCTGTCAGAGACAATCTCGGTCGAGGAATGATCGACCGAGACACCTACTCGGTCGAACTTTTGTCGACCGACAGGCACTCTGGAACAAGTGATTTGCAACGTCTTTCTCCAACTGCCAACTAACTTATCTGTTGTGTCTAACGGCTACTTTGGATCTTTCTCGGTCGAGGAGTTTGTCGACCGAAAGTGTCTCGGTCGAGGAGTTTGTCGACCGAGATTGATCCTGTTTTAATATTTCAATTTAGGCACTAATTATATGTATGAGTGTGCTTATGTGATCTTATTTGAATGGAATGACTTGTCTAACTGTGGTGTTTAGCTAAGGAGAATCTAACGCTTGATTTACATGCAATTCTAAGTACTTGTACATTATATTTTTGTACAAGTTTTTACAACAGTGATTACATTGCATGAAAAACATAAATGTAAGCATATGGATTTCCCTAGTTGCTTTGGCATCCACCTTAATCCTGCACACTTAAGTAGCTCGTTAGATCAATAAGAATGAAATGTTTGTCATAATCAAAACAAAGGGATTTATAGATGTCCATTTAGCCAATATTTTCTTGCCCTAGCCAAGTAAGAAAATCTTCTCTACTCATGTTTCCTATCTATTCTCTTCATTCTCTCCCCATTTATGGGCGGAACTCTAGAAGTTCTTGATGGAAGGTCATGCATGTGGCTGAAGAGACCCTTTCCTTTTCTCTTTTACATTAGATCGACCTTGATCTTTAAGAAAGTAGCTACCTTGGAGGTTTGGAAGTGCAAATATAGGGTTTTTATTGACTCACCTTGATATTTAGACATTCATCTTCATCTTGAGGTCATTTATATTACTTTCATCTCGTTTCTTTCTTGCTTTTAACTTGCTTAATATAGATTATACCCTAAAACTTGGTATTGCATTGAAAGATAATCTTAGTTGGACTACCTTACATACATGCATGATACACATGTGTTGTTACATTATACTTAGATCATGTGGACGTCCCTTCTAGTGTATACATGAACTACCTTAGTTTTGTAGGTAAGAAATGATGGTTTTTATTTAGTATAAATAATTGATTTCCCTCTTAGCATAGAAATTGATGGTGATACTTGGTGCTGAATTGATGGTCATAGTCTCTAAAATGATAGTTCTACATGTCTTTGGAATAATGGTTTTTATATAAGAGTAGATGATGGTGGTCTTGACTATAGTGTGAAATATTGACATGACTTGATTAATGAACCCATGATTTAGCACTCAGATACTGGGCCAAGATATCCAAATACTCAAATCCCTAGAGCTAACATCATAACATCTCCTATCTGCCACACTTATGACTCTAACTTTCTAACTTAATGGTCCCTGACAACTCAGCCTAAGCTCTGATACCAAGTTGTTACACCCCGATCTCACAATTACCATTAATCATGAGATTAGGGCATATATTGAGGATTTAACTTACTACAAAGATCACCCTTAACCTTTTCTTCTTTTTCAAACACTTTGTTTTCTCGCATTGAACCACATAAACTAACTTTACAAGGGAATCTAAACATTGATTTCTCTAATCTGATTTCAACAGTAAAAATGCATGTATGAACATTCATTATATTTCTCATACTTTAAAGCACATAAGACTTGCTGATTCGCATATATTGCTAAAAGAGAAATAATGTTATACATCATTATTTACAACTCTCTCTTATTTCTTTACAAGGACCTAGAGTGACAATGACCAATTGAACTTAACTATACTCAGACTTAACTCTTGTGGCAGATCTACTCTGATGCAATGATATCTTCAATCCCTACGGTTTCCCTAAAAATTTTGAGTAGAGGAGTGAGCCTACTCGCTCAGTGAATGAGTACTTCAAAGAAACAGTCTAAAGCACTAATATAATTACAGATATACTTTTGAGCAACTGATATCAATTATAACAGTAGTAAGCTTTAAAGATATTGATCATTGACAATCATAAATATGACAGGATACTCTAGATATCAACAAGAGCAATCAATATATGAGCATGCTTGATAAATTTCAAAGAGAACTAATAATTCAGAAACATACAAAGAATAGTTGTTGGGAAACTTTACTCAAATCTTTCTTAGCCTTTCTTACTTATAAGAAACTCTTTAAACCTAGATGATCATATTTTAGCTAATGCCCTGATCATATGCAGTGTACTCTACATATGAAGACCCGTAGGGAACTACGATCTCACCGTACAAGACGTAGCTGACACCCCGGGATAGATAAGTCTGACTACTCTCCTGGTCTGCTATAGGGAAACTGGCTCTCTAGCCTCGACACTCCTATTGTGTCGTAAATTGGACTCCTCTAACATGAGCACACATGCAGAGAGTCAAGCCACATATTGGCTTTTTCTGTACTATAGTGCCACCAGGACATCTAGTTGATGTTGGACACGCTTTTCTGTACTCTAGTGCCACCAGGACTTCTGGTTGATGTTGGATACTACAAACTATAATTGAAGGAGACTTCCACTAGGGCTTCGTCCCCCGTGCCACCTGATAGCACGTTCTGACCCCCGTATACTGGATGTTGTCAGGGTTAGGTCGTTTCACCCCTAAGGCACAGACCTCACATAGGGGTTCTACGGTGTTAGGGCCCTTAAATCTATAATTTTATTATTTCCTAGAAAACTCTTATTATGTTGAACCTTTTTCTTACTTATACTCGATTAAGGTATTTCTACGACATCTCATCTATTTAATTTTAGTTCAAATCACAACATGAATATCATTCTAGACCTGACAGAGCAGTATACTCAAAACATTGTAATTTATTGAGTAATCCATATACCATGCATGCAGACAGTTTGAAATTTTTTAAATAAACTAAACTCATATCAACTTGGGTCATATACGGTGGAATTATACAATTTATCATCGTAACACACTAACAAGAGTTAATTACTCGATATATTAGAAATCATTGTAAATTATTTGTACTTTCTTGGAAAACGTGCACCTCAACCCAAATCTTGAGTTGTGCATCACCACATCTCATACTGAGAACATTGATATCAAAATACTTGATTCATTGAGAACCCTATCCTTAGGGTTTCATTTACCTCATTCACTTATCACATGGCTCTCATAAGGATTTCATGCGACATAAACATTCACTGAATAAAGACTACTATCAACAAATCATATAAAATCAATATATATATATATATATGAAACCTTGGAACTAAGCTGAATTTGGGTTTCCATGCCATTCACTGAGATAACATGCATCAATAATAAAAAGACATGAGAAAAGTATGTAAGGGGCCAAGATAGTAAGAATCAATCATGAGGAATGGATTATATAACCGAGTACAATGTTTTTATGTACTCCAAAGCAAAGGGAAAATAGAAGAAAAGAGTTAAGTAGACAATAAGTAAATATAAGTGAACAGTCTTCAGAAGAGTTAAAGTAAAGAGAATTAGATGAACATGTAAATCATAAGACTAGGATAAGAAACTAAGTTAAAACAAAGATAAATGTTGGAAATGATGAGCTTGATTAAGGAATGAGGGTTATGATATAATTGAGAGCATGGAATGTATACCTTTATTGTGAAGTTAATACGTTCATCCTTACTACCTTTGGATTCCAAGTCTCTATAGAACAACAAACTAGTTTCTAAAGGGAGAACAAAAGTGTAGCTTACCCAATGAATAAGTCATACAAAGGTAGACTATATTCAGGAGGAAAAAAACTTGATTAAAAGAGATACTAAGTTTGAGCCATGCATGAGCCATTTGATTTAAAATGAAGGATATATAATGTATTAAACATGAGTTGAAACTAGTAGAGAGATTATTGATTTAGAATTTCAACTTCCCATTAGTAGAAGGATAAAAGGAAATATATGCAACATGGTATACATGATCATACACATAAAAGAAGCAACATGATCATAAGAGAAAACTAGAAGTTAAAGATGACATGTGGAATAGTAATATATAGTAAGGGGATTATGGAAAGTAAAGAAGGGTTTGGAACATAATGGAGTAATATAGATTATAAAAGAAAGAGGTTGTGAGATTCAAGAAAGTGCTAATTAGTCAAGTATCCTTGTTGAAAATTAATTAAATCTACATATGAGAAATGTATTATTGAATGTTTAAAGACAAGAATTCTAAGTCTCAAAATCATCTTCTCTTTCATATCTTCCTTAATGAGAGCAATGTGGGAATGAAGTGATAAGAAAATGAATCATATATGATGCATAACCACCGTGGTAGAGACATCTAGTGAATGTAATAATGACACACAATATGATGATGAAACCGTAGTAGGATAATTGAGAATGTAATCTATCTGAATGGCCAAGTAAGAGAAAGAAAATTCAATTGATAAGATAAGAAAGACCGTAGTAAAACTTGTGAGATCCAAAGTTTAAATTTCAAATTAAGGGAGAAAAGTCACATCACAATAACATCATGCTTCTGATAAGGACCAAGCCCTATAATGTTTAGAGTTGTAGTAGTTAAAGGGATGTCACTAGTGATTTGACCTTGAATACTAGCATCTCTATAAAATAAGATCGTGAGAATTGCACTATGAGAAGTAAACTAGCACTGATAGTAATCTAGGGTTTAAAGATAGCTAATATGAAAGGTAGATAAACAATATGGAAATGATTCGGAGTAAAGAGTAAGATATAAATTTGAAATGTAACAAGTGTGTTTTGAACAAAAGGAGAAATACAATATGAGTGAAGTGTGATATGAGATAAATTCTTACAGTGATAGCAAGAATGATGAATAATCTATTTGTACCTTGTATGTTCAATTTTAGGAATGTTTAATCTACATGATTAAAATGAGAAGGATAAGTAGAAAAAAGTAAGTAGAGTGAATGAGGAGAGAGATAAGAGAAAACAATGGCTTTTAGTAATATGTGAATTTGTTTTTAGAAGTATAATTTGTTGAAGGCATATTAAGGGATGTAAATTGGTTCTACGTATGATTTTAGTGTACATGTGCAAGCAATATGTTAATTAAAGGTGTCTGATAGTTGTAGTCATTCATATCAGTAATCCATTTTAGTATTGTACATTTGTGGTATGGTGATATGGGTTGAATAATGATGGAATAAATGAAGGGTTACCCGGAATAAGGTAGTCTTACCTATTCACTCATATGAATAGAAGGGATGATAACCATCTTGTATTGATATGTAACCCTAATGAGGTATAGCTTGTTATACCCAACTTTAATATAACTAAGTGATGGTAATTGGGTATGAATAGTCCTTGAATGACTAACAAAATCATGGAGTACTTACTATTGTTGAAACCCTAGTATGCTATAACCCGATGGTTACACCTTGAATTATGTGTGGGTTCATACTTGAGAATAATATGGAATGTGATGGTAATGCTTCACCTTATGCATCCATGATGCAATGGGGATGTCATGAGTAGTATTGTACAATTGTTGTTGAATCTAGTCTTCCAATTCAAGACTGTTTTGCTATTTGAGTAGCAGGATAGTAAAATTCAAAACAACATGGTGAACTCTCTTTTGTGACTTAGAGGTAATACATAACAATAATACATATTGAGCCGTATGAATTGAGATAGTTGGATCAGAATGGTTGTTTCTCTCTCTCTGTTATGATTAATTGTGGCATAGAGAATTTGTTTGTTATCATTGAGAACTGTTTCAAACATGTTGTGATTAGAAAAGAAATGAAGGAGTTAACGTTGAAAACTACATTCAAGTATAAAATACAAGAATATAATGACATGTAAGATTTCAAAAGCTTAAAATAAACTTTGAATATACTTTGTTTGTGTATATATGTTTCAGGGGCCAAACTTTTTAAGGGGGTGAGAATTGTAATGACCACATTTGTGCTTAATTGGTAAACTAGGGTTTACCTAAATGATTACATGCTTGATTAGATTGAACATCATTTATACTTGATTAATGATAGTATATCAATTGTGATGTTTAAAACCTAAGAAAAAACCCTAACTATGATTTTAGTTTGAATAATTAGGGTTTGAGAAATGTAAACCCTAATTAGCAAAAATTAGGGTTTTGATAGTACATGAATATGGAATTTGATCATGATAGCAGTGTCGTAAATGATTTTTCATATTTTCTACAAATTTTTATTTAATTGAATTTTGGATATGATATGGATAACTCAATCATGCATATTGGAGAAAAATTCAGAATATTTGAGTGTACTTTGAATGTGGTTCTCGGTCAAACTATACTTTGACCAAAATGCTGACAGAGTGCTTTTTAGTAGTATAGTGTTTAATTTTTAATTATTTATTGGTAACTCCAAATGATTTGAAATTTTAACTAGAGATATGAAACTAAATCATAAACAAGATGGAAAATTTTCATAATTTTTGGATGCGTTTAGACCTTATCAGTAGACGAATTATAGTAATATTTTTATGATAGAAAATTCAGCTAAAATAAGAAAAAGTATAGTGAGGGGTCAATGTGCAATTGACCCAAGCAGCTCAATTGCTCTATATGGTCAACCTAACATACAAGGAGCTCTCATAATTCGTGATTCAAATCAGAGAAATGAAATCCTAGAGAGAGAGAGAGGGAGAGTTAGGGTTTGAGAGTAGAAATTGATGGAGATGCTGACCTAGGGTTTTGCGGTCCGAGGAATGATGAAATCATGTAAGTTTAGCTTCTTTGCATAGAATTTAATGGAAAATCTTCTCTCACATGTCAAGATTATGTCCCTCCTCTGATTTGATCCAAAATTGTGTCAAAACTTACCCTTTTCTCACTCTTTCTTCATAATCCCTCATTTTTAGGGTTTCTGAGTTGAAAGGAAGAAGAATCAGGTGAATTGCTAGGGATTTGATATGAGATCAATATTTCCAGGGATGAGCTGCATTTTTAAGGTGTTTTCACACCTTAGGGTGAGTGGGAACTTCCTTTAAATAGTATATTGCACGAAAATTGGTTAAATCATCCATAATCTTTAATTGCTTAGTATGCGACTACAAACCCTGAATTGTGTGTTTGATCTAAGTTATTGAAAAATGATATGAAACAGATTCTTCCTCTGTTTGGATGAATTTTAGATGATAAAATCATATTAGAAATGTATACAATACATCCTAATGAAGATTCCCTAAGTATTCACAGAGGTTATAAGAGTAAACTGAAATATAGAGAATTTGTCTATGACTGAAATGGTGTATAATTAAATAGAGAAATTAGTTTGTCTAGATCCCCTTGGTTATGAATGATTGTTTATCTGAATACATAGTACATATATGTCAGATACTATCTTGGATTTCGTTTAAGGTGAATAGTGTTTGTTTGATATCTCAGTAAAGTGGGTGAAACCCTAGATGCGAGGAAAGTTGGATATTTGCGAATAGATATCATGAAATCCATTTGAACAGATTTTCTTGACATGATAGACTTTATTTATTCAATTTTATTATTGATGCATGTTATCTCGGTGAATGGCATGGAAACCCAAATTCAGCTCAGTTCCAAGGTTTCATACATATATTGATGTTATATGATTTGTTGATAGTAGTCTTTATTCAGTGAATGTTTATGTTGCATGAAATCCTTATGAGAGCCATGTGATAAGTGAATGAGGTAAATGAAACCCTAAGGATAGGGTGTTCAATGAATCAAGTATTTTGATATCAATGTTCTTAGTATGATATGTGGTGATGCACAACTCAAGATTTGGGTTGAGGTGCACGTTTTCCAAGAATGTACAAATAATTTACAAGTGCTACTGACGATTTCTAATTTATCAAGTAATTAACTCTTATTAGTGTGTTACAATGATCAATTGTATAATTCCAGCGTATATTAGCCAATTTGATATGAGTTTAGTTTATTTAAGAAATTTCAATATGTCTGCATGCATGGTATATGGATTACTCAGTAAATTACAATGTTTTGAGTATACTGCTCTGTCAGGTCTAGAATGGTATTCATGTTGTGATTTGAATGGAAATTAAAAAGACGACATGCCATAGAAATACCAGAGTCGAGTATAGGTAAGAAAAAGGTTCAACATAGTAAGAGTTTTCTAGGAAATGATAAAATTATATATTTAAGGGCCCTGACACCGTAGAACCCCTATGTGAGGTCTGCGCCTTAGGGGTGAAACGACCTAACCCTGGCAACGTCCAGTATACGGGGGTCGAAACGTGCTATCAGGTGGCACGGGGGACGAAGCACTAGTCGAAGTCTCCTTAAATTATAGTTTGCAGTGTCCAACATCAACCATAAGTCTTGGTGGCATTAGAGTACAGAAAAGTGTGTCCAACATCAACCAGAAGTTCTGGTGGCACTAGAGTATAGAAAAATCCAATAGGTGGCTTGACTCTCTGCCTGTGTGCTCAGGTTAGAGGAGGAGTCCAGTTTACGACACAATAGGAGTGCCGAGGCTAGAGATCCAATTTTCCTATTACAGACCAGGAGAGTAGTCAGACATAGCTATCCCGAGGTGTCGACTAAGTCTTGTATAGTGAGATCCTAGTTCTCTATGAGTCTTCATATATAGAGTACACTGCATATGATCATGGCATAAGCTAAAATATGATCATATAGGTTTAAAGAGTTTCTTATAAGTAAGAAAGGATAAGAAAGATTCGAGTACAATTTCCCAGCAACTATTCTTTTTATGTTTCTGAATTATTAGTTCTCTTTGAAATTTATCAAGCATGCTCATATATTGATTTGCTCTTGTTGCTATTTAGAGTATCCTGCCATATTTATGATTGTTAATGATCAATCTCTTTACATCTTACTACTATTATAATTGATATCAGTTGAAAGTATATCTATAATTATATTAGTGCTTTAGACTGCTTCTTTGAAGTACTCATTCACCGAGCAAGTAGGCTCACTCCTCTACTCAAAATTTTTAGGGAAACCATGGGGATTGAAGATATCATTGCATCAGAGTAGATCTGCCACAAGAGTTAAGTTTGAGTATAGTTAAGTTTAGTCGGTCCTTGTCATTCTACATCCTTGTAAAGAAATAAGAGAGAGTTGCAAATGATGATGTATAGCATTATTCCTCTTTTAGCAATATATGTGAATCAAAAAGTCTTATGTGCTTAAAAGTATGCGAAACATAATGAATGTTCATACATGCATTTTTATTGTTGAAATCAAATTAGAGAAATCATTGTTTAGATTCCCTTATAAAATTAGTTTATGTGGTTCAATGTGAGAAAACAAAGAGTTTGAAAAAGAAGAAAAAGTTAAGGGTGATCTTTGTAGTACGTTAAATCCTCAATTTATGCCCTAATCTCATGATTAATGGTAATTGATAGATCAGGATGTAACATTACAAGTCATTTTTGGGAGCATCTGCATTCAACAATGGGAACACAGCTGAGATTCAACACAACTTTTCATCTACAGACTGATGGCCAGTCTGAAAGAACTATTCATACTTTAGAGGATCTCTTGAGGGCATGTTTGCTGTAATTTCTTGGTGGTTGGGATGTACATCTGACTCTAATAGAGTTTGTGTATAATAATAGCTATCAAAGAAACATATATATGGCTCCTTATGAGGCTCTATATGGGAGACGATGTTAGTCTCCTCTTTGCTGGTATGAGACAGGTGAATATCAACTTTTGGGTCCTGAGCTAGTACAACAGACTACATAAAAGATTAAAGTGATACAAAAATAGTTGAAAGCATCCTAGGATAGGTAGAAATCTTATGCAGATAACCGACATAGACCACTTGAGTTCCAAGTGGGAGATAGAGTATATCTTAAGGTATCTCCTTGGAAAGGTGTACTGAGGTTTAGAAAGAAGGGTAAGTTGGCTCCTAGATTTATGGGACCATACCATGTCCTAGCTCGTGTTGGAAAGGTAGCATATAAGTTGGAGCTACCACCAAAGCTACATAGATTGCATAATGTCTTTCACATCTCTATGTTGAGGAAATGACATCCATATACTGAGCAAACAATCCAACCAATAGAGGTTGAGTTAGAGGAGGATATCTCCTATGTTGAGGGTCATGTGTTGATCCTGGATAGAAGGGTGAAAAAGTAGAAGAGAAAAGATGTAATACTAGTGAAAGTTTTGTGGCATCACCGTGGCATAGAGGAAGCCACATGGGAACTAGAGAATGAGATGCATAGAAAATACCAATATCTTTTTGTATAACATCCCTAACCTGGGTTATGTCTTAACCCTAGAAGTTTTGCTTAAGTAAGTTACTTAAAAAAAATTTTTAATCTTGTGAAAAGTAATTAAGACTCTTTGCGAAGTTTATTTTCAAGTTTGAGCTCAATTGCAAACTATGTGTACATTATATGATAGTTTGAGTGTAAAGTGCAATTTACCCATGATGAGGGGTTATATTGAAAAATGTCATATGTTTAATGTATTCTAAGTGTTCTAACATCATGAGAGAGAGAATGATGCTAAGTGGTGGCTTGTTGGAAAGCCTAAATTCTAAGTGAGAACTCATTTGAATAATGCTAAGTGCTTTGTGCATCAATTATGGTACAAATTGTAATATATTCAGAATGTAGGGTTAATGTGCAAATTACCACTTCTAGATTATCACTACTCCTTCCTAGTTTTATATAGAGTAGAGAGAAAGAAGTAGACACCATTTTTTAATTATCCTAGAGTGATAGCACTCTTGGTGATGAAAAGACCAAGAAATGTATAGTTGAAAGCTTTATATGAACCATATCAAGTTGTAGACTTGAAGTAGGAGTCCCTATCGGCCATGAAGCCATATAGGAAGTCTCCTATCGGTTTGTGGAGTCTTGTATTTTCCCATGATGGGCTAGGCACTTCAATGAAGTGATATGCATCGACTTGCAACTTTTCTTTGGAAAAGATTGTGTTGAATATAATAATAAAGCAAGTGGAAGAAAACATGCCCTAGAAGATGACTAAAAGGACGACCCCTATCCTTTGCATTATCCTTGAGTTTTTATTTTTTCATGACAAGATAAAGATAGGATTCATGCAACTTCATATGTCAATCCATGCATGTCTATGTGGCACTTAGTAGCTTAAGGTAATGACACCTCTTACACTCTTTTTCATAAAACCCAAGTATAAATACCCTTCCCTTCACCTATTAGTAGAATTTTTGAAATATTGTTACCAAACTTCCCTTAAATATCATGCATACCACTCTTGTATCGTGCATGAGTGAGGAGAGTTGAGTAGAAGATCTTGGTATCGGCCAAGGATAAGGGATATCAACCAAAGTAGAGGATAGCAACCTAGCAAGGTGATATCGGCCATTTGGGAGTGGAGATATCGTGAAAGTACAAGGGAGCTCAAGTCTTGGATCTTGGAGAAGCTCATCTTCAACCTTGGAACGTGAAGAGTTGGAGCTTGAAGCTTGGAAGTTGCTTTAGAGGCGGGTTATATAACTTGAACCCATCTACGTTATTTCCATTTTTCAATATTGTTGAACCTATTGAATTACTTTTAAATTTCGGATTCCTTTGATTAATTGATATATCTATGAGTTCCAATAAGTAGTTAGGACTGTTTTCCATGGTTTAGAATAGCAAGACAAAGGTCTTAAGGTTGATGATGATGACATCATCATGGTACAACCCGATATGGGTTGAAGAACCTTGAAATCCAATATGGAACCTAAGATGGTGGTTCACCTGATATAAAAGTGGGTGATACCTCATACATGATATGAGGCATGTCCTATGGACGATATGGGAGATACCTATTTGTATCTTATACATGATACAAGTATAAGGTCATACCTTTCACACGACATGGCATACTCTACTTGATATGGTGAAAACCCTAGATGAAGAAAGGTAACCCGACATACCCTTAATATCTTGTGATGGGATGAAGAGCAACTAGGTATCTAGCTTGTCGTGTAACTATAATGATGGAAATGATCCTTGAAAGTATAAAAAGGTTATGAGCTTAAGGGTTTATCTAACATGGGTAACCCGGTATGATACCCAATATGCAGACCGATATGACAATCCAAGATGGGAAACTGATATAGCAATCCAAGATGGGAAACCGATATGGAAATCCAAGATAGGAAACTGATATGGTATAATCTATATACCACTTAAATGATACATGATAAGGCAATATACTCTATGCCCTATATGGTGCTCAACATGTGCACAATATGACAGTAGGTATATTTCTATGCCTGATATGGTGCACCCTTGTGCACGATATAAGAACTCAATATACCCATATGTCTGATATGAGGTTAAGAGTCCAACCCTACATGATATGAGGTTGACTTGGGATGATAAAAGCTAAGTGATAGATAACCGAACAAGGCTACACGATATGGTGTTAGGGGATACACCCTAAACCCGATATGATGATGTGGTACTATCACATGACTCATATGGATACATGATATGATGACATGTGCATCTTCAAGCACAATAGTATAACATTATATACCATGATACCCGATATGACAGGCATGTTCCAATTCAATAGATTTGTCTAAGTGAGGTATGTTGTATGATTAATGCAACATTGAGATACAATGAGTTTAATTTAATTAAATAATGGGGAGCAAATAGACCTTAAGAGGTGAATTAAGTAACCAACATCCTAGTGAGGATAAGAGAGAAACTAAGATTGGAAAGTTAATTATGCAATATGTATATGTTGATACTCCCAAGAAGAATGGAGAATGAATTAGAGCTTAATATTTTGTAATGAAATCTTGAAACCTTAATCAATTGATAAAAGGGATTCCTAACCCTAATTCAATGGGAAGAATGTATTCTTTAGCAATACATGGTAATGACATGTATGTGATACTTCTGTTATCATGAAATTTTAATCATGCAAGTATCATAAGGTAATGAGCATATCTAAGTAAGAGATATGATGTTTATATGATACAAATTCAATGAGCTATGTGAACTATGTGAATCAATACTTGGGTCTGATGACCTAGAGGTAATGGTTATCTATTAAGTGGTGACAGTACTCAGTGATGAACTAAGGTTTAAATACCCAAGCATGATGATGATAAGAGATTGAGATTCTAAGTGATATATGTGTTCCAAAGAATATGAAAGTACTTCATAAACATATTTATGCCTTTCTTTGTAGCTTCAGATATAATTCTTGCTTGTAACTTGATTGATGCGAAAAGATACTATAATGCACTTAATTAAGCAAGTTAAATGTTATCATGTAGTTGCCCAGACCATAAATCTATTCAATGTTAGGATTTGTTGAATGGTGAAATGAGTTTAACTCGATATACATATTTTTGAATATATAATCATTATACCAGGGTGCTCAGTGGACTCCCCAAACTAATTGACGATGCTCAGTGGACTCCTCAAATACACCGGGTTGCTCAATGGACTTCCTGATGAAACTAAACCAGGATTGCTCAGTGGTCTTCCTGATGACAAATAATCCAGGAAAGCTTAGTGGTCTTCTCCCAAAAAGAGTACATGCTACAACTGTAACTCTATAGAAAAGATGTCACTATACCCCGACATAGCTAATTGCAGTGACATAAGATGTCCTGCCAAGTTATCTCGTACCGAATGAGACAGGTGAGGTCTTGACAACCGATTCTGCCACTGACCTTGTATGGTACCGATTTTGACTTATTAGTGGTCATTTGGAGCATGAGCGGTATACCTCATCTCCTCTGGGCATAAATGTGAATGTGAACATGTAATCAACCGTGTATCATATTTGCTTAAGGATTGAATACGAAAAGCATTGGTTGATGCTTCATTACTTTTATACATCTTAGTAGACATATGTTATACATGTTCTTCATATTCCTTTTTAAAGTAGATAGATGACTTATAATTATGTTATCAATATTTAGGCTTTGCACTGCAAATATACCTGCTACTTGCATAAAGTATCCTCTGCTCAATTTTTATACTATTTCCTGTGATAATAATATTGTTGACAGAGAGTTATATCTCTCATTGGGACAATAGTCTCACCCCGTGGGATCCATCAGTTTTAGGTGGACGCGGACGAGGACATAGAAACTGTACTGTAGAGGAAGGACCACATCAGTAGGGACATCAGTAGTAGCTCAGGTTGAGTACACTGTCTATCGTGTCTTGTAGTTAGAAGTCTTATGTGTCGTCTTTGTACTCTCAGGTCCTTAGGAGATCGTTCTTAGTGGTTTTTACGAATGAATTGAGATTTTGGTTTATTTACTTTGAGGTTTTATGTTGTTGTTGAATATGTTAAAGTAAATCTACTAGTACTTGTTATTCTCGAGAAGAGACAGTACATTGTATGTATGATATGAACCACATGTATATAAAGTTTTAGTTCTTTTTGTAAGAATTTCCTGGAGAAGGATCTATGTGCAAAATGGTTTTCATTCTTAGTGATTTTTTTAATTTTGCTGCTTATGGTTATTCCGTGATTATTACTGGTGATGGCTTGATTTGTAATCGTGTCATCACATTTTGCATAGGATTTTAGGGCAAAATCCTTGTTAGGGGTTTATAGTTGTAAGGTCCCTGAACTTGCTTAATGAGTTGAATAATCTTAATTACCATAATTGAATGCCTATAACCCTAATATAACCTTTTTATACGTTTTGAAATCATAATACAAGCTTAAGTTTCAAATTTGGTCCAATTTGGACACTGTTTGAGCAAGTTATGCAATTTTCAGTACATTTTGGACTTTTCTGTGATTTACCCAATTGAGGGGTTTTCTTTGCAATTTGTCACATACATTATGTTACTTAGATGTTATATTATCATTCTTGAGTATTTTGAGCCATGGGGCTCCTAGTTGAGCCTTGGTTTGAAGGTGTTTTCCTCAAGGGTATTTTAAGGTTTACCCCTTCATGGATGAGCTACCTTTAGTAGCTATCAACTAATGAATTATGTGATTGGCTGGGAAATTCGACAAAGGAAAGCTAATTAGGTCTATACAGATGGTGGGGGAGCTGCTTGTGTGTGTTCTTGTATATTCTTAATAAATTAAGGCCATGGACACTTGGATAGGTACTAGAACTTCAACTTTTTCTTTTTCTTTATCTTAAAGTTTCATATACTTATCCCCAAGCACCAAAATGAGTCATTTGCTCTCCACCACCTCCCTACTTCTCCCAACTTCGTACTCCCTCTGTGATGCTGCGAATTCCCTGCCCAAGGAAGAAGAAAGTGGGGATCTTCTTGGAAAAAACTCTAGGGTTGCAACTGATTTTCTTTTTGGGTCTAAAAAGCTTCCTCCTTGTGATCTTAACCTAAAAATGTAAGTATTAACTTTTTTACTCCATTTATTTCTTTTATCTTCTTCCTCCTATATCTCTCCAGGCTGGAACCCTACTGTTCCATGGTGAAAGTGGCTCTAGAACTCAAAAATCTATCCTTCTTGTTTCTTTTTCTAGGATTTTGTTTCTTTGTGGAGAGAAGTACCTATTTGGCCAAGTTCAGATCTGAATCTTGGGATTTCTTGCATTATTTGCTCAAGATTCTTTCTGTTTGAGATCTGACCTACTCTATCAAGGTGAGTTATATAACATTCTTTACTTATATTGCTTACTAGAAGCTTGTTAGTTCATGTGTATGCTTTAATGTGATGATGTAAGCATAAAGAAACCATGCTTGTTTAGAATTACGAATTTGTGTGGTGTTCCCTATTTTGTTCCACTTCTATATGAACTTGTAAATATGTGTACGACCTTTCTAAGGTGTAACATGATTTGGGACAGGTTGATAGCATCAACCTATGGTGCTAAGCACAAAATAATTGATGGTTCAAATTAGGGTTTTCAAGCTATTTCCTTCCCTGTCACACAACTGATGGTCATACCATTCAACAACCAATGGTGTTGCTATCTTGGCAACTGAGGTTCGTGATCAAGGGTGTAAAAGTTATGGTGACAACCTATGGTCACCCCCTTAGTTCAGGTTTTGTCTGAATTAGACATTTAATTATCATTTACTAAGTATTCTAATGATGTTATGAATCGATGATGACATTAGCTTAATATTTGATGTTGTTAACTGAATGCATTACTAATCTAACAACCAATGGTGACCTAATGATAAAAATTAATGGTGGATTAGGTCATCACCATATATTATGATTTAAGAATGTAATTGTAGATTTGACTAAACCTTGAACCAATGGTTCCTTGGTTCAATTGATCTAATAGTTAGACCTATACTTCAATTGATGACCTTGATCAATGAACCTGATCCAATGAATAATATTGGATGCTTCAACATCCAATGTATTATAATAAATCACATGGTATTATATGTGGGTCCTAGTAATTATAATTTGATGGTTCAATACCATTAATTTGTAGTCTTACCTTTGCCATTATTTAGTTATATTTGATAAATCACTATAATAAGTGGATGCATAACTCCCATGTGATCTAGCTTGTTATACCTAACCTAAATGTAATTATATGATGTTGATTGGTTATAATAAGACCTCTTGAATTATTAATGTGATAATGACACTAGTACAATATTGGTCTCTTGGGTCAGTTTTTTGAAGCCTGCAGCGTCACTTTTTAAGCGACGCCTAGGTGGGTGTCGCTACAGTACTTGCGACGCTATAGAGGTAGAAAAACCGACCCTAGAGAGGTACAAAAACCGACCCTAGAGGGAACAAAAACTGACCCAAGAGAGGTAAAAAAACCGACCCAAGAGAGGTAAAAAACCGACCCAAAAGAGGTACAAAAACCGACCCTAGAAGTCTTCAAATAGATGTAGAATTTTGGGATGAACCTACTGGGTCGGTTTTTGTGTATAACCGACCCAACAAGTATCTATTGGGTCGATTTTTCTCCATAAGCGACCCTAGAAGTCTTCAAATAGCTGTACATGAACCTACTGGGTCGGTTTTTGTGTTTAACCGACCCAAGAAGTGTCTATTGGGTTGGTTTTTATCCATAAGCGACCCTAGAAGTCTTCAAATAGCTGTAGAATTTTGGGATGAACCTACTGGGTCGGTTTTGTGTATAACCGACCCAAGAAGTGTCTATTGGGTCAGTTTTTCTCTATAAGCGACCCTAGAAGCCTTCAAATAGTTGTAGAATTTTGGGATAGAACCTACTGGGTCGGTTTTTGTTTATAGCCGACCCAAGAGTCTATAGGGACGGTTTTTTTAAATAACCGACCTGAGAAGTTACATTTTTTTTAAAGAAAAATTCTATAGAACCAGAAATCTTCAGTACAACAACCTGCAAAATAGAATTGCTTTACGCAATTCAAAACTTGCAATAGAAATAGACTTGCAAATGCAATCATGAAAGCCAAAAATGCATTCCAAAGCCATTTCCAAAAGCCATTTGCATTCATAACAACAATTATTCACATATATTGAGTTGAGACATCTTCATACACAACACTTACTAACATTCTTGCAAGTCTAAGATAGATTTCAAATGAGACATATAGCACATACTAACATTCATGCACATAGCACATACTAACAACAATGATAGATTGCAAGTTTAAAAGTGATATTAAATTTAATGTCATATACAAAAAGTAATTGTATAATGTATGTTTAGTTTTCAATAAAATTTCAGCAGCATTTCCCCTTAGTTCTCCAAGTACATCAATGTAAATGGCAAATAACCACTCACATATGTACCCAGAGAACAAATGAGGAAATACTACTAAAAATTTTCTTCAAAACTAAACATACATTATACAACTACATCCTAAGTGAGATTAGATTTCCAAAAACAGTCCCATATCGGGGACTATCCAAAATTTACTCCTAATGAATAAATTTTGAATGGGTTTCTAAGTTTATATATAAATGTATTTGTCATATTTATGCATAGGTGGTCTCATCTATAAACCATAAAGTGTCAATCTAAAACTAAACAATGTCTACCCTTGTATTTTTAGATTGTATACAATGATTAATTACATATGTGATTGATAATAAAATGTAGATATAAAAGAATACATGTTTTTATTATTGGTTGGTTTACTAGATAAACATTCATTTATAAGTACTGAATTGAGTAATCAATTAGGTGCTCTTATAAGAAATAAATAGAAAGGTGTAAATTAAACATCATACATGATCTTTCATAATAGATAACAGTAAATCATGTAAATCAAGACTCAAATACAAAAGACAGCCAACACGACCAGTGTACCTAGCATGGTCGTGGTACAACTCAAATGCAAAAGACAGCCAACATGACCAGTGTACCTAGCACGGTCGTGTTACAACACTGGCATTTCAACTTAGCTGTGCAAAAGATACCAACACGACCGTGCTAAAGACACCAACACTGCCGTGCTACACCCTAACATAAGGAAGAGCACAAACATAGCCATGCAAAGGACAACATAAAGCTTGAAATGGGAAATGGAAAATCTTACCTGTCAGGAGCGAGCGTGGAGGAAAAGCTTTTCGTTTGCCGTTATCAACACGGTCGGGCCGCACGAAAGAAGAAGGTGCGTCGGCGGTGGGAGGCTTTTGGAGAAGCAATAGCAGTGATCTTGATGGCGAGCTGGTCTATGGCAACGTCAGCGAGACCTTGGTAGTGAGCTGGTGAGCTTTGGCAACAGCGACGAGTTGGTGAGCTATGACATCGGCGACGAGACCTTGGCGGCGAGCTAGTGAGCAACAACGGTGGCGACGTACCCGAACGGCAAGCGGGTGAGCGGCGAGCGACGACCAGCAAGCTGGTGGCGGTGAATCTTTGGTGGCGTGTGACCTTGGCATCAGTGAGAGTGAGGGCGACAGTGAGAATGAGACGACAGTCAGGCTAGGAGAGAGAGTGCGAGAGTGGGGAGTGTGAGTAAGTGAGAGTGCGAGTGAGAGGAAAAGGGTTTCTAATACTTCTCGGGTCGGTTAAGCAAGGAAACCGACCCAAGAGGTCCCCATTGCCGATGTCTATGTGGATGGTTAAATCAAACAACCGACCTGAGAGGGTCTTTGCACGGAGACTTCTAGGGACGGCTGTTTTAGAAAACCAATCCGAAAAGGTCTTTGCACGGAGACTTCTAGGGACGGCTGTTTTAGAAAACCGACCTGAAAGGGTCTTTGCACGGAGACCTTTAGGGATGACTAAATAGGAAAACTGACCCGAGAGAGTGCTCGCAGAAGCTTTTAGGGATGGATAAAGAGAATAACTGACCCAAGAGGGTATAGATCGACGCGCAAAAGGCAAAAATTAATTCCTTTTTCTCCGCGGGAAGCATGTTGGGTCGGTTTTCTTATAAAACCGATGCTATGTTTATGCGTGCCACAAATTTGATGATTTTGCGGGTCTTTTTCTAGCGTCGATTATTCTTAAAAAACTGACCCAATAGCTAAAAGCGGTACCCGGATTTTTTCTAATGACTTGTTGCTTCGGTTTTAGCTTATTCGGTCAGTTTTTCTAATATAAGTGACGCTAGCGGAAGCGATGTTAGAGACCGAAAATGTACTAGTGTGAATTACACTCTTCTTGTATTGAAACCACAATGTAGTACTATTTGAATATCATAGTGCCTTGCCATGTTAATATCTATGGACATATATGTGTTAATGATCTTTTGAGCCTTGTTTAAGGCATGGAATGATGATGATAACCTTACTATGAATAATGTGATGGTCTTAACGACCTTTGGGCATGTTTGTAAGTCATGATTGAGGTGAAATCCTCTTCATGTTCCAATAAGGGTTAAAACCCTGGAACTTGTGATAAGATATTGGTATCTTGTAATAATATGATGATAAGTGTAGTCCATTAATTTGCAATGAATGATAGCATGTGGTAATGTATTAATATTTATATCTCAAATGTTTTATATCTTTTGAAGTTGTTATACATATACTCTTGTTATAAAATAATTAGGGTTTGAATGTCCACTTATATGATAAAGCCTTAATGCATTCAATTGGAAGTAATTAATCTAGTGTAACCTTAATCATGTAGAGCCCTATGCCATAGAGCCATCTTCAATGTCAGAACTTACTGGACGATGAAGCGAGTATTCCCAAGGGAAACTCAGAGCGCATAATGTTGAGTATGTGGGGGTGGCAAGTTGAGGATATATCCTTGTCATCCACAATTGCAGGTTATGGAGAATGGATATGGTCATGCCTCAGTCATTTGATGTGATTGAGGAAAACTACGGTTGTACCTCAGATTAGAGGGTTTTGTATACCCTATTTTCTAGTGTCGTAACTTGTACCAAGTATGGATTAGTTATTATCAGTTGACTATATGTCACTGTTGGCAGTTTGATTGGTATGTCACTGCAGTTTACTTGTACTGATCGAGGGGAAGAGATCTTAGGATACCGACACTCCTAGATCTTATACGAAACTGAATAGCACTTCGCAATGGTCAATTGGACTTTGAGTGGTACGACTCAAACTCCCCAGGGCATAATAATAAAAGATATAATACCAGCTGTGTAGTATACATATCAAATTGGTTGTCTTTACACCACATAGTTCTTACATGATGCAAACTTATGAAAATTGTGAAATTCTACTTGATGCTACAACTTATTTGCTTAACTACTTAGTATGCTTAAACTGTTCAATATGTTCATATTGCTTATTCAATACCCTAACTGCTCAATGTATTTACTATTAATTAATATGTTATAATCAATATATATTAGAGAGAGTTATATCTCTCACTGGGACTGGGTCTCACCTGTGGGTCACCATGTTTTTTTAGGTGGTTGCAGGAAATGAGATCAAGGTCGCGCTGTGGAAGAAAACCAACCTGGTGATCAATAGATTCAGAAGGTTGGTTAGTTGTAGATGTTAGTAGTAGAGTCCTAGTGTTGTTCCTGTACTCTCAGGTCTGGGTATGGGATGTGTTTTATAGATGATATACTCGTATCGACACGATATTTTAGTAGTATGCCAATGTTTGTAAATATATGACATGTATATGTGAAATATCTTTCGTATGCAGGATGTGACTGAGGTCTTTGGACCCATATGTAAATACTTGTTATAGTATATGAGAATGGAATGATGGATCTTTTGTTAGTGTTCTAGGGTTTATTTACATTATTGGAATTGGTTTTAACTATTCCACATTTTTGACTATGTGATTATTTAGTAGTTTATCATGTTTTGTATTTTGAGTAATCTCATTTAGCGTGACGAGGTGTTACAATTGCTTAGTCAAGTAAATGATTTATCCTCTAGACCCTTATTGCCTAGTGTTAATGTTGCTTCTATCTCTCTAGAAAAGGATTCATATCTTACTAAAGCTTTATGTCTTGAGGCTGATCTTGTGCATGCTAGGGATGACATATCTAGTTTATCTTCTACTATTATTTCTTTGAATGATGATAACCATAGATTGAGAGCATCCCTGTAGAAATTCCTTAAAGGGAAGAACTTCCTAAATGAAATCCTTGACCATTCTACTAAACAAAGTGGTACTAGTGGTTTGGGATTTTTAGGGGAGCCTCAAAGGGCAAGAGTAAGGCCAAAGGTAAGAAAAAGAGCAAGGAGATCTCTTTCTTTGTAGGAAAATCTTTAGGCACTAAGAATCCTATGGTTTGTTCTCATTGCAAATGTGATGATCATTATTCCACTTATTGTCCTTACAAGCCTACGGGGACCAACCCAAAGATGAAATGGGTCCCCAAGCTAACTCCCAATCCCAAAATTTGAGTTGGGAACCAACATTCTCCTTTCTTGCACAGAAAAGATAGATGGATTGTTGATAGTGGCTTCACAAAGCACATGACCGGTGACATAAGCCATTTCAACAATCTCACAAACAAGAAAGGAGGATCTGTCACCTTTGGGGACAACAAGAAAGGTAAAGTCAAAGGTGAGGGTGATGTTAGTGAATCCTTATGCATCAAGAATGTTCTTTTTGTGGATGGCCTACATCACAATTTAATAAGTGTTAGTCAACTTTGTGATAATGGTTACCTTGTGCTATTTACTTCCTTTGAATGCTCGATTCTAGATTCCCTCACCTACCAAGTAATATATAAGGGAACTAGAAGTGGTAATCTTTATGTTATTATTCTTAACTCTATTAAGCATGTGGTTGGTAGATGCCTTGTATCCAACTCGAATGATATTTCTCTTTGGTACCGCCAACTTGGTCATGTAAATATGCATCAATTAAAGAAGTTGAGAAAAAGGGACTTAGTCAAGGGACTCCTAAATTGGATTTTGAAAAGGATGAAGAATGCCAACCTTGTACACAAGGAAAGGAAACCAAGTCCTCCTTCAAATCCAAAGGAGTCCTTAGCATTAAGAGAACTCTTGAGCTTCTTCATATTGATCTATTTGGACCAATGAGAACACAATCACTTCATGGTTCCAAGTACTGCCTAGTTATTGTCGATGATTTCTCTAGATATACTTGGACCGTCTTTCTCATTTCAAAGAGTGATACGCTTGATGTTTTCTCAAGTTTTTGCATACGAGTTGATAATGAAGCTTCTTGCCAGATTGTTTCTATCCGTAGTGACCATGGGGGAGAGTTTAAAAATGAGCTTTTTGAGCATTTCTATGAATAATCGGGTTATGCACACAACTTGTCTTCACCTTGAACACCTCCAAAAAATGGGGTTGTAGAGAGGAAGAGTAGGTCTCTACAGGAGATGGCTAGGACCATGCTTCTTGAGTATGACACTTCCAAGAAGTTTTGGGCTGAAGCTGTCAGTACCTCTTATTTCATGCAAAACCGTGTTTTCACTCATCCCTCACTTAAGAAAACTCCCTATGAGCTATGGCGTGGTAGGAAGCCTTCTATCAAGTATTTCTACATCTTCAGATGCCCTTGTTTTTTTTAATACAAAAGATTCTCTTGACAAGTTTGATCTGAAATCGTACAAGGCTTTCTTTATTGGCTATAGCACTACTAGAGGCTTATAGAGTTTTTAATGTTGATCTTGCTAAGGTAGAAGAATTTATTAATGTAAAGTTTATTGAGACTAACCCCTCTATTCTCAAAGATATTTTTTCAAATGATGATGTTGCAGATGAAGTGATTCCTATCCTTGAAGAACTCAATATCACCCAAAAGGGAAAAGAGGTGGCTGATCAAGAAGATGACAAAGATGATGAGAAGAAGGATCCAACTCCTCGGTTTGCAAAGAATCATCCTAAGGAGATGATTTTAGGTAGTCCGTTTGAGCGAGTAAAGATGTGGGCTGCATTCAATAAAGAACAAGCCCTCAACGCCTTCATCTCACAACTAGAGCCTAAAGATGTCAAGGAAGCTCTTGGGGATGAAGAATAGATCCTAGCTATGCAAGATGAGTTGGTACAATTCGAGAAGAACAAAGTCTGGACCCTTGTGCCAAAACCAAGTGATAGAAAGATCATTGGCACCAAATGGGTCTACTGCAACAAGCTAGATGAAAGCGGAAAAGTGGTAAGGAACAGAGCAAGCTTAGTGGCTCAAGGCTACAATCAACAGGAAGGTATTGACTTAGATGAAACATATGCACCTGTAGCAAGACTAAGTCCATTTGTATGTTGCTTTCTTTTGTTAGTCATAAAACTTTCTTTTGTATCAAATGGATGTTAAAAGTGCATTTTTGAATGGTACAATTGAGGAGGAAGTGTATGTTGCACAACCTCTGGGATTTGAACATGATAGTCTACCTAACCATGTTTATTTGTTGCAAAAACTCTCTATGGGCTCAAACAAGCACCAAGGCCCTGGTATGAGAAATTAAAGAACTTTTTGTTAGATCATGGTTGTATCATGGGCAAAGTGGATTCTACATTGTTTCTAAAACACACTTGTAACAATTTTCTTATCATTCAAATATATGTTGATGATATCATTTTTGGCGGAACTAACCTTGATCTTTGCAACGAATTTAGTGATCTTATGCAGAGTGAATTTGAGATGAGTATGATGGGTGAACTCACATTCTTCCTCGGGCATTCAAATCAAGCAAACAAAGAATGGGAACTTCATCAACCAAGGCAAGTACACAAGTGAACTAAGCACTTTGGGATGGTGAACACGAAGCTGATGGACACACCCATGTCAAACACTACCAAACTTGATAAAGATGAAGAAGGTGAGAAGGTAGATGAGAAGCTCTATAGAGGTATGATTGGAAGTTTACTTAGCTTCCTCCAGACCTGACATAATGTTTAGTGTTGGCTTGTGTGCTAGATTTCAATCAAATCCTAAGAAATCTCATCTTATAGCTGTTAAGAGGATTTAAGGTACTTAGACAAAACCCAAAATTTTGGACTATGGTATCCCAAGTCAAGGGACTTTACTCTTAATGCCTATATTGATGCCGATTATGCAGGCTGCTTGATTGATAGAAAGTGCACAAGTAGCACTTGTTTCTTCCTAGGACTATTCTTGGTGTCTTGGTTCTCCAAGAAACAGAGCACTGTGGCATTATCAACCACCGAGGCTGAGTACATTGCAGTCGGGAGTTGTTGTGCCCAGGTCCTATGCATGAAGCAAATGCTCCAAGACTTTAACATTCATTTTGATGCTTCTCCTATCTATTGTGATAATACTAGTGCAATTAACTTGGCTTACAATCCTATATTGCATAGTAGAGCTAAAGATATAGATGTTCACCATCACTTTCTTTGTGATCACATTGCCAAGAAGGATATTTATATCATGCATGTGGACACAGAAAATCAGTTGGTGGACATTTTCACTAAACCTCTAACTATAGAGCAATTTAACTTTATTAGATCAAAATTGCATATAACTAATTTGAATGAATTTGATATGCCTTCTAGCTAGTAGTCATCTATCCTATATGTTTTGCATCTATCTTTATCACTGTTGCATGCTAATATGCTTAAAATCGATTTTTCATGTTTATTTTACCTTATTTTTCTCTTTTTTGGGTATTTTTTGCAAATGCATGTTTTATCGCAAAATAGTACCCAATGATGAGTGATATGTGCCTAAGTATGTTCAATATACATAATGGACTTGAAAAATAAATTTAATTAGCTTTCATATGGATAGAAATTAAGTTTGATGGTTTTAGGTCAGGTCGACCATCGATCGAGTTTCCCTAGGACAAGCTCGGCCGATCCATGGCTGAGAGATTTTAAAAAAAAGGCCAATCGACCGAGTTTCCACTTCACAGAACTCGACCGATCTCTGGGCTAAAGCTAACTTAAGTTGGTCTGGACTGACTATTATCCCTCTCAACTAGAGAAAAGTTGACTGATTCCACTCCCTCTAGCCCTAAGCTCTCCACCCTCGACCTTCCCTTCCCTCACCTAGCCCTAATATGCCCTAGGGAGACCTTCCTAGACCTTGCCCCTAGCTTAACCTAGGTGTGTGAATGTTTTTGGTGGTGTGTTTGGTGTTGTTGATCTCTTCTTCTTCATTTTGCCTCCATGGATTCAAATAGAAGAAAGAGTGATGCCCCTAGAAATGCACCATCCTCCTCCTCATCTCCCACTTGATTCCTTTTGATGAGACCCTTTTTGTCTCAAATGAGGATGTAAATCAGTATAAGGATCTTCTTCCATGGGTGCTTTTCCTTTTAGAGCCCATTTAGAGCCTATCCCTAGGCATCAAGCTATCATCAATCAAGTGGTTAAGTTGCTTTATGTTCATCACCTATCTGCCCTGGGTTTCAAGCGTGAGTGCTTTCACAATTCCATGTCCAACACGAAAGCCGTTCATGAATTCTACACAAATTTGCGTTGGAATTATGACACTCTTGTACCTCCTCCCAATACTCAAGTTATCCTTAATTTTATGATAGTTGAGAAGAAATTCCAAATCTCGGAGGATATCCTAAATATATTCTTTTCAGGAGCCGATGAGAATGATACCTGGTGTAAGGATTATGGTGAGTACTTTGACCTGCTTAACCCCAAAGGTTTCTACAAGTAATATGATATCACACTTCCTAACATCCATCGTTACTTAAAGAACCTGAGGTTTCCTATAAGAAGAAGAGCACCCTACCATCCTCCTCCTTAGATATCAAGAAGTGTATATTATCCCTAGTGGTAAATTGCAACATCCACCCAAAGAAAACCAAACAGATATTGTAGAGAACACTGCGATGATAATGCACTGCATCTTAGAGTATGTCAAAGTCAAGTGGTCTAGATACATCCTCCACCACATGACTTGCTTTGACTCTGGCAAGAACACCCATGGAACCCATCCTCCATATCCTACCCTGATATGTGGTCTTTTCTAGTTTGACATTGAGAAATCACTCTTCTCTGACTTCCACTATAGACCTGCCAGGAAGGGAGTGTGTGAGACCACTATTCAGAAATCCGTGCCTATCCTTTCCTCCACCACACCAGGTGCTTCACCCTATGCCTATGCCTCAACTGCACCTGCCTCTACCTCAACTCGAACTCCTCCACCTCCTCATCCTACCTGTCCTAGCCGTGCCTCGTTCTGTGTGTCCAATGAAGCCCTCATGGGTTATATGATACACCAACAAACATACAACCTCCAGGTCCAAGAGCATTTGCACCAGGATTTATGTTCAATCATGCCCAACATGAACTTATCCCGTGCACACCCATACCCCACCTACCATCCATACCCATGTAGTGATTATGAATCCTATGCATACAATCACTTCTACCGTACCCCTCCACCTGCACCTGAGCCTTCCGCTGCTGCTCCAACTCCCTCTACTGTTGGTGGATCTGCTCCAGTCATCATGCCTGTGCCTGCTGCCCCTTGGCCACTCTGCTTACCATTCTTAGTGATTCTGCTCATTCCTTCCCTCATGACAATGAGCTCTGTGCTCTTGGTATGACATGGGATGAGTAGAATGCTCGTTGGCTCGGTTGTCACTTCGGTCCTTCTATTGATGAGGAGATGCCTTCCCATGCTGATGATGAGACTACTGATATTGCTACTGATGTTGGTGATGGTGAGGATGCTGGTGCTACGTATGACGATGGTGATGGCTCTGATGGATTCGCCGGTGACTCCAGTGATGAAGGCAATGCTGATGTACCTTCAGATGGAGATGATCACTATGAGCCTGATGCTGAGGATGATGACGATGTGGATGATGTGATATAGATGACCTAGATATCTAGATGTTCTTAGTTTTTAGTCTAGTTTGCTGATCATATATATATTTCTAGGCTATTTTGTATTACAAACATCTGGGCACATGATCTGGGTTGTACTATTTTATCCTCAACTTTCATCGCTTTTGACTTGTAGTGTTTTTATGAGAACTTGCATTTTGGGTTGTAATCCATTTTCTGTGCACTCTTACTCTTTGATTTGTTATATCTTATGAGTTGGTGCCATATTTCACCATATTTTGATTATGAGTTAGCATGTTTGGTTCTCTTGTCTCTATTTGATGTATGTTTTTGAGAATGCATGTTTGGATATCTTCTTGGTTGTGTTTGGAGAAGACCTGCTTATATGCTCTTCTAACCCCCCTTCCTTTTTGATAATGGCAAAAGGGGAGGGGGGAGAAATTTCAATGTCTTGAAACTCAATCATATTGCTATTCATTGTCATATTACTATTTATTGTTTATGTGATCCTTTTCTTATTCAGTACATGCTTTATTATGTGACTTGCTAAAGGACCATATAGTACATGCATGTTATATTGCTTTATGTAGATACACTAACTATGCATGTTAAAGTAAGCATAGATTGAGGGGGAGAAAATTCACATTGTTCAAATATTGAATCCCCCTAATTTACAAGGCAAAGGTATAATTTCAATATCCTTTTCAATATGTTTGAGGAATGGTTTTGTCGTTGTCAAAAAGGGGGAGAATGTTGACCTAGAGGTTATACATTGTCCATATTTTGATAATGACTTAACCATTCCATTCATATGTATCTAATATATGTATTCAAGATTGATCTCAGGATTTAGGTACATGAAAAGGACCAATTTACACAAGCCCTAGCTTGTCAAAGTTCAAGACAAGTGCAATGCAAGTGTGCTAATAAGGAAATCACTTCAAACGACCTTAGAAGATTTTTGTAATCACTTATATTGATGATATGACTTGCAACTAAGATGAGAAAAATATGTGGGACACTTAATACCAAGTTTTAATCACTTATTTTCCAAATTATAAAATCGATCACAGGCTGTTGATTGGTTGAGTTACAATCTCGACCGATCCCATGGATTGATTTTCTAAAAGTAGTAATCAGTCAATTTGTACATTCACAGAACTTGATCAAATAAACTTCTGACCAAATGCAATTTTGGTTGATTGGTCGAGTTTCCTAGAACAAACTTGACCAATAGTTTGAAAATTGGGTTTGTCTTTTATTCGATTGGTCGAGTTACCTTTATTGAAACTCGATCGAATGCACGATACGGAAAATGCAGAAAAAGTGATTATAATCGTTGGTGACTTGCATGGACGAAAACAGATATGTTGCCTTGTGCAAAAATGGCTATATTTTGACCTTAAGTATTCCCCAACTCAAGGGAGCTCCCCCAGCTATAAATAGGACCCCTTGGAGTTCATTCCAAGTTTGCTCATTCACTACATTCAAGGTCCTTGCTATGGTTTAGTGTGCTACTACTCATTAAGCCCCTTTCTCTCTCTAGTTTACACTTCATTTCGTGATTTATGAGTGAGTTAGGCTTATTGTAAGGGAGCTCCACCTTTGTACATGTAAAGCTCTTGTTACAACCCCAGTTTTGGGTTCTTTTGGTGGGAAATGTGATTTCTCATATTAAAGATATTTGAACAAATAAAGATATGATTTGTTTTGAATAAATGGATTTTGTTTACAATAGCCTTGATGATTGATTTGTGGGCTTTATTGGCTATTGGGCCCAATAACAAGGAAGAGACAAAAGGAACTCCATTATTAATAATAAATGGAGAAAATAAAAATGTAGAAACCTCTAGAAGGTAGAAATATATAATCCAAAGCTGGATTTCGTACCTCTTGGGTTCCAAGGAGTCCAAAGTTGCAAAAAGAAAGCAATAAGAAAAGAAAAGATCAATTCAATATTTCTTTATTAAGAAAGAAATTGAAAACAATGATAAAATGAGGAAAATAAGTGGAAAGAGGTGTAATTGAGTTATCCTTGATGTATTTTTGTATCTAAAGGATTCCTAAAGTTAAATGGAATGCCAATGTGGAAAATAAAAAGAAAGATAAAGAGAAATCATCAAAAAGAGATATTTTAATAAGAAATAAACAAGATAATGTGAAATAATGAATATTGATAATCTAAAAGGATAATAAGTATCCTAATGAAGGAATTTTAAAATCTTGGAGTTTCTTGGGGTCCAAGAAGCCCCAATGAAGAAAGAAGAAAGAGAAAATACCAATAATGCAAAATAAGAGGATAATGTGATACATTATTAATGGTTTTTGTAGCTTTGTTAAAGAAGTGGTATTTTCTAATTAAGGAAAACATAATTCCATGATTAATAGATTAAAAAGCAAGTCAAAAGAGAATAAGGGAGAATATTTTCGTATTCCCAAAAATCCAATGAATATGTTGTTTTAAGGAGATGTTTAAGAGAGAGAAACGTGCTTATTAGTGAAGGAAGCACATTCCTAATTGGATGAGGGCTTGGTTGCTTCGTGGGCAAGTCTACTGGGGTGTGAATACCCTCCCCTATATAAGGGGTAGAGCTCAGGGATGAGTTCTAAGGAGTTGCACGTATCCCCTCTCTTCTTCTTGTTCCTTTCCCTACCAAACCATAACTAAGAGGAACGACATGAACCTGAAGCCATGAGGTGGCAAGATAGAGTTGTGAGGGGGAGCCTGATGCTCCACAGAACTAGGGAATAGCTTCGCCCTCGAGGACAAGCCATGCCTTGCGCATAACTACAACTACATGGCTGCAACGGCGGCCATGCTTGACAGGTCATGTGCTCTTGAATTGGCCAGCTATATCATGACTTGGGTGGTGCCCTAGGTGCGTATGAGGGTAGAGGGGCCTGGGTGGCCATCGACGGCGGTCCAGGAGCCCTAGGATGGAGGGGGCGCCCCGCAATTGATATGTAGGTTGGCAACATCGCTAGGTTGTGCAAGGTTGAAGACAGGCCAATCATTGGACCGCTCTACCCCTCTGTGGGATGAAGGACCAACCACTTATGTTGGGGTAGTTTGGTCATTCAATTATGTTTTCAACTGAATCAAACAACGTTGCATGGAGCAGGACACTTGGCGCGCTCTGATTGGCCCAAAGTAAGTAATTTTGCTAAATTCATATCTCATTAACCATAGCTCGGATGGATACACATAAGATATGGATTTTTCTCAACAGAACACAAGGAATTCAATAAAAATATAATTGACGCATTTTTCTAATTGCAATTCGAAAAGTGATGGAAGTTATCAACTTTAATGATTTAATGATTAAGAAACCCGTTTTAGAGATGATTAATGTGTTTAGTAGGGTTTAATGGATGATTAAAGTTGATATTAGCCTGTTAATCATGAAAAGGTACATTAATATAAAATGATGAACTTTTCATGTAATTAGTTTAATTTAGAGTTTCATGCGCATAATTATGCTTTAATGGGCCTTGAAACCCTAATATTAGAAAATGTGACTCCTAATGGTTTTAATGATTCAAAATTGTGAATAAAGTTGAGATATGATAATTCTAAGATAGTTCGAGTATAAAAGTTCCTAATTGTGGATAAATACCCTTAATGTAGTGATTAGGGTTTTTCTAATGGGATAAAGGTAGAATTAATGACAAATAGAGTTCATATGTGTATTAGACCGTAATGAACTATGAATTGATGATAAATGAGCATAGTGATCTTGTCGTGGATTAAAAGGATAAAAATGGTAGCTTTAATAGAAGCTTAATGGACTTAATCGATGTTTAATTGTGCTTTAATACGAAATTAGGGTTATATGTTGCTAAAAGGTAACCTTAATATCTTTCGTGAAGAATAGATGAGATAAATAGGGTTTGTGTGTAATTGTATTAAATTAGGGTTTAAAATAGTAAAAGGTTAAGGAAAATCCTAATTATAATGGAAACCCTAAAAGTCGGCTAGAAACCCTAGGAAGCGAGCTAAGTCTAATAGATCTTGATGACATGAGTAATAAAAAGGAATTGCATGATTATTTCAGGATCTTGTTATTTGTGCTTGATTGCTTGGATTTCTTACTTGCATGGATTATTCTATCTCAAATCAGCCTGACAGGTATGTGGTTACATTTATGAATATCTCGAATTAGTTTTTCAAAGTTTTCCTCGATGACTTGAATTAAACTGTTGGATGAATTTAATTCATGCAAACTATAATGTGGATATGACTATCACTTAAGATATGTGCCTACTAGCTCAGATCTTAGTCCCCTCTATGGCTTAATAGTTTGACCTAGTACATGGCTACCCATGGGGTAGGTCCATCAGGTCATTGGATGACTTAGTACATGGCAACCAATGGGGTAGGTCCATCAAGTCACCTTGAGTCAGGGATTGGGCTACCTATGGGTAGTGCCATGCGACTATTTAGCACACCATGAGTTAGGAATTGGGCTGCCTATGGGTAGTTCCATGCGACTCAACCCTAGATATTGATCTACTTGTTTGGTAGGATCATGCGGGGTTTAATGGGGATCTACCATGAGGAAGGTAGCATCCAGGTCCACTGTAGGGACATCACAGAGATAGGGGATATATAAGGATTGAGTAGTATTTCTTAAGACGTAATCTTGGATGTTAAATTATAATTGGCTGATTACATTGTTATCATAGTTGTACAATTATTGTTTCCCCCACATACCAGCTTTATGCTGATCAACATTTTGTTTGTCGACATTTTAGGTACAAGTGTAAAGAACAAACAATAAAGTGGCATATGTAGAATCAAATGAGGATTAACGATCAAGGAGGATTAGTTAGAATATTCTCTCATATGGATATAATTATAGTAATCCAAGTTTTTCAAAGGTATGCAAAAAGTTTTAATTTATACCCGATTTCAGTATAGTTGGTAGAATTTGATAATTGTTATTGATTATTTGTCGAACCTTTGATCTGGAATTGGGAATAACGACTCTGACCTCTTGGTCTCCCTTAATTGGGGGTTATTGGGAGGTGGGGTCATTACATTTGGTATCAGAGCCTAGGTTCCTCATTTAATCTTTAATAATTATTAAATTTTACAAACTCTGTAGAACCCAAGGGAGTTATTAGAGGATTTTCTAAAAGACTGAGGTGTCTAGAAAAGGATAACGTCTGGGGGCTGGCAAGATTTTCCTCCGCACCGCTAGTCAGAATATGAGGACTCCCAGATTAGTGTGACTGCCTGGCCAATGTCTTAGGATCTGACTCAAAATAAGATACCTTTAGGACTCTCTCATCTTGTTCATCCCTTCTCAACTCAAATGATGTTAAGGATTATAAGGATTAGGGTTTTCTCTCTTTTCCTCACCCTCTTTAGGTATGGGTAAGGTTGATAAGGTTTAGGGAATCCACCACCAAATTAATAAAAAGCATGTAAATAAGATGTTATGGACATAAGCTTAATAGATTAAGCATAAAAGAATAGATACATGCTTAGGTCGTATGACATAAGTTGTCATGCTCTCAGGAGAGACCTGAGGCTAGACCTTTTTGTCAGGAGGATAAGTAAAGAGAGTTAGTCTTGGAGGTAGAGATATCCATTACAAGTAGAGACCAGGCACATTGATGAATGCATATTCATTAGGAATTTCAATTACCATCTTGGGTCAAATTCGACTCAATACATTCAACTTCATTTACTAAATATCAATGTGTGCAAAATTACTTAACTGATCCAACTATCATGATTTTAACTGAATTTGTGTTAATTTGATGCAGGTCTTGACAAGGTTGAACAATCAAACCATTTCGAGTGGGACCTACCTTTCTCATCCCGGGTTTCAACCATTCAGTTTCATACATTCAGTCTCACCAAATGGTTTCATCCATTCGATTTCACCAAACGATTTCATCCATACGGTCTCAAGAACGAATGCACGTGTTCACGTCAAGACCGTTTGAGGAATTTTGGTTTGTGGGACCGTTTGAGAAGTTACAGTCTCCGAGACCGTTTGAAGGGTTTCGGTCTGCGAGACCATTTGGAGATAGGAACGTGGGACCATTTGGATGCTGAGGTCGCGTAGACCGAATGGAAATATTCAAAGACCATTTGGAAAATGCTAAATGCAAGACCATTTGGAGGTCTGCATTCGGTTTCCAAACCGGATGAAACAGACATGCATATGTCAAATCGTTTGAGTAATTAATCCAAGACCAAATGGCCAATTCAAGACCGAACGGACAATTGTTAATTCAAAACCGAATGGCCACTTCCTATATCAAGACCGTTTGCTGTTTGCTCAAGCTGATCGTTTGCATGCAACCCACATGAAAACGGATTGGATTGGCAATGCAAACCATGAAGAATGCATGCATGGAAACTGTTTAGGAAACCAAGACAGAATGGATTAAGGTATGCTGACCGTTTGCTACTTAATTAGCTAGACCATTTGGAATTAGCTGCTATGCAAAGACCGTTTGGGATTGGATATGCACGAGGACCGAATGATCACAGTAGCCATGAAGACTGTTTCCAGCCAGCATGTGAAGACCGAACAAATCGCATGCAATGGCCACATCATGTGCATGCAAACCAAATCAGCACTTGCACATTGACCGTTTGTTAATCATGAACGAGCAGTAGACTATTTTTGTGGCTGAAACCGAATGAGCTTGACGTGCATGCATGCAACCCAAGGACCGAATGATCACACTAATTCAAAACCGTTTGCTGCTCTAAGCACATGAAACCGTTTGGATTTTCTGCGCTATGAAACCGTTTGGGTAAGCAAATAACATGCAGACCGAATGGCCAATTGTTAATTCAAGACCGTTTGGATTAGATGCATGAAGACCGTATGCTCAATACATGCAAATCGTTCAAACCAAACCGATTAAAATAGATATTTACCAAACCATTTGGACAATTATAAGCAAACCGTTTAGACTCACACCAAAAGCATGAGGCCCAGATCTGTGCCTATAAATAGGACCAGTAGGGTCCCCATTGGGGGGGGTTCTGGGACGCCGATAGGCTGCCTGTACACAGGTCCAGTCCAGATCCAGTGCCGTCTACGCTTGTTTCATTCCACCTACTGCATGTGTTGCAACCAAGGAGACTGAGAAGAGAAGGAAGACAGAGTGAGGGAGACTGTCTGGTCTATCTTGGCATCTCCCGTTCGTGTCCAGATCTGCTCTGACACGACGGAGAAGGCCACACCATCTTCACTAAGCTGCGACTACCTTCTGCACTGAGTTCATGGAGGATTTCTCTCTCTTTCTTATTCTTCTTGTTTCTCGCATCATGAGCGAGTAGTACCTTTTCGCTGGGGTGCGGGGACTAGCCTCGATGCCCATGCAATCATGTTCTTTTGTTAAACTTTCCATGGCAATGTATATAGCTTTTCATTTCGCTATTAATTAGTATGTTTGTAGTTGATTATCTACTTGCATTCATATTGTTCTTTCTTATATTGTGAAATCTTCTATATGTGGGATGGAATGACGGTTTACAAAGTTCGACTCCTTAACGAGAACTTTTGATAGGATTCCTTGAGGTTGTAAGTGTATGATCCATGAGGGGACGAGCCATCTAGCCTACGGTGACACTTCTGTGATCTAAACACCCCTCAAGGAGGATCACAACCTTAGTTGGATTTTGTATCGTCTTTGTTTATCGTCGATGTTAGTTTGTAGATCTATTACCTGCTTGCTTATCGATTAATGTGGTTGACTCCCAAACTAGAAATAGAATGGGATTTCTTCAAGGTCGTAAGTGTATGATCTGTGAGGGGACGAGCCATCTAGCCTTTGGTGACACTTCTGTGTGCCTAACGCCTGTATAGGGGGCCCAGAACTGTGGCATAATGGATCCATAATTTTCTTGTGACCCTCGTAGCATGTGAATCAGCCTTGCCAATGATGGATTCAATCCATATGGGATACAAAACAAAAAATACAGTACATGGCCTTTTATTATTAGTATCACTAACTTACCCCCATGGCGATGTATGAAACCTTGTTCCTTGATTTTATCTTTAATAATTCCTAGAAAATCTGGACCTAGAAATGACATTGATGGATATATGCAACCATTATTGCATGAGCTGAAGTTGTTATGGGAAGGTTTTGATGCATATGATGCTCATATGGGAGAGAATTTTAAGATGCAAGCCTCTTTGATGTATACCATAAGCGACTTTCCAACATATGTTATGTTGTCGGGTTGGATCACTAAAGGTTATTATGCATGTCCTTGTTGTGCTGAAAGTACTCATTCATATCGATGTGGGTCAAAGATCTGTTATGGTGGTCATCGTAGGTGGTTACCTAATAATCATCCTTTTCATTCTCAAAGAAGTTTATTTGATGGTACTAAGGAGTATCGTCATCCTCCAACTTCTACATCGGAAAGCAATATTCTACAAGAACAAGAACAACTATGCTTTGCATATGGAAAGGCTCCAAAGAAGATTACTAAGAAGAGAGGAAGGAAAAGAGGAGATGCTTCCATAATCAATGACGTTATACTAGATAAAAACAACAAAGTTGAGGTTCTCTGGAAAAAGAGAAGAATATTTTTTGATTTGCCATATTGAGAATCTAAGCATCTTCGTCATAATCTGAATGTCATGCACATTGAGAAGAATGTATGTGAAAATGTGTTGGTAACACTTCTAAATGTGGAGGGGAAATGTAAAGATGATGAAAATGCTCGGTTATTCCTTGAGGAAAACAATTTAAGGAAACATATTTGGCTCCGACATCAAGATGGAAGATGTTTGATGCCACCAGCTTCGTACTCTATGTCTTATAAGCAAAAGGAATGCTTTTTAAATGTCCTAGCTAAGATCAAAGTTCCTGATGGGTATGCATCCAACATTTCTCATTGTGTTATCTTGAAACAATGAAAATTAATGAATATTAAGAGTCATGATCATGATATCCTCATGTAAGATATACTTCCTGTAGCATTACGAGCATCAGGAGCAACTGAAGTTATTGATTTGCGGTCAAAGTTATCCTCTTCTTTAAATCATTGTGCTCTACGTGCATTGATTTAAATGAGCTTGATGAATTACAAGCAAGTATTGTGGAAACACTTTGTCATCTAGAGATGGAGTTTCTACCTCCTTTCTTCACCATTATGGTTCACCTCTTGGTTCATTTGGTTGATCAAGTAAAGCTTGGTGGTACAGTGCAGATTCAATGGATGTATCCCATTGAAAGGTTAGAATATACTAGGTCATTCATTTAATATTTTATCCTAATTTATTAATGTGATTCATTTTGATATTTTATTCCATGATGACTTTTATATAGGTACGTAGATCGATTGAAAGGCTATGTAAAAAATAGAGCAAGACCAAAGGGTTCTATTGTGGAGGGATACATTTTGGAAGAGACCATTACCTTTTTCTCTAGATATATGGAAGGTAATGAGACAATATTTAATAAGCCTAAAAGAAATGATGACAACATTCAAAATAAGGGTCTATACTTGTTCTAGTGGAAGTTCTGTTGGGGCTAAAAGGTCATTAGTCTTGATGAAAAAAGCATGGCACAAGCACATCGTTATGTGCTACTTCACTATGATGACATTATGAAGGACTTGGAGGAGTAAGATGAGTTTCTAAACCCAAATTTTACACATATGTAATTTTAAAAATTTAGCTAACTTATAGTGTTGTTGTAGACAATATTTATATCACAAGCGAGAAGAGTATATGCAAAAAGGAGTAAGAGTGAATCAATCACTAGAGGTAAAGTTGTTGCTAGATGATTATTCGAGATGGCTTAACACTCAGGTAATGGATACATCATCAAAGTTTTTGAAGACCAGATACAATGCTAATTAGTAAGGCTAATATTTCTCATACTCTTATAGGGACCAAATACTGATATGAGCACCAAAGAAGGGGTGTTAAGAAGGGCCTTATCCTGTGGACTTAATGTTTATGCCAAAAGGATAAAGGGTTTATAATCAATGGTTACAAGTTCCACACATTAGATCGAGAAAGAGATAGAAAAACACAAAATTCTAGAGTGATGGTCGAAGCTAATGGAGATTCTTACTATGGAAGACTCACAAATATTTATGAGTTAGACTATTATGGGACTTGTAAAGTAGTACTTTTCCAATGTGTCTGGGTAAATATAACTTCAACAAGGGCGTTCAAGCATGGCAAAAATCACATTCGAGTGAATTTCTCTAAGTTGATGCACACTGGTAGATTAGTGAAGGAAGATCCATTTGTTTTTTCATCCCAAGAAAAGCATGTTTTCTATGTAGAGGATGAAATAGAGACATCTTGGTTACATGTTGTTCAACTTAATATTAGGGATTCTTTTGATGTCGGGGTAGTCTCTGAACTTATCAATGATGTTGTTGACCCAAGTTGAGTATGACATGAGGATAGTTTGCAATAAAGGATGCTTTACATGTCAATCATTGTGCAATGTCCTCCTAATTTTCCAGTAAATGTTTAATAGATAATTACAATCTTAGATTTGGTTTATGCCTATATTATATTATGAAATTTTTTAGATTATAGGATCAATCATCATTTCACATAGTGTCATTTCCTCTTTACTTGGCAATTTATTTTTCATTTATGTTGTGCTGAAATTTAATGTAGATGGTGTTCTAAAATGCAATATAGATGTATGTTGGAATTTAGTAACGATACATTTGTTGAATTCAGATATACAAGTTTCACTTGACGTCCATAAATCATGTGTGGTTGTTATCAAACTTATATGGAATTCTCGATCTAGAAACAAAGTGTTTAATGGTTTATATGTTGTTATGTTTTATTTAGTTTTAGGTTCAAGTTTGTAAAGAAAAATGTGGCGAAATAAAAGAACAAGGCCAAGTGTAATGTCAACTGAGCTAAAGCAAAATGATCATATGAGTGCATCAAGATCACAACAAGGTGGAAGAGATCGTAATGATGAAGCAGAAGATTCCCAACCAGCTTCAGCGCTCCCTCAAAGTGAAACTTGGAATGAAAATATTTTATTTCTTGAGGAAGATGTCTTAGCAACTGTTGGTAAGTTTTTTTATTTTTCCTTTTTTACTCATCAACAAAGTTAATGCTAAATTTATTATTGTGTACAAATTGTTGTAGATTGTGATGGAAATTTTGGAACAAAGAAAGGTCAAGTGCATGTATCACAAATATGGCTTCTAGAGACATTGAAATATGTTGTCAAGTTCAACAAATATAAACAACCAATTGGAAGAGGGGGTCATTTGTTGGTAAGATTTTTGGGAGAGGTGGCAAAGAGGGGGGCTCTCTGTCCTATTGGGGAAAGTAACTGGCACAAAGTGCACGACTGTTATAAACTTGACATTATGAGGTTAGCTCGAGTAAGAAATCAAATTTCATATTCATGAATACATGTATTTCAGTTGGTATTCAATTTAAAATTATTTTTATTTTTTTAATATAGCAAGTTTCATATTCCAAATGACATAGAAATTGATGAAAAGGTGTTGACACATGTCAATGGAAAATGGAAAACCTACAAGCATAAATTGAAAGCTCTCTACTGGGATCCCAACAAAACAGAAGCACAAATTGCAAGCCATGTTCCAAAAAATGTCATTAAAGAGCGATGGGTGTGTTTGGTTAGCTACTGGTTTTCACCTACAAGGATGGTGGGTGTTACTCTTTCACAGAAATTTGTTTAACATATTACATACACCAATTTATTATACATTAATGTGATACTACCTTTTTATGATTTTGTAGAGACTTTCAGAAATAGGAAAGAGAGCACGATCCCAAAAGGCTGATTGTCATACCACATGATCAAAAAGTTTTGCACAAAATAAGTTTGAATTTATGAGACATGATGTTGTGGACTTGCATCTTTGGTTGAAGTTCACCTTGTTATTCAAATCTGTTAACATAAATTATGTAATTTTATAAGCCATAAATGAAAGTAGGGAGCCTAGCATATTAGAAGTTTGGAAGATTACTCACCAACAAAAAGATGGAATCTACATCAAGGACACAAATACTAAAGAGTTTCTGGTTTGATACTTCATTTTTTGTTAACTAGACATCATTTGTTATATGTGATGTAACAAGTAATATACATGTTGCTTAATTTTCAGGAAACAACTGAAAATTTGGTGGATGATCGTATTTTAGAGAATCCTAAAATGCCTAGGGAATCTATAGAAAATGTGGTTTTTAATGAAATGATGTATGATGAAGAGATTTCAAACCAAAGGGTTGTTAGATTTGGTCATGGAGTTAAAAGAAGTCATGTTTTTGGATTGAAGGCTGACTTGAGCAAAAGTGGTTATGCAAGACACTTAACAGATGTCAAAGGAAAACTCATTTCTATCGAGAAAGAGAATGAGCAGTTGAAAAATAGACATGTTTCATTAGAGAGAGAGAACAAATAATTAAAAAAAGCACATGTAAATTTGCAATCTCAACTAAGTTGCATCACTTCTACACTTGCTAGGAATGGCATTGCGCTTGGCAGTTCCATTGGAAGGGAAAGTCATGAATGGAATGTGGATGATGAAGCGGTAAAATTATTTGAAATGCATTTCACATATTTCTATACTATTCTTTTGTATATGGTGATGTAGGGTAACCTATGGATAGCTGGTAAACTATCTATAGTAATAGAGTACTCCTCCTAACAACTAGTTTCTGTCTACACTCAATGCGAATGTGGTGTTCAAATTTATGGTTAGGTAAACATATATTGTAGTGTTTGAAGTGGATTTATCACTCTTTTATGCAATGTTCTTGGACATTGTAGGTTGTTGGATATGATTCAAGTTTCCAAAGAATGAATGATGGGATTTGAAGTAGCTCAAGAATAGGAGTTTATGTTCCATAGGACAATTACATTCTATTTCTGATTTTATTATATTAGAATAGAGCTGTGAACAATTATCATCTTTGTATGAACTTTTTCATTTGTATATGTACTTTGCATTCTTTGTTTATATGTTTTTCTTTCTATCAACATTTTTATCATCAATATGTCAATGTCTATAGAGATTGTTTGCTATCGATATTTCTACAAGATGATTAAATGAGTTGCAAATTTCTTGTGAAAAAGTTGCTACTACCTTTTAAACATAATTTTTGTAGATTTCTTTCTCAGTTTGTGAATGATCAAATGTTACTTTATATCCAAATTGGTCTAGAAAAAACCACTTCATGAGAATTTTGTAATCATTCCTTGTCTTATACTCAACATGAGAACCCTAAAGTAACACCTATGTTATCGTCAAACCCTGGTTAAATAGAGATAATATATAGCTGATGCACTTTTAACTCCCAACTTTCCCTTGATTATTTTCCACATTGTAGGATTTGACATAGTTGTGCTTAAATGATACATGTTAATCTGATTTATATAGTGTTTGGACCTTTATTTTTGTGTATAAGATTCTTAATTTTTCAAACCATGAGCACAAACTTGTTGCTATCTGTCTCCCTTGGTCAAATGGTCAGATGTGACTTATTTGTCTCATTCTATAAGTTTCCTTAACTCCTTTCTCTTTCATGTGACATGTTTCTAGAATATCATAGTTCTAATCGTTTGGTTTATTATGGCATGTTGATTATCTAGAATGATCTATTGTTAGGTTCTCATAAGTTAACATATCTATTGACAACATGGCCTCATGAGATCTTTTCATCTTAACTTCTATTAAGGTCTTGATGTTAGTTTGGGACTTCATATGCAATTTTAGTCTGTGATTGATTCATGCCTTGAAGGCATGTTAGTTCTTGTTTTTGTTTGGTGGGTTTCAAGGTACTCAAGAATTGCTTGATCAAGTACTATTTATCAACTACATGACAATAATGTGCTATCTCCGTTGGTCAACTAGTTAGAGGTGACTTCTTTGTATCATTTTATAAGTTTCCTTAACTCCTTTCTCTTTCATGTGACCTGTTGCTAGAATATTATAGTTCTACTCATTTGGTTTAGTATGGCATGTTTATCTTGAATAATCTATTGTTAGGTTGTCATAAGTTAACATATCTATTTACAACATTGCCTCATGATATCGTTTCAGCTTAACTTCAATTAAGATCTTGATGTCAGTTTGGGACTTTGTATGCAATTTATTCTGTGCTTGATTCATGCCTTGAAGGCATGTTAGTTCTTGTTTTTTTCCTGCACCATCTTGTCTGGGTTATCTAGTGTCTCTTGTTGTTTGTATCCTATGCATAAGTAATTGATGTTTTTCCTATAAAGAAATTGTTGAACTACTCATTTTTGTTCTTGTACAGTTTATAACTTTTTCTTGAAATGATCATTTCTTGCTTTAGAAAGGTATGTTGGCATTCTCTCTATAGGCTACAAATATGATTTGATTTGTTACTGGGTCTTTTGTTTTTCTTACTCCCTTGACTAATGTTTTGGGCTCTTACATACCCATCCATCATGGCATGTTGTTTTACAATCTGTGAAGGTGTTTGTGACTGTGGTCATGAAGGAGGATTCTAGATTCATTTTTGTCCCTTCTTATTCCTATAAATTTTGGAGGCATTGTGATTGCTGTTAGTTGGCTCTTTTGATTGCATGACAAATTTCATAAAGATATTGTCTAATCAACTTGGATCAGGTTGAATTTTTGTCCAGCTAAATGGAGAAAAAACTATTGATCATTTACCTTCCTATAACCCTACCTGTATGCTTTGTTTGTTCTATTTATCTATATAACAACATTCAACTTTACTTGTCAAAGGTACAACACTCGTGTTGTGGATAGCAAGTCCAATGCTCGAGGAAATTAACAATGATGTCCAAGATCTCCATAGACTATGAGTTATTGCTTGCTTCTCCCTTCATTAAATGGCCATGTCTAGGATATTGTTACACATTCCAATCTTGGTTTGTTGTGTGATTGCTTTGGATTGACATGTAAACTTCTCAATATATAATGTCCTTGAATGATATGGCCTTCTATGATCCTCACTGTATGTATGTGCATATTTTCTGGCTTTTTTAGGAGTTCTCTACTCAATTGTCTAGCTTTCCTCATGAGATCTTTATCTACAAAGGCTCATTTATCTATGAATGAGCTAGAAAATTTGGGCCACCTTATGAATCTCTTATGTTGTTCTAGGGGAGGCCATTATCTAATAAAACATCATTGATTGAAGCTCCAACTTTTTTCACAAAAAGTGGTTGTCTACCGCATCCACCCTACTGCTTTGATGGAGTTACTCTTTTTGAGGATGGTGTGGATATATTCTTTAGTAGGGGTTTCCACCATCTTGTTGAGCTATGATTTTGGTAAGGCTTTATATTAGGCACTCATCAACTTTTTGTTTAGTGGGCTTCAAGGTACTCAAGAACTGCTTGATCAAGTACTATTTATCAACTGCATGACAATAATGTGTTGTTTCCATTGGTCAACTGGTTAGAGGTGACTTCTTTGTCTCATTCTATAAGTTTCCTCAACTCCTTTCTCTTTCATGTGACCTGTCACTAGAATATTATAGTTCTACTCGTTTGGTTTAGTATGGCATGTTGATTATCTTGAATGATATATTGTTAGGTTGTCATAAGTTAACATATCTATTGACAACATGGCCACATGAAATCTTTTCAGCTTAACTTCTATTAAGATCTTGATGTCAGTTTGGGACTTTTGTATGTAATTTATTTTGTGCTTGATTCATGCCTTGAAGACATGTTAGTTCTTGTTTTTTCATGCACCATCTTGTCCGAGTTATCTCGTGTCTCTTGTTGTTTGGATCCCATGCATAAGTAATTGATGTTTTTCCTCTAAATAAATTATTAAACTGCTCATTTTTGTTCTTGTACAATTTATAACTTTTTCTTGAAATGATCATTTCTTGCTATAGAAAGGTATGTTGGCGTTCTCTCTATAGGCTTCAGATATGATTTGATTTGTTCTTGGGACTTTTGTTTTTCTTATTCCCTTGACTGATGTTTTGGGCTCTTGCATACCCATCCATCATGGCATGTTGTTTTACAATCTGTGAAGGTGTTTGTGACTGCGGTCATGAAGGAGGATTCTAGATTCATTTTTGTCCCTTCTTGTTCCTATAAATTTTTGAAGGCATTGTGATTGTTGTTAGTTGGCTTTTTTGATTGCGTGACTAATTTCATAAAGATATTGTCTAATCAACTTGGATCAGGTTGAATTTTCATACAGCTATGTGGAGAAAAAACCATTGATCATTTACCTTCCTATAACCCTACATGTATGCTTTGTTTGTTCTATTTGTCTATCTAACAACTTTCAACTTTACTTGACAAGAGGTACAACACTCATGTTGTGGATATCAAGTCCAATGCTCATGTTGGAGGAAATTAACGATGATGTCCAAGATCTCTATAGATAGTGAGTTATTGCTTGCTTCTCTCTACATTAAATGGCCATGTCTAGGATATTGTTACACATTCCAATCTTGGTTTGTTGTGTGATTGCTTTGTATTGGCATGTAAACTTCTCAATATATAATGTCCTTGAATGATATGGCCTTCGATGATCCTCACTGTATGTATGTGCATATTTTCTAGCTTTTTTAGGAGTTCTCTACTCAATTGTCTAGATTTCCTCGTGAGATCTGTATCTACAAAGGCTCATTTATCTACGAAAGAGATTTGGGTCAACTTCTGAATCTCTTATGTTGTTCTAGGGGAGGTCATTATCTAATACAACATAATTGATTGAAGCTCCAATTTTTTTCACAGAAAGTGGTTGTCTTTCACATCCACCCTACTGCTTTGATGGAGTTAGTCTTTGTGAGGGTGGTGTGGATTTATTCTTCAGTAGGGGGTTTCCACCATCTTGTTGAGCTATGATTTTGGTAAGGATTTATATTAGGCACTCATTGACTTTTTGTTTGGTGGGTTTCAAGGTACTTAAGAACTGCTTGATCAAGTACTATTTATCAACTACATGACAATAATGTGCTGTCTCCATTGGTCAACTGGTTAGAGGTGACTTCTTTGTCTCATTCTGTAAGTTTCCTTAACTCCTTTCTCTTTCATGTGACCTGTGCTAGAATATTATAGTTCTACTTGTTTGTTTTAGTATGGCATGTTTATTATATTGAATGATCTATTGTTAGGTTGTCATAAGTTAACATATCTATTGACAACATGGCCTCATGATATCTTTTTAGCTTGACTTCTATTAAGATCTTGTTGTCAGTTTGGGACTTTTGTATGTAATTTATTCTGTGCTTGATTCATGCCTTGAAGGCATCTTAGTTCTTGTTTTTTTCCTGCACCATCCTGTCTGGGTTATCTTGTGTCTATTGTTGTTTGGCTCGCATGCATAAGTAATTGATGTTTTTCCTCTAAAGAGAACTGCTCATTTTTGTTCTTGTACAATTTATAACTTTTTCTTGAAATGATCATTTCTTGCTTTAGAAAGGTATGTTGCCATTCTCTTTGTAGGCTGTAGATATGATTTGATTTGTTCCTAGGTCTTTTGTTTTTCTTACTCCCTTGACTGATGTTTTGGGCTCTTGCATACCCATCCATCATGGCATGTTGTTTTACAATCTATGAAGGTGTTTGTGACTACGGTCATGAAGTAGGATTCTAGATTCATTTTTGTCCCTTCTTGTTCCTATAAAATTTGGAGGCATTGTGATTGCTGTTAGTTGGCTCTTTTGATTGCATGACTAGTTTCATAAAGATATTGTCTAATCAACCTAGATTAGGTAGAATTTTCATCCAGCTATGTGGAGAAAAAACCATTGATCATTTACCTTCCTATAACCCTACATGTATGCTTTGTTTTCTCTATTTGTCTATCTAACAACTTTCAACTTTACTTGTCAAGAGGTACAATCCTCGTGTTGTGGATATCAAGTTCAATGCTCATGTTGGAGGAAATTACCAATGATCTCCAAGATCTCCATAGATAGTGAGTTATGGCTTGCTTCTCCCTCCATTAAATGGCCATGTCTAGGATATTGTTACACATTCCATGCTTGGTTTTTTTGCGTGATTGCTTTGGATTGACATGTTAACTTCTCAATATATAATGTCCTCGAATGAGATGTCCTTTATGATCCTAACTGTATGTATGTGCATATTTTCTAGGTTTTCAGGAGTTCTCTACTCTATTGTCTAGTTTTCCTCATGAGATCTTTATCTATAAAGGCTCATTTATCTACGAGAGAGCTTGAAAATTTGTCTCTACTTCTGAATCTCTTATGTTGATCTAGGAGAGTCCATTATCTAATAAAACATCATTGACTGAAGATCTAGTTTTTTTCATAGAACGTGGTTGTCTACCACATCCTCCCTACTGCTTTGATGGAGTTAGTCTTTGTGAGGGTGGTGTGGATTTATTCTTCAATAGGGGTTTCCACCATCTTGTTGAGGTGTGATTTTGGTAAGGCTTTATATTAGGCACTCATCGACTTTTTATTTGGTGGGTTTCAAGGTACTCAAGAACTGCTTGATCAAGTACTGTTTATCAAATGCATGACAATAATGTGTTGTCTCCATTGGTCAACTGGTTAGAGGTGACTTCTTTGTCTCATTCTGTAAGTTTCCTTAACTCCTTTATCTTTCATGTGACCTGTTGCTAGAATATTATAGTTCTACTCATTTGGTTTAGTATGGCATGTTGATTATCTTGAATGATCTATTGTTAGGTTGCCATAAGTTAACATATCTATTGACAACATGGCCTCATGATATCTTTTCAGCTTAACTTCTATTAAGATCTTGATGTTAGTTTGGGACTTTGTATGTAGTTTTAGTCTATGCTTTATTCATGCCTTGAAGGCATGTTAGTTTTTTTTCCTGCACCATCTTGCCTGGATTATCTAGTATCTCTTGTTGTTTGGCTCCCATGCATAAGTAATTGATGTTTTTCCTCTAAAGAAATTGTTGAACTGTTCGTTTTTGTTCTTGTACAATTTATAACTTTTTCTTGAAATGATCATTTCTTACTTTAGAAAGGTATGTTGGTGTTCTCTCTGTAGGATGTAGATATTATTTGATTTGTTCCTGGATCTTTTGTTTTTCTTACTCCCTTAACTGATGTTTTGGGCTCTTGCATACCCACGCATCATGGCATGTTGTTTTACAATCTGTGAAGGTGTTTGTGACTGCGGTCATGAAGGAGGATTCTAGATTTATTTTTGTCCCTTCTCGTTCCTATAAATTTTTGAGGCATTGTGATTGCTGTTAGTTGGCTCTTTTAATTGTGTGATACTTTCATAAAGATATTGTCTAATAAACCTGGATCAGGTTAAATTTTCATCCAACTATGTGGAGAAAAAACCATCGATCATTGACCTTCCTATAACCCTACCTGTATGATTTGTTTGTTCTATTTGTCTCTCTAACACCTTTCAACTTTACTTGTCAAGAGGTACAATACTCATCTTGTGGATATCAAGTCCAATGCTCATGTTGGAGGAAATTACCAATGATGTCCAAGATCTCCATAGATAGTGAGTTATTGCTTACTTCTCCCTCCATTAATTCTTTCCTTTTTTTAGTATATCAGAATTTATTGTTATTAAAATTTCCCTCGTGTTTATAACTTTTCTTTAGAAGTACAATTTATAATGTCATTCGTAAAATACATTGCTAGTATTGCTGAGCTGCCTCCAACTCCCTAGCTGTATATAAGTTAGAAATAAGACTACCTAATCCATACTACACAACTTCTATGGGCCAAAGCGTCCTTTGTAGTCTGACGATGAACCTACCACTACATGATTCAAACATTTTCTCTTGTGTGTTCTCCTTTGAAGATCATTTTCACACCAACTACCAGTAGTAGGACCTTCACAATCATCATCACCACCATCATCATCATCATCATTGTTGTATGTATTATTTCATTGCAGAATACTAGATGATGGTCTTATTGAAGGTTCACTTACATAATCATCACTCATCTCTTCACTTCCTACTGATCTAGTTTCATAATTCTGATCTTATGTATTCTGTTCAGCCAAAATATCAGATGCTAAATTAGGGCCATCCAGCAGATGTGTTCTCCCCTTTGATCTGGTTGAAAATTTAGAAAAGTCTTCTTTATCCTCCACAACTTTGACCTACTGCATGCCACTAAGAGTATCTGCATAGATCACTTCTTTTCGTCGCCTTTTACTAGTGACCTCAGTCTATACATATCTTACTTTGGCTTCTTGTTCTTGTCATCTTTGTTGACTGAATACACCCATTCAGGAATCTCATGTTTTTCCATTAGTCTTGAGTGATATCTTTCTCTCCGTTGTCTATCTTCATCCATCTTCTGAAACATCCAACACTCTTCATCACTGTGGGTAGCAAGTCTATTGATTTCTCTCTTATTGGGAACATCAGTGCCAAGTAAATCAATGCTTCTTTGCATTATATCCTACAACATATCTCTTCTATCTTGTGGTGTGGGAATTGTATTAAATCGTCCGGTCTGAATGACTTGAGCATCAATGCCCATTTTTTATTTGACTCGTTCAAGAATTACCTCCTCAATTGATCCAACACTAACTAGCACAAACACACATACTTCCTTATTTTGTCCAATACGATGAGCATGATCTTTGGCCCTCTGGTCCATTTGTGGATTCCAATCACTATCAAAAATTATTACAATATATGACGGTTGCAAATTTAGCCCAATCCCACCAGCTTTAGTACTTAAAAGAAACATGAAATAAGATGAGTCGGTTGCGTTGAACTTCTTGAGTACAGTCCATCGTTCTTCAGTTTTTGTTTAGCCATTCAACCTTAGATAATTGTAATCATGTAACTTGAGATATATCTCAATAACATTTATTAGCTGAGTCATCTGAGTGAAAATTAATACTCTATGACCAACTTTTTGCAACTTCGGCAACAAGCAATCTAGAAGCTCAAACTTCCCAGACGCTCTTACAAAGTCTTCCTTACGCCAAAAGTAATCTGGCACAAAGAGGTATCGATGATTGCAACACTTTCAAAGATGCATTGACAAATTTTGAAGACTTCTTGACCTTCCATTTTTTAAATTGACACCAACCTATTTCTTGTCAGTGACCTGCTGATAATATGTTGTTTTCCAGGCTTTTTTCAAAATGACTTGTGTTTTTCCAGGAAGAAAATTCTCAACTTCATCTTTCTTTATCCATAACAAAATGGTATAATAACACAATCCAAGTGCTTAATTATCAGTAACTCTTCTTCATATGTGAGAGAAACTTCACATTTATAAGAAAATTGAGCAATTTATTCGTTCCTTCACTCCTTTGTCAAATTTATTCAGCTGTTGCTCTTGAGTAGACTGTCATTCAACTGTTAGAATTCACATAATGTTCCTGAGATGTTAGCATTTCAATGTAAATAACAACATTTTCGTTTGGATGTGGTTCCCTTTTTAACTAGAATTTGCATGCCATGATCATGAACACTCAGATGTTAATATAGATATTGGATGGGTGATTAGAAATCACTTTTGTAAATAGCTTATCCCTAAATGAATATTCATCTTTAAATACCTTGTAATATTCTATAACAAGTAGATACATATAGTTATAGTTAAGATTTTTTTTGTCTAGTAGTACTCTGGCGAGTGATATCTTAGTTTATTTACAAATGAACCAGGTGAAGACTGAGCTGTCATCCTAGGCTAGTCACTAAGGACAAGACCACTATTCTTAACTATTGACCGTTGATCCACCAACATGGATGAAAATGTACATAAAGTTGCATGATGATTGTTACTAAACCATTGATATCTGCATCTGACGTGAGCTGTTAGTCGTGGTGCATTGATTGAATCTTGTGCTGAAGGCCTTTTTTAGTTGGAGTTTTTCTTGATTTGCAGCTGATACAAGGAAGTTGTTCAGTGTCCCCTTATATATGTTACTTCTTTTCTGTTACATTGGTAGTGTCTTATCTAGTAACTACCTATACTGGTCAGCTAACAGTTATAGACATTGACCTTGTATTGTCTTGGTTTTTTTTCTTCTCAAAAACTAAAAAGAGAAAGGCAATCTTGTTACATCCATGAAAATTGAACGTGATACAAAATGTTTTTAATATGAATCTATTGTGTGGGAGGCAAGGTGAATAAGATTGCTCCCAGTTCATTAAAAAAGTTGTTGCCACTCCAATCTTCATTGAATGCTTCCATTAAAAGTTTATATTATCTAGAAATGTCAAAATGTGTGTGGATGTTTCAGTTTTTTTTCTTCAAATAAATTGCTATTTTGTCCACACTTCTAGATTCACTTTTCCACACTTTTCATAGTAAAGAAATTTGACCGCCAATTATTACGTCAATGGCAGATATGGATCTTTTCACACTTTTCAAGTGTGGAATTAATTGCCATATTAAATGGTGAAGAGAAAATTTCACACTTAACATCATGGATAATTTGTGGCCACTCTTAATAGTGGAGAATTTTTTTTACATTTGACAACGTGGAAAAATTTCTACTCTAGTTCTTGCCTCCCTTGTTATTAGCGTGGACAATGTATGTTTCCACACTTTTATGAGTGGAAAAATCTATTTTAAAGTGTGGAAAAAACATAATTATTTGAAGTGTAAATAGTAGGGGCATCCAACATTAACTAGAGATTCCAATGATATTTAATGGTACCCAAACTCTCTGGAGATCCCAATGGTACCAGGTTTAGTACAATAGTTAGGTACAATACCCAACATTTATTGGAGATCCCTTAGTGAGTCAGCCCATGTTGAACTACTAGAGCAGACAGTTTTAGCCAGAGTGCTTTGGACTCTCTGCATGAGTATCTAGGTTTAGAGGTGGAGTCCAATTTTTTGGCCAATTGTTTAGCCGCTGAGGCTTGACGTGGCGAGGCCCATTGCAGACCAGGTAGCTAGTAGCAGACTTAGAGTCTTGAGTATACTTTAAATCTTATACAGTGAGATCTTAGCTTGTTGAGATGCTTCCATATGTTGTGGTAAGCCTCATGTGGGTCCATGGCATTAATAAATCGATTAAAATATTTAGAAGTCAGATACAAGAATTTGTTGTTTAGTATACAATTTCAAAAAATATTGTTCACTTATTCTCGATATCTAGTATATTGATGAATTTTACAGTATTTCTCATTTATTTTAGTATTTAATAGCTTGCTTATGTCTGCTTAAGTTTCTATCCACTTAATAAATATCATGCATATTATCTGGTCTAAATGGGTGAATTTCCATTTATTGAGCCAATATCTCACACTCTACTGAACAATTTTTTAGGTAACATTACTGATATGGAGATATCAACACTTTTTCAAAATATTCCTACCACAGAGGATGCTAGTAGTGTTTTGACATAGAAATAGTTTATTCCATGTCTACTCTGTGTACTTGTATAGAAAGTGTTGTATATGATATTGCAGAACATTGTGTCTTTACTTCTATAATATGTATTTAGTTATCAAGACTTGTCTACTTGTAAATTACATGTATTTGTATCAATATGATTGAATTTAGTTTAGTGGAAACCAGGTTGTATGCCTATGCTAAGTCAACTTGTGTGATTGAATGTGTCATATATGATAATTTTTAAATCTAAACAAATAAACTTAAAAGCAATTCTTGCTTTTAATTTAGTCACCAATCATGCCTAATCTATGATTAGTAGTTAATGTGAGATGCGGGTGTAACAATATACCTCGGGGAAAGTGTGATAATAAGTACGTGAGTATGTTGAGTGGGGTGCATGCTAATTGTATTGGTATTGGGTTGGACTTGACTAGGCAGTCTTAATGGAATTAGTCACCTAGATGCATAAAGATGGAATATAATTCATATGATGGATTATTGACACAGAGTTCTACAACCATCTATTCAAAAGTTGCATATGATTTAATTGGTAATTGTTACCTGCCTTAATACTAAAGTTATGGGTGTCAGTATTGGCTGAGAAATGACTTGATTATTTTGGTTCTTGTCTCACTAGAGGATTGCTCGTTGTAACCTTCTGAATTAATAGTGAAGACTATTAACTTGAATAAATTAGTGGGAGCATAATTAGTTGGTCCTAATCAATTTTTCAAATAAAATTAATTTTAAAATAAATTATTAACTCATGCAAAATAACTTATATGTAGATCAATGGTGAACACAACCCATAATCCACTTTCAATGCGATATGTCCTTGAGAAAGAGAAACTAAATGAGAATAAATTTAATGACTGGTCCAGGATGTTGAGTATTTTTCTCACACATGAATGCAATCCCTATGTCTTGGACACACCAGTACCTAATGAAACAACTCCTAATGCGCTTAGAGTGAAAAGAGATTCTTATAAGAAGCATTTTGATGATGTTATTGATGTAAAATTCATAACCTTTTCCCCATGAATTATGAGCTTCAGAAGTGATAACACCCAAATTCGTTTATGCTAAGTATTTATCTATAGATACATGCTGCTATAGCGTTAATTTTCCCAAAATAACTCTAGAATATTATCTTTTAGTAATTTATATCTTTTTAAAGATAGGGCTACTCAACTAGCCAATTTAGGGACTTGTAAGCACCAAACTCAAGAAGACATCAATTCTCTAAATTTTGCCCCATCAAGCATTGCGCTATGTGCACCAACTTAGGAGACCGATTCGTGGGCCCAAGAAATTTTTGATATTCCGGACCCAATTTCAATGGCCAACACCTTCATCAGAGATCATCCTCATCAGTCAGAAGTTTCATCGATGCTGGCCTGTAGACCTATAGTAATATCCCCCGAGGGGGTGATTTTGTTCCTAAGAAGCATCATCAGTGACCGCTGAGGATCTAGCGGGTCAGCGACCGATAGTACTCTAGAAAATTGGTGACCGCCTAGGATCTTCAACAACAATGATCACTGATGTCTAGACTCAACGACCACCAACATTAGTGATCAATGAAATCCAGGCTCAGCAACTGATGACATCATCAACCCACATCAATGACTATAATATCATTGACTTCTGAGATCAATGACCAGATCATCAACGACTACAAGTCAACATCCACAAGTTAGCGTTTACCACATCACTGACCGCTGAGCATCTTCCATTCTTGGTGACTGATTAAGTCCCTTCAATCTTGGTGACCACTGGATATCAATGGCCATTGAAATCCACCACTCCTATAAATACCCACCCTGCTACCTTGGTAGGGTTCTACATTCTAACCCTTTTGGTTTTGAGTTCCAATTCCAATTCCACATTCTGTGAGGTTTGAGAGGTTTCCAGAACGTCATGGGAGAGTTCTAAGGTCTGAGAGGGATGAAGAGTACACCCTACGTCTTCTCCTTTAGTTTTCTCCCATCCACCACCATTTCCACCATCATTCACCCACTTCCAGCCACCTTCCACCTCCATACGTCCACCAAAGCTGTTGTTTGGGAAAGAATCAAGGAGAAAGGAGGCCAAGGAGTCCATAAGATTAAGGAGGACAACTCAAGGATGAGATCCATCCCTTCCAGAGGCTAAGGAGTGAGATCCACCTCTCCTCTATGGGCTAAATCTCTTCTTCTACCTCTTTCTTCTACTTTTCTCCTTTATTTCCATACGAATGATGTTCTTCCATCTTTCATTGGTGCCAGCTATGCTTGTCCATGGATAGTTGAGTTCCTTCTTGTCTATGTAGCCCGCTTTGGGCATGTTTATATACTTTTTCCTTAAGTAAGAAGTTTTATTCTAGATCTAGCATTATATCTGTTCTATCTTCTCTTTTTGGTTATGACTGTTGGTTAGGTTAATCGTTTTCTTGCTTGAACCTCTCTTTCTACCTAGATCAAGAGATTAGTTGTAGAAATGGGTAAGAGAAGTTAGTTTGGATCGAAATCTGAGAGGAGGACGTCCAAGGGAGGATCGATGCATAACACCTTTTGGAGAGATCCAACCTGAACATTGGAACCGATCAGGTTTAACTCTACCTACTCGGGTCCACGATCTGTGTTCTGCACAGATCCTCTACTATTCCTAACATCCCTGAATATTTTGGACCTAGGAGAAAATGTAGAATATTTAGGATTGTTGACCCATTATCCTTGAGAGAGGTTTCAGATCATTGATGAGGTTTTAGTCATGTTGTGTGAGAGTGAGTGGGATGACCCCCACTGGAGAAATTACCACGATACATGCTATGTTTGGAGGTTAGATGCTTGCTAGGGTGTTCAAGGCTTGTGTACGCCCAAAAATGGGTGAATAGACTGCCCAACCCATGGTTACATAGCTAAGAACTCCTTCTCCTGATTAGTAAGATTCCATAGACTCTGTTTTCTTTACTTTGTTTTATTTTTTTCATATCATTTTGCTAGACTAGTTCTAGTTCTTTACATACATCAACCATTGATTTGGCTTCACTGACTTAAGAACGTAATCTTAAGCATCCTAAGCATCCCCACACCCCTGCATTCAACCCCATATATCTACTTTGACCCCATATTGAGTTGCGGGGGTCCTTGAAGGTTTCAAGTCATAAATTAAAAAACCCAATTTACCTTTGGGAACACGCCTGTAATTTTTAGACGTGCACTTAGGGCCAACCAAATGTTTGATGCCGTTGTCGGGAATGTGGTTTTCCATGTTTAAATGCTCAAAGATTTTTTACTACCATCCATAAGCTTGTATATGCATAGTTTTTCTCTTATTTTGTGCATACCTGTTCATATACTGAATAGTTTTCATTTTTCTTTACTATTTTAGCCATCAACCTTGCTTTAGCATGGCATATTATCTTGTTCACCCTTCCTCCCAAAATTTTCCACATTCCTGACTTTTATAAAATAATTGAAAGCCTTGCTCTACATCTAGTATAGCTATATTTGTCCCCACCCTCATCATATGTAGAGGTTTCAACAATAGAGATTGCCAATCAACGCTCGACCTCTACAACTCTGTGGGATCAAGAACTGATCAGAGTAGTAGCACTAGCTAGAGAAAATGTCCATGCACTCACCTCCTCCTTAGCACTTCACCTCTAAGAACAAGTCAATTCGCTTCAACAACTACTGCAAAGGCAAGATCTTCAGGTCCGAGTAGCAATAGAAGTTGCAACCCTCAGTAGCAGCATGCTTCAAAATGTTACACAAACTGACATCCAATCACAATAGCTTGAAACATAAAAGAACTGTACATGGTAGAAATAGCAAGTCTTGAAGGCGTTTCAAATCAAGTCCAACTGCTTCATGTTAAGGATGCTAACCAAAGTAGGAAACTTCAAAACTTATTCGGTTTAGTTCTCATGAAATTGAAAATTCCAGAGTATGATGACCAAGATTACAATCATTGTGACGACTTCATTAAGACCGATGAGGAACCTATTGCACCCTCCTATTTGAAAAATCAATTAGACTCATTTGGATTTTTTTGTGAAGAATCGCCCACCCAGGGAAGCCTTTGATTTTATCCATAAGATTCAACTGAGCAACCAATGGAGGATACACATCACCTACAAGAATGATATAATGATGATCACTTTTACTCCCCTCGGGGCAAGCAAACAACCTCACAATGTGAGGAGTAGTTTGAGCGTATTGATTCAACTTTATCACAAACCAAAGTGATATCTCTTACATTGAGACTTGTCACTTTGTTTTGACCAGTGCACCTTCTATGGTTTGGAATAATTTGTTTGAGGAGGAGGACGACGACTATTCAGTTTGGGGGAGTGAGTATACTGATGATGACCAGCTAGAGCAGCATGAGCCAACATTCATTACCATTCTATTACAAAGGGTGGTTGACATTGAAGGAGCATGATGGACAATCCATCACAACATGGCTGATGAGCATGAAGATATCCCAGACCCCATAGAACCTGACAAGTTTGGGGTGGTAGAACTACAAACAGATTCACCTAGGGGTACCTTTTGTTCAGAAGATGATTGGATAAATGAGACTGTACATGAAAATTTATCCAAGGATCCAACCTTAAATTCATAGGTGGAGAGAGAAGAGAGGAGTCCTCTAGAAAGCTTTCAGTCTATCCTCTCCGTCTCATCATGTGTCAACATCCTAGGACCTGCTTTTTCAGATTCATACCTTGATGGGTACCTTGAGGATGCTCCATTGAGGAATTCATTTAAGTGCAGTTCAATCAATTCCAACACAAAGATGACTTCACTGAGTCATCATATTTTATTCCTTTTCTTCAGACTTAAAAGGGCTCATATTTCCACCTATTATACTCCTACATGGCAGACCCAATCGGCAAGACACAAGTGACATCAGTCCCAAAACTTAAGATTTGGGATTTCAATGTCGGTATTGTGGGGAAGCCACTCCTTTTCTCTTAATCTTTTCTTTTCTTTTGTTAAAATAAATTCTATTTTTCACGTTCTTGCATAGATAGTTTCTTTCCTGTAATTGTTTAAATATATCCTTGCATACATGCATCACTTTAGGACTTTAGTAAATGTCTTTTATATACATCCATGCATTCCTTCCCTACTATCCTGAGTTTAGGTCTTGCTTGAGGTCTAGAAAATTTTCAAGCTTGGGGTGGTAGGGCTATTCACCCTTTTAACTCTTCATTTTTCATGCATGCATGTTTACTTCATGCATTTAGGCGTAATTTTTTTTAAAAAAAATTGAGCACTTTACCTAGATTTACTATTTTATAGGACTTTGTTTCATAATTTGTAGCTTTGCAATTAAGGTTGTGTGATGCAAATATTATAGTTAAATGCTTATCTATGCGCCTAAGTGCCCAAATTTTCATTTTAAACTGCTTAATATTTTGCTTGACCAACTCATTGACTTTTTTCCTTAAGTTTGGTAATCAATCCAAGGCTATGCGTTCGTTTTCAAAGCTTAAAACATTATTCCCTTAATGTATTTTGTGAATGACAAACCTAGGATTTGGGATTGCTAAAAAGATATGAAGTTTGATCAAAACTCCAAGCTACATTATTCATGAACCAATCTCTACTCTAAGGATCCTTGAATCATAATTATTATTCTTTACACAAGTATCAAGAAATCAATGGCAAGTTTTGAGATATAATAAAGTTGAAGTGTTTTCATTTGATGGTATGCATGCCCTCTCACCTTAGATTGAGTCAGAAAGATGAAAAATATTTTTTTTACAAAAGAGGCTTGGTTGCCCATAAATCCCAAATATATTCAAAATAGTTCTCACCCAAGCCTATAAATTAGAATGCAAAGAATAAAAGCCTGAGTGAGAATAAAAATGTGAGTGTTTGTTTTCTCTTCCAAGAGAGTTGAGGATGGTGCTCAACAGGCGTATGATTGTGCTCATGAATGTAGGTATGCTGTGCTTGGTAGTGCCACCCAAAAATTCATTAAAGAGTCAATAGGAACCCCTAGGAGACCTATGAGATCATCCCAGTAGTAGGATTGGTTCGAGCACAGTACGAGGAGTTTGGCTCACTACTTTGGGTCAACTAGCTCAGACTGTAGGGACTATTTTTGTTACATGGACCAACCTGACATAGACCGGGATCCTCAACAGTCATTAGAGTCTTTTTCTTTTTGTTGCTTCTTAGGACCCGAATAAGTGGAAGTACATTTTTCTTGATTGATCAACATGAATACATGATTATAAATCATTACTCACCTCCATATCATGTTTGATCACCTTTGCGACAATGCTTTAATGTTGAATTATTATGATTCAAACCCCCATGATTACTAACAAGTTACAATGAATCCACTTAATCTTGCATGGATGCTCTTTGATCTTATGGAAAGGTTTTTCTCGTTTGGTGGAGGTTTGTTCTAAAATAACATGGATCAGGAGAATTGTTGCTTTAGATTATTTTTCTTAACCCTAACATTTATCGCCAAGCTTAGTTTGGATGTTATCTTTTTGTTATTTGAGCACAATCTTGCTTGAGGACAAACAAGTTTAAGCTTGGGGTGGTTGATAACACCCAAATTTAGGCATTTATCTAAGTATTTATCTATACATTCATGATGCTATAGCCTTAATATGCCCAAAACAACTCCAGACTCTTATCTTTTAGTAATTTATATCTTTTCAAAGATAGAGTTGCTCAACTAGCCAATTTTGGGACTTTTAGGCACCAAACTCAAGAAGACATCAATTCTCTAGATTTTGCCCCATCAAGCATCACACTATGTGCACCGACTTACAAGACGGTGGTCCCGCTAACTGATTACCGGCACAAGAAATTTTTTAAATTCATGACCCAAATTTTGATGGCCAACCCCTTAATGGGCGATCATTCTCATCCGTCATAAGTTTCATCGACGCAGTCCCATCAACCTACAGTGATACCCCCTAGGGGTGGGTTTGTTCCTAAAGAGCATCACCAACGGTCACTGAGGATCTAGTGGGTCAGTGTGGGCTCTGATCTCCAAAACACAAAATAAACATAGTGGAAGCGATTTGATTAACAGCGGAATACGAAAATCACGAGAAATTAAAACTTTTCGAAAATGAGATCTTAAAAACCTAAAACTCCTTTTATAAAAGTAAGATGAACTGTTTACATCTCTAATAAATCACTTCTCGAGTGATTATATACGTCATGATACAAAATCTCAAGATTTCAAAATTCTCAGATCAACAAACTCCTAGGACCTGAGTGTACAGAGACAACATAAGACTATTCTGACTACAAGACTAGACAACACAATGTTTCCACCTGAAGTCACTGCTGCTCCTGAATTTGCTGCTGTTGTTGCTGTCCACCTGCAGACCGGTTCCTTCGACCTCGACGTCCACCTAAAGGTAGAAATCTACGGGGTGAGACAATTTTAAATAATTGTCCCAGTGAGAGTTATAACTCTCCGCCAGAAACTTTGTTAAAAGCAATCAAAGGGATATCATGAGCAGGTAGTTTAAGTTACTCACAGCAGGCTTGATAACAAATACTCATCTTTATTTAAGGAATATGAAGAACACATATACTAATGCTTGAACAGGATATTAAAAACAAGCAATGTAATATCAATCAATGTTCCTCGTAGTTCAACCTAAGCAGTTATGCTACGCGGTTGATTATGTTTTACAAACATCATTATGCCCTACGGAGATGAGGTATACCGCTCATGCTCCAACCGATCACTAGTAAGTCGCATCGGTATCATACTAGGTCATCGAAAGAGCCGGATTCTCATGACCTTCAACTACCTCAGTCAGAATGAGGATAAACATGCAGGACATCTAATGTCCCTGCTAATATAGCTCACCAGGGTATTCTGGTACTTCGCTATTAGAGTCACAGTGGCATTTTTCACTCTCTTCGCCATCGAAAGATTTCATGTTTATCTCTCATCGATGCGGTATAAAAGATTCCCTTGGAAGAATAGTGTTACATCATCCCGGTATAAACATATAGTGAAGGGTTGATGGATTAAGATACATCAACATCAACTCCTACACTAGGATGTAAGGATATACACATCCATATTCCCCCACATACTCTAAAGTATGTGATCCAGGAGTTCCCTTAGGAAAACCTGTTTCACCGTCATTTAAAGTCTGACAATGATGGATCTATGATCAGGGCTCTACATGATATGATTAAACTTGGTTATTAGGTACATTTCAGTATTCTTTTAGCATCATACATGTTTCCAAACATTCAAGTACTAAACATGGATATAACAGAAGAATACTAAATATAACAGGTATTACTCATATCAGTTATCAGATGGATGTCAGTTCTTAATCATCTTATCACTATAATTCAGGAACATAGGTGTTGACACCCTCATATCATCATAACACTTGCTATCAAATGTCATGTCAGCATCAAGTCATCTATTAGCATGACCTCGATGTCATTCATGGCCCTTAAGGCATATCAGTTTCATATGATACTACTTGCATTTAGGCAACATAGTTATTTCTGTTCATAAGCTATTGACATGCTTTCAATGAACATGATGTCATGATCCTTACCTGGATATGATTATTTTCTTATAGGAACCTGCATGATTAAATCAATTGATAATAATCAAAATTCATAATCAGATCAGCAGTCAATAAGACAGAATTAACCCTTCAATTCAAAAGTTATACTTTTATGTCCTTACAAAGGGTAAGATTCCCTTGTTTACATCATTTAGGGTTATTCACCCCTTTCATTATGATTGGGAATAATAATTCCTCATCTCATATCTTTGATAATACAATTCATGCTTAAAGGAATAACATGAGTTTAGGTTTTATTGTTCATTTCTACATATTACCATGAACTAGGGTTTACTATTCACATTACTCATGATTACCCTAAAATTAGGGTTTACTATTCACATTACTCATGATTACCCTAAAATTAGGGTTTACTATTCACACTACTTCTGATTACCCTAGAATTAGGGTTTACTATTCACATTACTCATGATTACCCTGGAATTAGGGTTTTCATAATCTCTCATAAGTGGATCATACCCTAATCCTGCATATTCATATACATTGAAGGTACTTTATTTGAGTTTTAACCATAAATGGTACTTTCTCTCTCTCCTTCCTAATGAAAGGTGATTACATCACTCTAGATAGGGTTGGTTTAAGTCCTTGTTGATTAACATAAACCAATTCACCACTATCATGTCATTAGAGTTTACATAAAACAAGGTATCCTTTTATTGAACCCTTTTAGGTTGAAACGAGTGTGACCCATTTGGGTTGAAACGAGTGTAACCCATTTGGATTGAAACGAGTGTGACCCATTTCAGTTGAAACGAGTGTGAACCCGTTTGGATTGAAATGAGTGTGATCCATTTCAGTTGAAACGAGTGTGACCCATTTGAATTGAAACGAGTGTGACCCATTTCAGTTGAAACGAGTGTGAACCCATTTGGATTGAAACGAGTGTGACCCATTTCAGTTGAAACGAGTGTGACCCATTTGAATTGAAACGAGGGTGAACCCATTTGGATTGAAACGAGTTGAATCCATTTGAGGTGAAACGTGTTGAACCCATTTGAGGTGAAACGAGTTGAACCCATTTGAGGTGAAACGAGTTGAACCCATTTGAGGTGAAACGAGTTGAACCCATTTGAGGTGAAACGAGTTGAACCCATTTGAGGTGAAACGAGTTGAATCCACTTGAGGTGAAATGAGTTGAATCCATTTGAGGTGAAATGAGTTGAACCCATTTGAGGTGAAACGAGTTGAACCCATTTGAGGTGAAACGAGTTGAACCCATTTGAGGTGAAACGAGTTGAATGCATTTGAGGTGAAACGAGTTGAACCCATTTGATAAAGTTGGATAAGGACCAACATAGCTATTAACGCCCTTCATCTTCAACCTTGAAACCAAGGTCTATTCTTCACGAAAAGGCTTGCAAGAGTGCAAAGAAAGATGGGGAAGAAGAAGAACTAACTATTATTTGCAAGAATAAAAGTATGTATAACAAAGCAAGGTGTAGAGTTATAAAACCCGCCTCAAACGTTGTTCCTAGAGCTCCAAGCTTCCAAGCTTCGAGACTTTAATGGTGGCTAGAGCTCCACAGGTCATCCAAGGTTGTTTCTTCAAGAAAGGTTGGGAAGGATCGGCTAGGAAGAGAAAACTAAGCGAATTAACCATGAAATCAACCTTATACAAGGATTTCCCCCATGATTTCAAGCTAGAAGATGGTGCTTTCTTACCTTAGAACAGGTTGGTCGTTTCCCTGAGCTCCAGAGCTTTGCCTTGGTCGGTTTAGAAAGATGAGAAGTGAGGAAGTGAAGGGAATACGTTTGGTTGTTTTACAAGGAACTAGGCTTATATACTTTAGGTTATTTTCCACCATAAGGACCTCTAAAACATAGATTTCTCATCTAAGTCCCTTCTTCTTTCTAAGGCACGTCCAAGCATGATACGCTTATGCAAAACTCATCAAAACTCAAGATCTAAGGGTAGATAAAACCAACATGCATACTAAGGTACATATATGAAGGGTCTTCTTACTCATACTAAGTATTTTCACTACAAAGGTCATCCTTCTTATCCAATTATTTAATTGAAGCGCCCCTCTCATCTTTTCTTCTCTAATTGATGTCAAGAGTCATAAAAGATATACTAGAAGGTATATAGCACAAGTTGCACTCCACATTTTGGGTAAATTGCACTTTATACCAAAATTAGGGTTTAAGCACAAGGATTGCTCCACAAGCTGCACCTTGGTGCCCAAACTTGGGAAATTCATCATACCTCATCATATTCCTTCATATGATGTCTCTTTATTAGAGGAACATCTTAACCTGTGTAATTTGCAAGTTAACCCCTCTAATTGGGTAATTTGCACATAGGTCCATGTATTACCAAACAATACTACAAGTATTGTTTAAAAAGGACAGAAATGAAAATGTATGTTCCTTAGGAACTTAATTACATGCCAAAAGATAATCAAAAGGATTTAATTACATATTTTAGGCAAAAAACCTAGGGTTAATTCATAACCCGGGTCAGGGATGTTACAGTCAGTGACTGACGAGACTCTAGAAAATTAATGACCAATGAGGATCTTTAACAACAATGACCGCTGAGGTCTAGGATCAAAGACCACCAACATCAACAATCACCAAGATCTAGGCTCAGCGACTGATGACATCAGCAACCACAACATCATTGACCACTGAGATCAGTGACCACAACGTCAACAACCAACATCATCGGCCACCACATCAATGACCAATGATCATCTTCTACTCTTGGTGACCAAATGAGTCTCTTCAATTTTGGTTACCACTGAACATCAACGACCACCAAACTCCACCACTGCTATAAATACGCACCCCTACTACCTTGGTGGGGGTTGCACATTCCGATCATTTTGTTTTGAGTTCCAATTCTGGTTCCATGTTTTATGAGGTTCAAGAGGTTCCCAGAGCCCTGTGGGATAGTGCCAAGGTCCAAAAGGGATGAAGAGCACACCCTACATCTGCTCCTTCGGTTTTCTCCCATCCACCATCATTTCCACTATCATTCACCCTCTTTTATCCATTCCGAGCCACCTTCCACCTCCATACATCCACCAAAGCTACTGTTTGTGGCAAATTCAAGGAGAAAGGAGGCCAAGGAGTCAAGAAGATTAAGGAGTATGACCCAGAGACGAGATCCAACCCTTATGAAGGCTAAGGAGCAAAATCCACCTCTCCTCTATGGGCTAAATCTATTCTTTTATCTCTTTCTTCTACTTTTCTCCTTTGTTTCTATACAAATGATGTTCTTCAATCTTTATTCGGTGCCAACTATACTTGTCCATGGCTGCTTGAGCTCCTTCTTGGCTATGTACCCCATTTTGGACATGTTTATGTACTTTTGACTTAATCAAGTAGTTTTATTTCAGATCTAGCATTATATTTGTTCTATCTTCTCTTTTCAGTAATGATTGTTGGTTAGGTTGATTGCTTTCTTTCTTGATCCTCTATTTCTACCTAGATGGAAAGATTAGTTGTAGAAATGGGTACGAGAAGGTAGTTTGAATCAAAATATGAGAGGAGTATTTCCAAGGGAGGATCGACATAGAACACCTATCAGAGAGATATGACCTGAACCTTGGAACTGGTCAGGTTCAGCTCTAGCCGCCCAGGTCCATGACCTATGTTCTGCATAGATCCTCTACTATTCCTAACATCCCTGAATATTCTAGATCTGAGAGGGAATCCGGAATATTTAGGAATGTTGACCCATTTTATGCTTCCTTGTATGTTCTATGGAGATTTATAGAGAAGTAGGGAGTAGTTCTCTTGGCAGTGAATCCATGACCACAGGAGTGGGTTGGATACATTAAAGATCTAAGGTTGTTGTTTGAATGTTGACATAGACACGAGAGTGTTATGTTAAAAATGAGAATCATCTCATATCATCGGGAGGTGTATGATGACAACGACCCCCTTTTCAAGTTAATTGACATGTTAATTTCATAATTTCATATGATGTAATGGTATGGAAGTGAAATACTATGTCCAAAATCTCCTAAATCCGATCTAAATTCTCTTAGTTTAGTTCCTTTCCTCTTTTAATTTCTAATTAGTAGATCACAACCAAATCCAACCTTTGCAAATTGATCTATATTGTTGAACCGTAACACACTTGTACCTAATAGTACCCTACTCCTTGGACGACCTCGATAATACTACATGCACCTATATACATATGGGGGTAGTGTTTGAGTTTACAAATATTAAAAGTTGCACACATAGCTAACATGAACCCCATGAGAAATTTACAAAAAATCTAAAAGTATATGAAAAATTCTCACACTTTGAAACAACACCACTTTTGGCATTATAAAAATGCCTCTTCTCATGCTAAAGGACATACTACTCAACTTGAAGATTCTAGGGTCTCATGATTACATGGACATTGTTGAAAAAAAATATAATATTCATCAATGACGTCTTGAACAAGAAACTATATGAAACCAAAGATCTAAATATTTGGATCATGGAACGAAGACCTCAAGACAATGTACTTCCATATGATTTATGACAGACATATTATACACCCTATAATCATTTTCTTGTGATTTATAATCATGGATATAACAAAAATCCATGTATCATTAAGCATGTGGTTTGATCACAACAAAACCAATGTCAACCACCACCATGCATTTCCAAGTCTCTTTAAAATGAAGCAAGACCTTCTTTATACCAAAAGATTACACACCCTTAGTCTCTCACTTCTTCATTAAATTTATATGACATGAAACAATGATATTTATATAGGTTTGGACAAATCACTAGACTTGATGGGTTGGGGCTATCCCCTTTCCAATAAAAATTGGTCAACACTACCTATCTCAACATTTTTTACAATATCACAAAAAATAAACTATATCACTAGTTCTATCTGTATCCTCAACAAAACTCATATGTATTTCATTAAAAAGAGTGAGAATCCAACAAACATAAATCACTTCAAAATTATTAGCCTCATCAAGAAACATACAAACTATTATAAAACCTTTTAGCTCACGCATGAAGGCTCATATGGACATCAAATAGGCTATTTTTTTCTTCTAGAATACATATCTAGGATGTCTATATTATGGCATGCAAGGTCATACATTATCATCATAATAAAAACATTTATATCCATACCTTAAACTTTAGAAAGGATTTTGGTAAAACAAATAGGAAATTACCTCTCTTGTGCTTGAAGGAATACAACTTCTCTAAATGATGAACTTCTTGGAGTCAAAGTTGTATGAGTACATGCCATTTTATATTCTCATTAATTATTCACCTTACAAATATTCTAGAAGCAAAAAGGGCATGTGCCAAGGTAACCCACTCTATCCTAGCCTCTTCACCATTTTTACTTCCATCCCCGTCTCTATGTTCCAATTGGAAATACATAACAACATATAGCAAAAGTGGCAATCATTCAAAACAAAAGGAAAATATCATCCACTTTAAGGATGACATTAGGGATGGCAAAAAGTGAGAACCCACATCCATTGGCAACCACCCAACCTGCTCCATTTTTTAAAAGATTAGATGGGAATCCGCTCCATATGGTTTGGGTGAATGGTGGTTTGAGGTTCGGGTGCCTGCGGGGACCCGTTCGCTATTTCCTCTCATGCAACCATAAATGAAGCTAGATAAATGCCCTGCTCCTACCTTTCCACCTTTAGTCTCATACCTTTCCATGTTCTGGCATTGACCGCCGCCTGTCCAAGGCTCTGAACAAGATTGCTGCAAAATGAGATATTGCAAATCAATGCAACAACCGACAGGCAGAAGTTTAGCTCCACCGTAGAGGAACCAAAGCCCATATTCATTTCCCAAGGAAGCCATGCTCAATGGAAATTATGTGCATCTGCATGCACTTTAACTCCCCTCCTTACCGTACAAGTAAAATCATCTATCACTGCTGGAGCTACCGATATCGGTTGTACAGACACCGGTTCCAGGACGGCTGACGGCGGCGGAGCTACGACAGCTCTGCCAATTTGGACTCTGCATTTTTCCAGTGCCATGATGACTGGCGGGGCTACGACATGCAAATCAACCTCTGCCAATCTGGACTATGCAAATGATTGGTTCCAGGATGATGACTGATAGGCCTACGGTGTCTATGACAACCTCTACCAGTCCAGAGGGTGCAGATGCCCGATGCCACGATGGTAACAACAACTTTGGCTACAACGTCGGTGCCATGGTGGCTGACGATAGCATTAGCTACAATGTCGGTGCCATCGTGGCTGACGGCGGCTTTGGCTATGACATCCTTATGGATCCCACACCAACTATTACCATGACTCGGTTATGTTTGAATGCATCCGTGGTTAGGTTTGACAACTGTAATACATGTCGTTTCAAGCGAATGCGCGAAATTTGTTTGGTGCGGTTTACCACTCAACCGATCCATATATCATGGGTGTCCATGTGTGGAATGATAAAATCTACCAAACAGTGGACTGGTTCGATTTGGGTGTGGATCGGTTGTTGGTAGACGGATTATTTTTCCATCCCTAGATGACATGATTATCTTCACCAAACTTGGTAATTACAATGCCATTGTTATCATGTGCATTTTAGACATCTTTTTGGTCTCAAAATAGATTTCCACAAATTCACTATGATGGACATTAATCTACTTGACATATCAATTACCTCTTTCTACTCCATGATCAAGTACAAAGTTGGAGGCTTTCCCATTAAATATAAGGGTCTTACTCTCTCCCCAATAAGGTCCCTATCTATGTTTGATATCCCCTTGAAACTTAACATAACTTAGTTGCTTAGTTAGTCATATTTCCAGAAAATGTGGAGGTGAAAGGCACAACAAAATCAATTATATTTTATTGACAATTCCCATGAGCAGATCACATCAACAACAATACAAAGGGGAAGGAGGATGTGATGTGTACCTTGTTGCTGAGTAGATCCATCTATCTTGCTCACAAGGATTACATAAAGAATAGAAGATACCAATTACATCCTTCCAACATAGTTAGAAAATTTTATGCATCTCTATGTCATCCATGCAGATGATGAGAACTTCACATCCCACTACAAGATACAGTGGGAAGGATCAACCCTTCTGTTGGCAATGTGCTAGCATTGTACTTTCTATCCTTCTCTTCTCTCTCTACTTGTGGGTAATGATGACTAGGTTTCACATGTCAAAGGTGTGACCAAAAGCTTGGCCATTACACCCTTCAAAAATGATGAACAAGGATACACGATTTCTTATAAACCACGGGAAATGAAAGAGATAGTGTCCGCTTTCAAGCAACATGTTTGCAGACAACTAATCAACTGACTGGCTAGTCCAGTCAAGTTACTGGTATGTAACAAAAAATTCTAGAATAAATCAACTGATTTAATGATCCAATCCAGTTGACCAATTAGGATGATCTCATCCAGTCAGTCGATTGGACTACTTAGTCAATTGATTGGGTTGTTTTCAGCTCAATCAACCAACTAGACTTTCTAATTGACTGATTGATCTACCTTGTCAGACGGTTGGACTTTCCAAACAATCAATTAGGCTTCCATCAATTGGTAGTAACATCTATAATTATATTATGACCTCACATACAATGATTGGTATCTAACAAGACGTCATTGCAACCCAAGTAATTGGAGATGTTAAAGAACAACTTCAACATACTATCTTGACCAATGTTATAATTATTGTATTATCCCCTTTTCTCCCATATCTAGATTGATACTGAGGCATGGAATGTCATCTCCTTGATGTTAAATCTTTATTCCTTCATCTAGAGTACACCATTTCAGATAAATATGAGCTCAATATCATGATTGACATGATCATGTCCATGCTTTTCATAATCTAAATTATCAAGTGGTTGGGATATCACACCAATAGGAGGGACAAATTCCATATATATTACTCACAATTATCTATATCTGTAAATGTGCACCCAAGCACTACATGTACAGCCCTTAAAGTCACATTGAGTTGTGTTAAGGTACATTGAACAATATTTGATCATTGTAGTGACTTTATGTATATAAACCATAATCACCACTATCACATTTAGATATGATTCTCACTATCATTTAGGGCTTCCACGTATCATACTCAAGTTGGGTCTGCCCAATACACTGGTTCAGAGTAAGTACTTATGTGTTTGACTTGATATCAAATATCATGACTTATGAGACATAGTCATCAGTCAAAACACATACTAGTCTTAATGTATCATTATCATACTAGTTTCCACAACAATATCTGACTAGGGACTTAGACGAGAATGAATATTCTTAGTATACTCATGATCTCATGTTTAGGTCCTCAACCTGATATCACATGTCACCAAGTCATACATTCTTAGAATATCATTATATTTATCCATCATCTAATATTTAAGCAAGGATAAAAATTGGAATTGTCTTTATTAATGAAAAAAATTAGTTATGAAGTGTGCTATTACAATCATCATGTGATTAGCTCTGATGGCATAATACTAACATTCTCCCACTTGCACTATAACCAATTATTTGCAAATCTAAGTTCGCGTGATCAAACAAGACCATCATGACTTTGATGTGAAAGTTCTTTTGTTAGTTGATGAACAATATTACTTTCGATTGGTACTTTACAAATATTCACATCTCCTCACTAAATGATCTCTCATGTGAGATGGTAATGCCATAGTATACACTTGGAATTCTTTTGTGATATGGGTTCCTTAGATTGTGTAATGATCCACTTTTATTATAATAAAACACTAGTGCAGTGTCAATGGATGGAACCATCCTAGTTGACCAATGAACTTATTGATCCATACAACTTCCTTTTTTGCACTAGAGGTAGTCATGTACTTGGCCTTTATTGTAGAATCAATCACTGTCTCTTCCTAGGAACTTTCTTTTAGCTCATAACTTTACCATTGAGCCAAAACACAAAACTTGATCATTACTAGTAACGGTCCTTGTCATTTTGTAAGCTTACATCCATGTAGCCCTTTACAACTAACTCTTGCTCACCACTATAAGTAAATAACTAACTGTTAGTTCTTTCAAGTATTTAAGGATGCTCTTCATAAAAGTGCAGTGACATTTATCGATATGTGACTAGTACCTACTCGTCATGCTAAAAGCATACGAGACATTGGGATGTGTAAATAACATTGCTACATGATATATCCATTTGCATATGCATATGGGATCTTATTCATACATGCCCTCTCTTTAGAAGAGCTTGGAAATTGATCTCTATAGGTACCTATTCCATAAGACATGGGTAAGTTTCCTCTATTGGACTCTTGCATGGCAAAACTTTTCAACACTTTGTCAATGCATGTACTTTTACTTAGTCTAAGAAGTCTTTTAGATCTATCTCTACATATATTAATTCCTAGAATATAGGATGCTTCTCCTAATTCCTTCATGGATGAGGTGTTTTGCAACCATGTTTCAAATAATTATAGAGTAGGGATGTCATTCCCCATCAATAATATGTTATCTTTATACAATATGAGGAATACAATTGTGTTCCCACTAACCTTCTTGTAAACACAAGGTTCATCTTCATTTTCGATAAAGTCAAATTGTTTATATGTCTCATCAAAATGAAGATTCTAGGTTTGAGATGCTTGTTTTATCCTAAAGATTTACATTTGTAGCTTACATACTTTTTTGGCTTGATGTGGAGCAATAAAATCTTTAAGTTGTGTCATGTGCACATACTCATGGACATTCTAGTTAAGGAATACAATTTTCAAGTCCGTTTGTTAGATTTCATAGTCACGATAAGCTATAATGGCAAGCATGACCCTAATGAATTTAGCTTTAGCAACTAGTGAAAAAGTGTCATCGTATTCAACACCTTGAACTTGTTTGAAAATGTTTGCAGCTAATCTACATTTGTAGGTTTTTACATCACCATCCATGTCGGTCTTCTTCTTGAAGACCTGTTTTCACCCTATGGGTTTTGCCCCTTCAGGTGGATCCATCTAGGTTCGTACCTTGTTGGTATACATGGATTCCATCTTATATCTCATGTATTATAGCAATTTCTTAGAATGTGGTTCCTTAATAGCCTCATTTTAGGTTGTTGGTTCATCATCATCAAAGATTATCACATCATCTTATTGAGTCACAATAAATCCAAATTTCTCTAGAGTAATATGTTCCCTACTAGACCTTCAAGGTTCTAGTGTTATAGGAGTAACTTGGCATTCCACAACAATTTTTGATTCATCTTGTTCATTATCGACCTCCATAGGTTCAATGTTATCTTGTTGGTCTTGAACTTCTTTGAGTTCTATTTTTCTCCCATGATTTCCTTTGGTAATAAATTCCTCAAGGAATGCATCAATTATTGCAACAAATACATTATGGTAAGTTGGATAATAGAAGTAACATCCCTTGGTTTCCTTAGGATATCCAACAAAATGAAAATTTTCAAATTTGGGTCTGAACTTTTTAGAGAACTATTTCTTGACATAAGCTTCACATCCCCAAATCTTAATAAAAAACATATCAGGACATTTTCCAGTCCATATCTCATATGGTGTATTTTGAATCAATTTAAAATGTAGGTTAAGTGTAAACACTGTGTTTTCTAAAGCATAAACCGAAAAGGAAATCAAAAGAGTAGAAAACTCATCATTAACAATACCATGTCCAACAAGGGATGATTCCTTCTTTCTAATACACCATTATCTTGTGGTATTTCATGGCTTTCTTACTTTCACATGTGATGCTTCCTCAACTATTAAGCCTAAATACCTTTACAATCTCTTCTAGTAATGATTTTCTGGTTCCAAGAGGATACACCACCTTTGATAATGTTTATGGTAACGACCTTGATGATATTTGTGTTTTATGATTAAGTAAAAACCTAATATTGGCTTACAACTCTTCCATTTGGTTTCCATGATATACCTACTTCATTAATGATTGGCTATAGTAAAGGAACTGTCTCCCCAATGAAGGGACCCAAGTTTGAAATAAAGGTCTTGTGCCTTGTAAATAGATTTATCATGTCACATAGGCAAGCCCAATGTGTGATTCAAATGCCCTCTCTGGTGTGCAGGTAGTTGGGGGGGTTACACTGTCCCAATGGGGTCACCTAAGTGGTTCCTCCTCGGGGATGGTTTCCACATCATCCAAAAAAGGTTGAATATAGTTTACTATTCAATCAGCTAAGCCAAAAATAATTTCTGCATTTATTGAGATTAAGATTTAAAGGATGTAAAAATGATAAAGCATAAGTCCGTACATGCATGCTGGATAAGCTTTCCCAACTTAGATAAAATGATCTAAATATATATAATATAATTAACGAGTAACAATATTCACAATTTACTAAAGTTATACTAAATAATGATAGAAAATTGGAACATGAGTCCATGAAAAAGGGGTGCAAGTAGAGTTTAAATGATCAAGATATATTATTTTTTATAATACACATGCATACTCACTTCTACTGATGCAATGACAATCACCAAAGTAAATGCTTTGACCAATGCAACCACATCAACAAAGAATACACTTCAACGAAGGCAAACACTTTAATTAGTGCAACTTCTTTGAGCTGCCTACAACACTATCACCAGTACATGCTCTCATGAAAATACTAATATATTGAGATTTACTTTCTATTTCGGATAAATTTGAAGCATCTGTCACAATAAAAGAAAAGACCTATCCCAATCCCTCAACCCAATCTCTATTGATTGAAAGGGTGATTTATGTGGGGGGGGACATGAAAGAGGGAATAATATACTATAAACTATAAATCAAAGCTATGGATAATCAAGATAAACTATTTTAAGTGGTTTCGTTCCTTTACTCCCCCTTTAAGGTGGACAAAATCAATGCTACATACTAAGTTGAGTTTCTCTCCTCCATTTCCCCTCTTCTCTTTGCTCAATAGTAGATGACCTATGTGCAAACATGGTTGTCAATGAACCAAAAAAGTAGATTTGAGGTAGATTCTTCTTGATTTAGGCCCATCTAGATACGTATCTAAAAAATAGTAAAAAATAAACTAAAGGTGAGTGAAATATCATCATCTAACCATGATTGTATAGAAATCAAGAGCATCCATGAAGGTAGTACATTCACGTGTTATACTACTTTGTCATAGAGCAAGAAAGCCTAAATTAAAGATTTCAGTCTGAATGAAATAGCCAATTTCTGATAATTTGACAGTTGTATTTGGTCTTAGATTTATTGCATGCAATTTTCTAGTGGTATGATATAGTTGAATTTTAAGACACAATGTACCTAGGTTTGCTCTAATCTTATAATAATAGAGTAAATGCTAGAAGTCAACATTTAATTGATTGGTTGATTGTAGATATTTATTCAATATGGTAAATGTGAGTATATTTCTAAATATTTGAGATTTTTTGGTCAATCGGATACATATATAAAATGACATGGAACTTTAGCTATTTAGTTATGCAATCTATTCAATTAGTTGAGAATGAGTAACATTCAGACTAAAACCTCAACAATATTGTTACAATACAACTTTCTAGTATATTTAGACATGAAGATGTCATTTAGAGTAAGTTAAATACAGTGTTGAAAGTCATCATCTTATTTATACATCTTTTAAGTATGCCAACAATTATTTTGACTTGTTTTAGTATGATTTCAACAATCAAATATGGTACAAACACAAAAAGAATATGGAGTATTTTAGCTACATGCTTAAGATAAGAAAAGTTGTAAGGAGGAGATATCACCCCTTGCTAAAATTTAATAGAAAATACACAATACTCATCTCTTATGAGAAATTTAGATTATGAAGGATGCATGCATAATAATTCCATTTAAATAAGCATGATCCAGATACAAAAATGTTAACACTAGCAGCGCAAAGGAAAGACTAAGTTATTAGATGGCTTTGATCCAAGTTCACTACATGTGTTTCATAAAACATAAACTAGAAAGGAAACTACAAGATCTACATAGCAATCTAGACATCTCAGCAAAGTCTCTTACACCTACTCCTGGGCTGATCCTTCTTGGTCTTGTTCCACTCCTTGTCCTGGGCCTGGATGGTTGGGTTACCCAACAAGAGGAGAAATCAAGGTATGTGTCAAATAAAGAGCAAGAACAAAGAAAAGTATAAGAAGGAAAATAAAGGGTATAGATTAACCAAGACTATGGAGGGTCAAAAGTATGAGGCACATATCAAACACAGATATACAACAGTGACACATAAGATCAAAGTGTGAGTTTGTTGATGACAAAATCTCAATAGTCATGATATGGATATATCAAACCAAGCACATAGATACATGTTAGAGAATAGTGTATCAGATAGACCCACTGTGAGACTGACACATGGAAGCCATCATAATGTAAGTCATAGTTAGCTCTCACAGTGATGGTGGTAGTTGTGGTTCTTAGACCTGAAATCACTACACTCATCACATGTAGTTGGGTACACTTTGACATCATCAAATGCAGTCCTGGAGCATGGGTTTTTATAACGGTTATGATTGGGTGACTTTAACACATGAGGATAGACTATGAGTGATAGAAATGGGACTTATCCCTCCTACATGAGTATGATGTTCTAGGCCTCTTGATTAGCAAGACTGAGAAATGCATGGCCAATCACATGTGAATCAAAACATGTTATTGAGCTTACATATATCTAAAGAAGTTTTCTATGGTTTAAGAAATAAGATTGAATGATGAAAAGGATGACTACTCCATGCCTTGAGTCAATGTAGACATCAATGTCAAAGGAACTATACAAACACTACAACACCATACATAGATTGTAGGTTGAAGTTTTTCTCCAACTTTCCATTTACTTGGGTAGCATTGATGTGGCGACTAGGCACCGCTCATTGCTTGTGATGTCATAAGTTGTTATGGACATTCAATGCCATCATAATATGGGACCTATAGGGTCACACACATATGTCTCGACCTTGAAGAGAAGTTTAATCTTGAATGCAAGTTGAATTGATTAATAAAGCATTTAGGTAATTGATTAACGCAACAAATCAAGCTAATGACACTACCAAACACCCATCTTATAGTGTTAGATGGCTGTCTGGAGTGCCAGACGATCATCTCAAGGGTTGCGATGGGCGTTTGGAGTGTCAAATTGATTCAAGTTGAATTGGCTAAGGTGGGAACCGAATGAGCCAACTATTTCTTCTTGGGTCACCAGACGACCGTCTGTGTGACTGAGATGGTTGTCTCGCATGGGTGACATAGGTTGAGTCAGCTGGTGAGAGGTTCTAGATACTTTCTATATTCATTTCAATTGCACATTACTTGTTATGTAAGAAATTGATGCTTGGCATTAATAAGAAATGAATTGTCAATTTTGTATGCGATTGGGAAACTGCAAAATGACTATATCTTAGTGTGAGACAACCGTCTCGCATGCCATACGACTGTCTGGTGTTCCAAAAGTCTATTTCAGTGGTTGCAGATTGCAAAAATTCAAGATCTTCTGGTCCCTTCCACTCCCGCATAGATTGAGAACTCTGACCTTGACCTCTACTATAAATAGAGGGGTACTGCGGCTTCCTAGAGAACAATACATACAATTGAGAATTAGTTGCTCTGACAATTGTTGTCCTCTCTGGTTGGGGTAATCAAGAGATCCCAAGCAAGTCCTACCCAACTAGGAAGGGAGAAGAAGGGAGAGAGCAACTGAGATCATTGTTGTGGGAGGGAAGTTGGTTACTAGTATGCCAATGGAAGGGACAACTCCTTGCTATCCATTCTAGAAGGATGATAAGAGTTCTAGGCGGTCCATGTGGAATTCTCTAGAGGTGGGAGGCTGTTGTCTGCCACTAGGAGGGCATCGTCAACTAGCAGTACATGACAAGAGGAGCTGCTATAGAAGATGACATTCAAGTTTGCTGTCCATGGAGGAGTAGTAAGACGAGTCCCATTGTAATTAGGAGTTAGAGTTGCACAACTACAATGATGAGGATTGTTGCTGGACTTGCTCTAGGACCAGATATATCTTCAAAATCGTGTTTTTCATCTCTTATAGTTATTGACGTGATCTGCTGGTTATGGGGAATATGGTAGATAAATTTTTGTTCTCACTTCCTGCTCTATAGCCATATTTCCCTATAGTGGTATCAGAGCCAAAACCAATTTACAATATTATGGGATAATTGATATGATCATATTTTGGTTTTTATCATTCTATCATTGCAAGTGATGCAAATAATATCTTATCAAATCCACTACCATGATAATCCCAAACTAATATATGTATGATATATATATGCAATTTACACACGTCACCCAAAAAGCAGCTTTGATAGTGGATGTGTAGCATGGTTATGGCCTATAACCTCTATTATCTTTGCATGGTTGTGTGGTTGGTTTATCCTTTTATATTAATCTACACATCGAGCCTCTATCTTATCTTCCCAATGTAAAGTTAATTCTTTCCTGCCCTTCCTCCCCTCGAATGTAACTCAAGGTTTCTTTATAATCATGTAAAAGTAGGATAGTTTACTTTCCTATTATGACAAAGAAGATGACTCCTCAAAGACAAACTGACCTGATGGAGGACCAAGGAGAACTGAGAGGATGAGCCAAACTGATTTCCTGGTGGACTTGACCGATCAGCTGGACGAGCCAGTAGATGGTGGACAAAAGAACTAGACAACTAGTGAGACAACAAAACAACTGAACAAGAGACGAGTCGATCGGTTTAAGGGTTGAATCGATCAACCCGGATTGGAAAGCACATATCTTCATCAACAACAGGTTTATGCATGTGATGTAGACCTAGGATGTGGTAATTCCTTGTGGCTCTAAGGAATTACATTATGCTAGCCATAACCATCACTTTCATTTATTGCATGTTTCATTATAGGATATAGCATGTATATGATACATGCTATATATGTGGCGATTGGATAAAATATATGTATTTATACAAACTCCCTTAAATAAAATATCATATTCTTAGATGCTTTCCAAAAATGGAACACATAAAAATCTTGATCGACCAAGCATAGGTTATGCCTTCACGTAGTGTACCGTCTATCTCATGAAAGTGTGATGGTAATAATGTAGGTTCCACCTTCATGGGGTGTATTATTATCGTGCCACTTTTTGGGTCAAGCTCGACCGGTGATTCTCAGAGCATCTAGGACTAGAAGCATGAAGATGATTATAGCAAGCGGTTTCGCATATCATCTATCCAGAATTGTATATGATGCAATTGGCAAGAGTCGCCTACCTTGATGTTGACTGTGTTTTACGGTGTTGATCAGGCCACAGTCAAATTATCTTGGATCTGACCCAGTATAATATTGTATGCTATAATGTTTTCAATTGATATTGAGGGCTATCAATTTGAATAAAATAGTGGGAGTAATAATAGTTAAATACCTAATTAATATTGTCAAATTTTCAGATCAAATCAAACATTTTTGATAAATGCAAATTTTCTCTTATAGAATCAAATGATGAACAAATCCATATTGCGATTGGTCCTGAAGAAGGACAAATTTGACGAGACAAATTTTCACGACTGGTTTTGGACTTTGATAAGGGTTCTCAATGAAGAGTGCAATCTCTACGTCCTTGACAAACCATTGCCAAAAATACCTGCTCCTAATGCACCTAGGGCATAAGTGGATGCTTACTGGAAGCAAGCCAATGATGCCTTAGAGATAAAGTACCTTATGCTTAGCTAGATGAACTATGATTTGCATAGCAATGTGAGGACATGAGTGTTCTTGATATGGTAACACATATTAAGAAAGTGATACTTGGTCTTGCAAAGCAAGAAAGGGATGATATCCTAAAGGTGCTACTTGAGTCTAAGCTGACAAAGGGAACCTCAGTAGAAGAACATGTGCTTAATATGATTGGGCATGTGTATCATCTTGAAGAACCAGGATTCACCTTCAGCTAAGAGTTGGCCACTAATATGATTATAAAGACAATGCCAAAATCATATAGTTGCTTTATTGCATGTTATCATGTGAATAATATGGCTGGATAGATGTCACACTTGCTTTCCATGTTGATTCATGTTGAAGCAAAATTGAAGAAAGACAAGCCCGTGATGGTGATCAACAGAGCTAAATCTAAGGATAAAAGGAAGACTAAGAAGAGTTCTCAGGTCAAGCCTAAATCCAAATGTTCAACACTCAAGATAAGGAGAAAGAAAAGTACAACAGGAACTCATCCTTTATACTTGAAGGCATTTAGGAAGAAGAAGATGGGGATGGTGATTTGTAGTTTAGGTATATACATTATTGAGATAAACCTATATACTTCATCATCATGGGTACTAGATGCTGGATGTGGATCTCACATATGTTCTCATATGCAGGATCTAAAAGGAAGTAGGCCTTTGGGAAAAGGACAGATGGAATTGCAAGTTTCTAATAGCACAAGAGTTGCGGCGATTGTAGTTGGAACCTATCTTATATATCTAACCACATGTTTTGTAATAGAGTAAAGAACTACTTCTAATCACGCTCACAACAGCCTACATATCCATGATTATAACGTATATGCAAAGCAAGTCGTCAATTTGCAAAGTAAGGAAATAAGCAGAATGATACCATATTTAGCAACTATATTATAGAGTTTAGATACAAGATAGAATAAAATATAGGTTGATGGGGCTAGTATCCATTCCCCCACATAGATGTTTACTCGCTCTTGGTGAGGGACAACTAGATAAAGATAGAAGGAGCGATGGAGAAGGCCATAATGCATGGTGCAAGAAGACCAATTTGTCCACTACGACCGCCACCTCACCCTTGCGCAATGTGGTTTCTAATCACCGATCAGAGACCTTTAGAATGGATGATAAGGGTTCCATTTATAGATGCATTCCTCATTGTTGAAGCCTTAATGTTGAATGCTTGTGGTCAAAGGCATCTAATTGCATGAGCTGTACTCAGTCCAATAGGCGACTCGTGTGGGTTACTCAATTTGGTTCTCTGGCGGACCAACATGGGGTGAACCGAAATGGACTGAATGTTGAGTTAGTGTGTCAAAACAGAAGACTATGGAAGACTCTGGGTAGAGAGCGGCTAGAGTCGAGCGAATGACAGAGCCAATTGCTTAACTAGGCAGCTGGAAGGTGAATGAATGGAGGGCTTGTGGGCTTACCTTCCCTTGAGGCATAGCATGATGAGGGCTTGATCGTCCATGTGGGCATTGTCGTACAATTTTGGCTGCTTCTACATAATATATATATATATATATATATATATATATATATATATATATATATATATATATATATATATATATATATATAAATGCTTTAAAGTTTAGAAAAGGAAAGATAATTGCATTTGAGTGAATATGAAGATAAACCTAGGAAATAGAAACTCAACAACCGCTAAAAAGTGAGTAAAATAGTATGTAAAAATGGGTATAAATACACTCATCAAACTATTCCAAACTTAATCCTTTGCTCATCATGAGTAAATAAAAATAAAAAGGAAATCAACAATTGATATTTAGACCCAAGCCTTCCTCTCCCAACTAAGCAAACTTTGTGGTTCACTTTCCACCAATCATGACCGAGAGACCCTAATCCTTAGGGGTCACATAGCCACACTTGGATATCCCCCAATTGGGGTTTGTTCTTCTAATCGCTAGATCCCAAAAATTGCAACAAACTATTTTTATATCAATAATACTCTAATTTGTCCACACAAATAGAAGTAAGCACAAGTCAGGGCTGTTTGGCTATTTGGGGAAAATTTGGTAAGTCCCTTGGGTATGAAAAATTGAATAAAAGGGGGAGAAAGACATGGAATGAACCCGATTCCCTGGTCTCTCCTCTATTCAACTCGAGATCTTATTTGAAATTTAGTTATTTTATTTGTCTGTCCTCTATTCAACTCTAGACTTTTTATTTAGTTGTGGTTACATTGACTGTGTGTTTTCTTTTGTGCTCATTGTCCTCTTTAATTCATGCCATATCCATAGACAAAACTAAATAAGGAGGAGTATTTATGAAAGGGATGCCACCCCGGACTTAGGGTTTGGCATATGGTGAAAATTTCATCCTTTTTTGTTGTTGTGGATGGTGAAGAGGTAAGAAATGATGGAATAGGAGTGAGAGCAAGAGGTTGACTTGTGCTTCTCCATTTTATTGCTGCATGGGAGTCAGATCATCATAATATATCTGTTAATTTAGTTAATGCAGGGTAAAGAAGTGTTCATTAATATTGTTTCAAGTCATGTTGGAGGAACGTGCAGCTTAACCTTTTGGATTCCATCTTCTTTTCATCACTTCCAAGGGGAAAGAATGCTTAGTTGTTGTCATTGAGGCCCATGTCTGTTCAAGATATGTTTATTCCTTAAAACTTACTTTTACACAAATTAACTTGAGAAAAGGGGAACACTTCATTCATTTATTTCCATTTTTGGCATATATCAAAGTGGCCGACTAGGTAAAGGCCACAACTCACACAAAAAATTAAAAAGAAAATGGAAAATAAGACATATGAAAATAAAAGATGGAGAAGAATAAGAAAGAAGTGTTTGAGGATGAGAAAGAGAAATGTTAGAGTTGAGTTGGTGGGGATGCCGTACAACACACCCTCCACCCCCAAATTCAAAATTCTATCTATCCTCAGGAAGAAATCTATCCCAAATGAGTCAGTGATAACACCCATTTTATGGCTTCTAGAGCTTATATTTTACTATCAAAATTTCCTCCAAACCTTACTTCCTATGTATTTTATCTTATCTATTGAATAGAAATAATACCCACTATTCTCCCAACAACATTTCCTATCTTTTGTAGGGTTTCTCTTATTTTCCCATCAAAAGAATGCTAATGGGCCCATCCTAGCCCATCTACAACAAGTTATCCACCTTGACCCATCAAGCGGCAAAGAGACACACTCCTTACCCGTCATGGTCACTGCCCGATATGGCAGCAACCTGACGTGGGTGTGTCACGCGGGAGCCCTGACGGACTGCATGCTATTACCCGACAAGGAGCCTTGCCCACCACGGTCTATCGACCAATAGAGTTGATCACGTGACACAACCACCCCTCGATGCAGAAGCCTGCCAGAGTCTTTACCCGACATGATCGAGCGCGATTTACTCACAACCTAGCTCACGACGGCCCCTGCTAGCCGTGCTGGGAGACAGACATGTCAACCCTCTCCCAAAGCCATGTGAATTAAGCAGACAAAGGACACGTGGCCCAATGAGGTACGCAACTCCCACCAGCCACTGCCTATAAATAGCAGCTATAGGACTCTGATGGGATGGGTCGGAACCCTACAAGAGCTAACTCTGAGAGCAAAAGGATCTAGTGCGTCGAGTTACCATGCCTGCCATGCGATACTAGGTGAGCACACCCCCAACCCGAGAGGGACAGGTGGAGTTCACTTAGAACTCGACCCAAAAGTAGCAGCAGTGCGACATGACCTTCAAGGCTACTTCAAACATGCCAGGTCTCTAGTTGGGCTTCAATCCGAGACGGCTCGCCCATCAATACCCGACATAAGGAACCTGAGAACCTAAGGGAAGGCTAACTCGATACATGTCCTAACATGATGTGATACCTAACCCGATATGGCCTACCCATTATGACTGTAGCCTGACAGGGCCTGCCGCCCGACATGACCATATCGAGTAGGGAGTCCTATCCCGATACACCCTTTACCCATTGGAGTTCGCAACCCGACATGGTTAAGAACTTGAAACGGTCGTATATAGATAGGGCTCCTTCCCGGTACCGGGTTAGCATTACCTTAGAGGTCCACTGCTATGTATATCAACCTCTGACATCAAGGAGGCTGATACCTATCTTTCCTTTTTTCAGCACTTTACTTTCAAATACTCTTGCATTGTAACTAAACCCTTTTATCTCTTTATGCTTATGTAATCTGTGGAGTTTATCTCATATTGTTCTGTGTATGGTTCCTTTTTGTTGGATGGTTTCTTTATATCATCTAAACTCTAGTCTCTTCTGTTTGGATCACGCTTTTTGACTAGCTACCGAATCATGTTTCTCATTTTGACTCCTTTGAGAGAAGGATGTAATAAACTCTAGAGATTGGTCTGATTCGGGTGTATGAGAGTACCCAAGATCAGGGCTGCCCCGACATATCTCTCTGCTCTAGTCTATGTTCAGTACTCTTGAGAGAGAGAATTGGTGCATAGTCAGAGGCATCCTCTTTGAGAGAAGAGGGTGCAAGATGCTTTCCTCTATCACTTGTTATGTTTAAGTTTTCCTCCTTCGTGCTTTACTCTGACGATAGTTTTATCTCCTCAGTTTCCAATATACACAAACTCTATAAAAATTGCTAAAACTTAAAACATTAATTCTTTTGGTAACTCCCCTTGGAGATAGACTTTTTGTTTCATTCTTTATAATTCTTTCTCATTATATCAAAACCTTATCCTTTGACCTTTTTTTACGTGCTTAGATAAGTAAAACTTGAGTTCTGAAGTGCTGTTCTTCCTATCCCTGTGTTTGACCTAAAACTATTTTGACCCTGTGCTAGTTGTAGGATGTCTTAAACATTCAGGTATTATAAATTTCTAAAGTCCGATAACCTAGACATGACTCCATTCTTGGACCCACATTTAAGGCTTGTCAACTTTTTGGCGCCGTTTCTAGGGATAGGCAACGAAAACCATTCTACAAACTCGAGTTTTGCTTGCACTTTGCCAAAAACCTTGTACATATGCATATAATACTGCAAATATTTACTGCACATAGTTCATACAACATACGAATAATTTTACACTTTTCTTTCTTTCTAGGTATTTCTCACCTTTTCAAGCCATCTTCGCTTCTGACAAGTCATGGCTGAGAAACCTCCAGAAGCCCACTCCCTGCGCTCATTTGTCCAAGTCCGGGAAAATGAAGAGATGAGTCCATTGGTTGTGCAACCCCTCAATGTTGACAACTTCGAGTTGAAGCCTTCTTTCCACCAGCTACTACAACATAACCAGTTTGGCCGTAATACTACTGAAGAAAACCCGTACAACCATCTCACAACTTTTAAGAGGACTTGCAACACCTTCAAGATCAATAGAGTTCTGATAGCCCACATATACATCCAATGATTCACTTTCTCTCTAAAAGACAAGGCATTGGAGTGGTACACAAGTCTGCAAGATGGGAGCCTTCCAATTGGGAACACCTAGACAACACATTTATCGCCAAATTCTTCCCCATAGAAAGAACAATCAAGTGTCAAAACAAGATAATGAGGTACTCATAGAAACCCTCAGGGAACCTGCACGAGACATGGGAGAGGTTTCAAAGTTACCAATGGGAGTGCCCACATTATGGATTTTCTGAACCTAAGATGATCACCACATTCTATAATGGGGTGTGTGCCACAGAGAGGAAATCCCTGAACGTTGTAGCTGGCATTGATTTCTTAGGACTTAGTGCTCAGAGGGGCAGAGAAATTATCGACAACATGGCCACAAATTAGCAGGATAGTGAGTACGACCGGGAGTCTATGGGCCTTACCACTCCGGGAGAATCCAAAGTGATGGAAGCCCTTGCGGCTAAGTTGGACAAAATTGTAACCGATGTCCAAACCCTGAAGGAGCAGGGGTATAAAGGAACAGTTGAATAGGAAGTGGTGAGAAGCTGCATCAGCTATCGAGAGACAGACCACCTGTCTGACTTCTTCCCGCACACAACCGTTCAAGGAGATCTTGACGAGGACAACACGAAAAATGTCAGTTATATCCAGTACCGACGCCCTAATCACCTTTGTTTTTCCTACAGAAACACCAACGCAGTTGAGAACTCTCATCAGCTGGTGGGTAGCAATCCCTCGAGAGGACCGTCAAATCAACAATGTCAAATAGGGTTCCAGTAGCAGTGTACTTTCCAGCAGAACCAACCGCAATGACCATATATGATGACGGAGCTGATGTCCTTTGCCAAGAAGCATAAAAACATGAATGAGAAGACTCTGTGGATAGAACGACCCTACTTATGTTGATGCAGTAGCAGATGGGAGGGTTCTCTGGCCAGATAGGGGAGCTCCAGCAACACAATAAATAGATCGACCAACAACTGGCGAGCCTTGCCCAGAGCGTCAATCATCAAGTGGGGCGTTTCCCCTCCAACACCAAAGCAAATCCACGTGGGCATGAGACCACAAAAATGGACATCTTAAGGTTAGGTACAGTGGTATGACCAACCATTGAAAAGGAAGTAACAGCAGTGACAACACCAGGTAAAGACGATAGCCCCGAGAAAGTTGAAGAAGAAGTCCCCGTAAAGTTAAGGAAAGTGACCAAAGAAAGAGTCAGTGACATTTCTTCTGAAGAGCATCCAGACAAGTACGCACCCCGCGTACCCTTCCCGCATAAGTTGGTGAAAGCTCAGTTGAAAAAGAGATACAAGAAGTTTATGGCCGCGATAAAGAAATTGCACCTTGACATCTCGTTTCTAGATGCCATTGAGGAGATGCCTACTTATGCCAAGTTTCTGAAGGATCTGATTTTGAGGAAGAAGAGAGGTGAAGATGTGGAGACTGTAAAGCTAGCATAGATATCCATCTCCTTCGTCAAAGAAAGTATGTTGTCAAAGAAGAAAGATCCTGGGGCCTTTGTCATCCCCTTCCAAGTTGGGGATAACATAACCCGTAAAGGTCTGGCAGACCTGGGGGCAAGCATCAGCCTGATGCCCTTGTCCCTTGCTAAGAGGATTGGACTCACTGATATGGTAAGCACCAACATGAGGATTCAACTGGCTGATCACACCTTTACCAGGCCAGTCAGAGTAGTTGAGGATGTGCCCATTCGAGTTGGGCGATTCTTTATACCATACGATATAGTTTTGATTGATACTGTAGAAGATCCCAACTACCCTATTATCTTTGGGTGACCTTTCCTAGCAACTGGACGAGCCCTCATTGACGTAGAGGTGGGTATGATTACAATCAGGGTTGAAGGAGATCACATCGACTTCAACATTAGGGATTGTATGAAAGCCCCTTTGTTCTTTGAGTCCTCTTATTTTGTTGAAAGATATCAGCAGCTATGCAATGAAGTAAGGGAAGAAAAGGCCATGGTAGACTCACTGATGCGTGCCTTATCTGGCGAGGCACAAGAGGTCGAGGATCTAGAGGTCAAGTAACTGTTGGCTTTTCTGGAAGTTGAAGGTTTGCCCGAAGCAGAAGACCCTATGGAGACAGTTATGTACGCTGCCCTCTGTAAAGACCCCACCGATGGACAAGAGAAGGATACCCAACCCGAGTTGAAAGTTTTTTCCGAGAGGGTTGGAATACTATTTTCTAGATGAGGAGAAGATGAATTCGATGATCATCAACTCAGAGTTGACTGCTAGATAAAAAGATCAGTTGCTTGAGGAGTTGAGGCTACAGAGAAAGGCCCTCAGTTACTCAATTAGAGACATGAGGGGGATCAGTCCTTCTATGTGTATGCACAAGATCCATCTGGAAGAGGAATCCAAGCCGTATGCCCAGCCGCATAGGAAGTTAAATGAGAAGCTCCGAGAAGTGGTTAGTAAAGAGGTCGTAAAACTCCGAGATGTAGGAATAATCTACGTCATCAGCGATAACACATGGGTAAGTCCCATCCAAGTGGTTCCAAAGAAAAGAGGTATAACATGGATTAAAGGAGATAATGGAGTCAAGGTGGCTACCAAGACGGTCAATGGTTGGCGGATGTGCATCGATTACCGAAAGCTCAACACTACCACCCACAAGGACCATTTCCCCCTCCCGTTTATCGATCAGATGCTGGAGCGCCTGGCCCATCACTCCTACTTTTGCTAGTTGGATGGGTATTCAAGGTTCTATTAGATCCCTATTGACCATGACGATCAGGAAAATACCACCTTTACATGCATCTACAAAACTTTTGCTTTCAGGAGAATGCCCTTTGGGCTTTGCAATACACTTGCCACCTTTCAGCGGTGCATGAATGCCATCTTCATCGATTTTGTAGAGGATAAAATGGAAGTCTTTATGGATGACTTCAGTGTTTATGGAAGCTCCTTCTATGATTGCCTTAATAACCTATCTCTGGTGATTAAGAGACGTGAAGAGCAAAGTCTTACTCTCAATTGTGAAAAGTGCCACTTCATGGCACAAGAAGGAATAGTCCTAGGACACAAGGTGTCCAATAATGGTATCGAAGTCAATCGATCTAAGGTGGAGGTGATAGCCAAGCTTCCTCCTCCCACATCTATTATAGGTATTTGAAGTTTCTTAGGTCATGCCAATTACTATCAACGGTTAATTAAAGACTTTTCAAAGATAGCAAAGCCCCTACCCAGCCTATTGATGAAAGATGTGAAATTTGATTTCATGGATGAGTGCATGAAAGCATTCTCCACTCTGAAGGATGCTTTGGTATCTGCACCCATTCTCTAATCCCCCGACTGGAATCTTCCTTTCGAGCTCATGTGCGACACCAGTGACTTTGCCATAGGCGTAGTCCTTGGCCAAAAAAAAGATAAAAAGCACCACATTATATTTTATGCAAGTAAGACCCTGGATGAGGCACAACTGAATTATACTACTACTGAGAAAGAGATGATGGCGATTGTATATGCTTTTGATAAGTTTTGATCCTACCTCATGGGCTCTAAGGTGATAGTTCACACTAACCATGGGGCCATCAAGTACTTAATGCAGAAAAAAGACACGAAGCCTAGGCTGTTGCGTTGGACATTGTTGTTACAAGAGTTCGATCATGAAATAATAGATAAGAAAGGTTCTGAAAATTTGGTCACCAACCACCTTTCAAGGATCTGGGTGGAGGACGACCACCCACTGCCAATCAACAAAAGTTATGCCGAAGAATCTATCTATGTTGCCCAATTGGCCAACCCTAAGGAGCCATGGTATGCAAACTTCTGCAATTACCTGGCCTGCAAACAAATACCCCCGAAAATGTCCTACAATCAGAAGAAGAAATTCTTCTATGATCTAAAAAACTATTACTGGGATGACCCTCTGTTGTTTAGGCATTGTGCCGATGGCATGTATAGAAGGAGTATACCTGAGGATGAAGCCCCAAAGATTCTATTTGAGTGTCATTCCTCCCCCTATGGAGGGCACCTGGGAGGTGAAAGGACCGCAACCAAAGTACTCCAGTCAGGCTTTTATTGGCCCTCTCTCTTCAAAGACGCACACACCTATGTCAAAACTTGCAATGAATGTCAGATAACCAGGAATATTTCCTATCAAAATGAGTTGTCGTTGTCAGAATGGATTGAAGTAAAAGTCTGTGATGTGTGGGGGATAGATTATATGGGACCCTTGCCCTCATCCCGTGGTTTCAAATATATCCTTGTTGCAGTTGATTACATCTCCAAATGGGTAGAGGCTATACCCACCACCACTTGTGATGCCAAAGTAGTGATAAATCTCTTTACTAAGATAATCTTTCCAAGGTTTGGAGTGCCGAGAACCGTCATCAGTGATGGTGGATCTCACTTTGCAGAAAGGTAGTTTGAATCACTTTTGTGCAAATATGGTGTTCGTCACAAAGTCGCCACACCATACCACCCACAGACGTCCGGACAAATCAAAGTTTCTAACAGGAAGATCAAGCAGATCTTAGAGAAAATGGTTGAAAAGTCTCGCAAGGATTGGTCAACCAAGTTAGATGATGCTCTTTGGGCATGCATGACTGCCTACAAGATGTCGTTCGACACTACACCGTATCGCCTGATATATGGGAAAGCTTGCCACTACCCTTCGAGTTGGAGCATAAAGCGTTCTGGGCCATCAAACGCCTTAACATGGACCTAACGCTAGCTGGAGAGAAGAGGTTTCTTTAGCTATAAGAACTTGAAGAGCTTAGGCTTCACACATATGAAAATGCAATGATCTACAAGCTTAGAACCAAAGTCTGTCATGATTCCCATTTGTGAGTAAAGGACGTCAAGGAAGGTGATAAAGTTTTATTGTTTAAATCTTCCATTCGACTTTTTCCAGGAAAATTGTAGACTAGGTGGTCCAGATCGTTCATAGTAGTGAAGATATATCCACCTAGGATTATGGAGTTATATGATAAAGATGATCCAGCAAAAGTTTTTCCAGTCAACGAACACCGAGTGAAGATGTTCTATGAAGAGGAAGCCTTTGTGAGGAGATCTAAGATGCCCCTGGATGATGCCGAAGCTGCACTTACCAAAGAAGCATAGTAGGATTCAAAGATGTCAAGATGACAATGGAAACCACAATGCTCCTCGAGATGCAGCCCGAGCTTTTACTTTCCTAGAATAGGATGTTATTTCCTTTTCCTGCAAAGAACATTATGAACAATCTCATTGTAATAAGGCCTGAGTCTGTGACCCACCATGAGTGCATACTCTGTTTCATGGGCCACCAACTTAGTTTTATCACCTGAATGAGTAATACTATTTGAGGATGAAGTTTACCCTTAGGCCAATGATGTTTTACCTATGAAGTGCCTTATGATATTTAGTTTTTCTATCCTTGTTTTTTTTCCTTTAAGCCCTCGCTGGCATATCGGGCACACATGATACTTTTTCTTTACCTTTTCTCAGCGTGACAAGTTCTGTGATAACCATGTCACCCAACCCACCCAGATGAGTATTAGTCGACCCCTTGGTTTTAGTTTTTGCATGATTTTTGCAGAGGCGTGTCGGGTAAGAGATGTACCGCGTGATAGGCCGCCCAGGCTACCGTATCGCCCAGACATATCGGCTTGCATGCCCCATGCTTGTAAGGATTAGCCAAGTTTCCCGATACACATGTTGGGCATGCCTATCACCCAGCACATCACATGCCACAGGACACGTTTGTCACGCAGACCCTTGTCGCGAAAGGAGTGCAACATGCGAAGCATATCAGGTGACACATCTTTGCTGCCCGACACGCGTGCCGCACGAGCCTTCCCAAAATCCTCACGACGTGATGGATTAGACTGGTTTTACCATGATCGAGAAGACAATTCTCGTGCATGCACAACATGTATCCTAGCTTTTACACGTTTTCACCCCACTCACTTCCAACTATATATAGTAACTCGAATTTAACCGTGTCGGGTTACCGAGTTACCTTCTATAGCTCCTGTATCGTGCATTTTATGCCACTTTTGAAGCTCCCATGTCGGCCTTTGCCTACGACCTTTGTTTTGCATTCTAGCTCCTCTTGCCCGATACAGGTAAAATCTGTGGCACCCTGCTTATCGCGTGACTTTGTGTTGCACGGTCCATATTGGCCAAACCTTATCGCGTGCTCGTATCGCGTTCTGGACCACATCCGGTAGACCCTTTTTAATGCGTACTGAGTTTCCTCTTGTCATGCGATAGGCATGTCGGCCTTCCTACCATTATGTTTTTAATGAACTACAAAACTCCTTTAGTAATCAATCTAAGCATTGCTTGTGGACAAAACTCCTCTTCTAGGTTAAATCCTATGTGTGTGACCCTGTAGGTCCATTTCACATTGGTAGTGAAAGTCCATAACACTTATGACTTCACAAGAAAAGAGTGGTGCCTAGTCACACATCAGTGCTACCCAAGTGAAAGTAGAAAGTTGGAGAACAACTTTCAATCCTACAATCCGTGAATGGTGTTACAACGAATGTATAATTTCTTTGTCATTGATATCCCGAATGAACTCGAGGTATGGAACAGTCATCCTGTCAATGTTCATTCACTTTCTTGATCTCAGAGTAGATTGGAAGAGATATGTTATGACATCAGTATCACATACTGACTCACACATGCATGCACGCCTTTCTCAATCCTACTCATCAAGTGGCCATGGATATCATACTCCCTCAAGAGGGACAAATCCCATATCTATCACTCACCCCTTAAAAGCCCCATATGTCAAAGCCACCCAATCATCACCTTTATAACAACCCATGTTTCAGGACTACATTTGATGATGTCAAAGGATGCCCAACGACATGTGTTGAGTGCAGTGATTTCAGGTCTAAGAATCACACTCACCACCATCACTGTGAGTACTGACTGTGACTACCATGTCATGGTTCCATGTGTCAAACTCACGGCGGGTCTGTCTGGTACACTTGTTCTCTAACAAGTACCTATGTGTTTCGTTTGATATCTCTATATCATGACTAATGAGATTCTGTCATCAACCAACACCACAATCTAGTCTTGTGTGTCATTGCTGTCTATCTACCTTCCACAATGACATCCGACTAGGGACATAACAAGAATTTACAAACTATTAACATCCGTATGATCTCATCGTTCAGGCCCTCAACCTGAAGGAATACATCATTGAGTATTGTCATTCTCTAGACATTCAATATGTTCTATCACTATCTCATATGACTGAACCAGAAGGAATTGGAAGCTTGCCTTTGATGTTTATCAAATCAATCTTGATGTATCCCACCAATCATCCCATGATTGGCTCTCAGGGCATACATACCAACAGACTCCCACTTGCACTGCGAGCCAATCACCCTCGAATCATATTCATAGTGATCTTCAAACATGTCCCACATGTTACTGTGCTCTTAGGCCAACATAGTGAGTTATGGCAACACCTTGCCAAAGTCAGTGTAAATTGCATGTCTCACATCTCTTCGATGTACGCCACACGTATGAGATGGAGTTGCCGTAATATGCGATCTAATATTCCTTTGCTAACCTTTAGCCACATTGCATGATCAAGGATTCCATACTTGTCATCAATGATCAGAATATCTATAAGTTCATCTCATGAACTTCCAGATCCATATAGTATCCACTGCTCTTCTCTAACACACAGATACTCAACATTTCCTTTTAAATGGTTTTATTGGAACACTTCCAATTATCAACAAACTTTCACTTTTATGTATATCCTATATATAATTTGCGATTAATTTTCTGTCCTTTTTGGAAGTTTGCATCAATGTAACTCTTTACATTGAACTCTTCCTTATCTCCATAGAACTAGTGCTTCACAAGTACTTATCAAGTTCTCATGGTATTCCGATAACCCTTACTGGAAGCAGACATACATACACTCATCATGTCCCACATACGAGTTATTAGGATGAGCACATCATATTGCCATGTCATACATATAAGATGATGAATGCATTTTGTTCTTGACATGCAAGATAATGGAATGATTACATACATGATAGATCCATATCTATTCTTAGTGTTCCCATTCTTCATAAGAATTGGACACTTGGCCTTGGGATACTAACTCCATGTAACATGGACACATTTTCTCCCACTGAATTTGTGCATAATGAACCCTTCAGTACAGATTGCCAATGTATGCTTTCTCTTTTCAGGTCAAGAGGTTTTCGAGAACTATCTCTTTAGATCTCTATTACTATCATATAGGAAACATCTCTATCTTCCTTTAAGATAATTTCCACTTTGGATTTCCATTCTAGAACATTTCCATTTCACATCAACATGTGGAATGTGAACACGCTCCCACTAAATCACAGATCCCTTCTTTATCTTTGACCTATCAGTCAAACCCTTTGACTATATTATCAAAGTAAAGATCTAATTTTGAGTTTCTTGTACTCAATCAATCACATTGATTAATCCATTGTAACTTATAGACTTCATTTGCATTAATGGATTCATAAACTTTATAGGTTGTGTCATGTACACATCATTGTTTTATTCCTCATAGGAATGCGGTTTTAGTATCCATATGCCAAATGTCTTAGTCATTAAGTTGCAATCAACAAGCATCATCCTTTTCAAAATGTTATCCATGTGTCTTAACACTTAAGACTTATTCACACTTATGGATTTCCATCCAATGGGTGCTACCATCAAGGTCATACCTTATGGTTCACATGGATGTCATTTAGGATGTAATGGTCATAAACCATAACTCAAAATTTAGTTCCTCATATTCATCTAGATAGTTGACTCATCACATGAACAACTCATCACATAGATAATTGAGGTGTATCTGTCAAGGATATAAGAACTCACAACTCCTTGTGATTCTCAATGTCCTTTATTAGTGTGGGGTATTCTTTTATTAAGAAGAATTTAGTTATTTGATAATCATTCTCTAACTCCTTAGAGTATGATTCCTTCTTGATTTAGACATCACTATGCCTTAATCATGAGTTCACTATGATACACTATCATAATCACTCATAAGGATCTCAAACACTTGGTCCAAGTATTTCATTCATTGATCTCATCAAGAATTAACACTTTACCAAATTTGCACTTCATCTATGATAATCTTGAACACTTCAAGATATTCATATTGGTATTTCTCTAAATACCATTTGAAGTATTAGCATTTACTCCAATAGGTATGTAAATACATCACATGTATTATATCTATTTGGATAATCATTCTCTCACTACCTTTAGTGAATATTGATTAATCATGTCCAAGATATTCATATCTCTTACTGGTTCTCTAACCAAAAGAGTCTAGATATATCCATCATATGGAAACTAGAAATGAATTTCTCATGATTGATGCTAATTTGATTGTTTGAGTTATCTATAACTTTTAGGTATCATTTTATCTTATGCATATCAAATACCACAAGATGAGCAAGGCATTGCCACAAAGATCACATCTTTAAAAGATTGAAACATCAACTTTATTGATTGCCATCATTGTCATACAATATGCAAAAATAAAGTGTTTCTATCTATTGGAAAATATGAAATAGAAGTTCATAATTGTATTACATGCCTTTTAGGCTGAAAATAAACTAAAGTACTCCTATCTATGTAGGAAACACTTGCCCCATTTATTGAGTGTGTTACACTTTACATCTTGGTATCATATACCTCAAAAAGTGTTACAAGTTTACTTTCATGACACCTTTAAGTAGAGACGTCTGTTGCCTCCTTCTTCTTTTGTTCTTCCAGATAGAGAGGATAATTCCTTTTATAATGTCATGGCTTTTGACAATGGTGACAATTGCCTTTCTTGGTCACACCTCCCTTGGCCTTGAGAGATGAAGTCGTCTTGGGCTCCTGGCTATCATCAGAACCTTTCTTAGATTTGCCCTTGCCCTTGCGCTTGGACTTGCCTTTCTTGCTCGTGATCACCATCACAGACTTAGGCTTGTCCTTCTTCATTTGTGTCTCGGCTGTCCTCAACATGCCCAACAACTCTAACAGTGGCCTATCAAAGTTGTTCATGTTGTAGTTCATCACAAACTGACTGTAAGATTCTGGCAACGATTGCAGTATCATGTCAGTAGCCAACTCTTGGCTCAGTGGAAATCCCAGTCTTTGCAGGTTCTCCACATGCCCAATCATCTTGAGTGTGTGAGGACCCACTGGATCTCCTTCTGTCATGACACACTTGAACAATGCCCTTGAGACATCGTATCTCTCTTGCCATGCCTGATCTTCATACAGGTTCCTGAGATGCTGAATCATCTCAATGAGACCCATATTCTCATGTTGTCTCAGCAACTCATGGTTCATGGAGCACAACATCAAGCACTTTGCATCAATGGAATCATCAGAATGCTTCTTGTAAACATCCCTTTCTGTCTTTGGTGCATTAGGAGTCGGTTCCTCTGGAATTGGAGTATCCAGGACATAGAGTTTTCGCTCTTGAGTGAGAACAATTCTCAATGTCCTATACTAGTCGTGGAAGTTTGTCCCATTTAGTCTGTCCTTTTCAAGGAAGGATCGCAAAGAGAAGTGATTGTTGTTTGTTGTCATTTTCACTACAAACAGAAATATGCAATTTTAGTCCAAAAACTCATTTTTGACTTATTTGATTGATTTGAAAAGTTGACGATATAATTAGGCCTTTAAATAATTATCGCTCCCACTATTTTAATTCAAATTGATAGCCCTCACCATCAATTCGGAAGATTGCAACGTACAACCTTCTAGTGGTCAAGATCCTGAAATCCTCTAAGTCATGGACCAACTAGAGTTGTCACCGACAACATAGATCTCTCAGGTAGGCAACTCTTGCCAATTGCATCATATGCAACTCTTGATAAGATGTCATATGCAACTCTTTGCCATGATCATCTCCATGCCTCAAGGTACTAGATCCCATCTAGATCACCTTGTTAAGTCCAACCCAAAGCAAACACGATGAATATGCACCCTGCTAGGGCAGACCCACACATTCATCCTTCACGCTTCCACGAGATAGACGGTACACCATGCTAAGGCGTGCCCACACTTGGTCGATCAAGCTTTTCACATGTGTCACATTTGGAAGGCATCTAAAACTTAATATTTTAATGAGGGATTTGGTTTTTATATACATATACATATCCAATCACCATAATACATAGTACGTATCATATACATGCTATATCCCACAGAAAACATGCAAAATGATAAAAGCGATGATTATGGCCATCCTAATGTGATTCCTCGAGCCAAGAGGAATCACAATCATCTAGGTCTACATCACATGCAACCTGTATAAGATGAACTCTGTGCTTTGCCTTTGGATTACATCAACTCATCACATGATTGACTGCTCGTCCTGGCCTGGTCGTCTACGTGCCACCAGCCGATCGGTTGGCTCCTCCAACCGATCGGTTTTCCTGGTCATCGTGCATCTCGTCATGGCTGCCACCTGCTCGTCTCGCTTCTCGAACCGGTCATCAACTGATCGGTTCACTCCTTGAACCGATCATATGGAACGTCAACCGATCGGTTCACGCCTTGAACCGATCGTCTCAACTGTCGTCAGATGTCCTCCGTTCTTTGACATAACAGGAAATAAAAATCTATCCTATTTTACATTATAAAAAGGAGAAATCTCGAGTTACATTCGGGGGGAGAAAAGGTAGGAAAGAAATCTTGAATTATTTCGAGTGACATCAAGAATAGGAGAAGGAAGATTGGTGCGTAGACCGAGATGCAAGCAACCACATACAACCATACACAGATAGGGTTTATTGGCCATAATCACGCTATACAACCACCACAAAACTCGTTTAAGGGTGACGCGTATCGAGTGCATTAATAATACATATCATATATGTAAATTGGGATTTGTGGATTTAGGATTGGACATGCATAAAGCCAATATTATTCGCATCGTATGCAATAAATAATAGAGACAAACCAAAATCGATCATATCAATATTCCTAAAATATAGAGCAGTTGACGTGGCTCTGATACCACTGTTGGGTTTTAGGGGAGGCAGAGAAGGCAGCGGAAACAAAAAATCCCCCCCCAAACCCAGAACAAGGAAACACGTCAACGTCTATATAATAAGAAAAGATGGTTTGTGGAATCATACCTTGTCCCGAGGCTTGCTCGATGACAATACCTCGCACCTTGTGCGGTCTTCAAAGCCGGTCTTGGACGGTGTCTGTGCAGCTCATGGTCGCATCGGGACTGATAGGATCGAATGTTGTCCTCCTAGCGGCAGAAACCTCCCGCCTCTGAAGTAGTCCACACAGACCACCTGGAACTCCACACTCCTTGTCCCACAAGGAGTTGGAAGGAGTCACACCCTCCTGTTGACGTACTAGTCGCCAACACACTCTCCTGTTGCCAGTTGCAACTATAGTTGTCTTTCCCTTGCTGTTTTCACCCCACTCATGGCTGACTATATATAGTTACTCGAATTTAACCGTGTCGGGTTACCGAGTTACCTTCTATAGCTCCCGTATCGCGCATTTTATGCCACTTTCGAAGCTCCCATGTCAGCCTTTGCCTACGACCTTTGTGTTGCATTCTAGCTCCTCTTGCCCGATACAGGTAAAATCTATGGCACCCTACTTATCACATGACTTTGTGTCGCACAGTCCGTATTGGCCAAACCTTATCGCGTGCTCGTATCGTATTCTGGACCACATCGGGTAGACCCTTTTTAATGCGTACTGAGTTTCCTCTTATCATGCGATAGGCATGTCGGCCTTCCTACCATTCTATTTTACATCATCTTTTGCCTATGTCGTACGACACCCATGTCACGCAACACGATGAACAAACACGTCGATATCGGGTAAAGACCTTGAGCTCGCGATGACGACTGTATCACTTAGTTTGTTTTGCAATGCTTTAATTCGTGCCAGGAAACACGAGTATCGCCCAAGACAGCGCATCACACATCCTTTCTTTTATCACGTAAAAGTGTTATCGTGTTTTCACCTTTGCCATGCGACACCCATATTGCGTGACACCCCATCGAGCATCTATACCGTGCGGGATCAATTTTGAGGAGTCACCCAATACTGGTCTGTCACTTTAATCATATCACCCAAACCTTATCATTTCCGCGATGCCGACCTCACGTGTGCGATCTTTTTACCTCCTGGCCGATATCGCCATGTGCCGAGTGAAAAACATATCGGGCACCTACGTATCACGTGCCATGTTTTCTATAAGTGCCCAACCCGATACTAGTTTCAAGTGTATTGCCTAACCTGTTATAACCCCAATTTTTGGGTTCAAGTGGTGAGAAATATAATTTCTCATATTAAAGATGTTTGAACAAATAATCATATATTTGGTTGAGAATAATTGGATTTCATTTAAAATAGCCTTGTTGTTTGATTTGCGGTCTTTATTGGCTATTGGGCCCAATAACAAGGAAATAACAAAGAAAATTCAATAAGTGAATGAATAATTGAATATTTGAGGAAAGGAATATGTAGAAACCTCTAGAGGGGAAATCCAAAGAGGGATTTCGTGCCTCTTGGATTCCTTGGGTTCCAAGGAGTCTAAAGTTGCAAAGAAAAGCAATAAGAAAAAGAAAAGATAGATTAAGTATTTCTTTATGAAGAAAGAAATTGGAAAATAATGATATAATGTGGAAAATGAATGAAAAGAGGCATAAATGATATTTCTTGGGGAAATTTCGTATCCATGAGGTTGTTAATATTAAAAGGGATGCCAATGAGGAAAATAAAAGAGAAATAAAAAGAAATCCTCAAAAAGGAATATTTAAATGAGAAATAAACAAGATAATGTGAAATAATGCATATAGATGCATCTAGAAGGATAATAAGTATCCTTAAAAAGTAATTTCGAAATAATGGAGTATCTTGGGATCCAAGGAGTCCCAATAAAGAGGAAAGAAATAGAAAATACTAAAAAGGCAAAATAAGAGGATAATGTGTTGCTTTATTAATGTATTATGTGGTGTTATTTAAAGGAAAGTATTTTCTAATAAAGGAAAATAGGTTTTCATGATCCATGGATTAAAATGAAAGAACAATGATAATAAGAGAAAGGATTTTCGAAATCCTATTATCAGAGGAGGAAGGAATAATAAAGGAATATGAGAGAGAGAGTCTTGCTTTTTAGTGAAGGAATATATTTCCTATTAGGCTTAGGCTTTATTTTCCTTCATGGGCAAGCATGCTAGGGCATGAATACCTTGTTCTATAAAAGAGTAGACTCTTTGGACGAGCCCAAATAGTTTCCTTGTGTCTCTCTCTCCTCTCCGTCTTCTTCTTCATCCATGCAATCGTCCAAACCCTAACCAAAGGGTACAACTCTAACCGTAGGGCAGCAAGCAACCTGGGAGTCGTCGTCATGGGTGGGAGATGCGCACTTGGCCAGAGGGAAGCGCAACCATAACCCTTGGACTCCAGCACAGGCACGACGTCCGCTGCATGGCTGCAATGCCGACCGCGCATGGAGGACCCAACCGACCTGATCGTGTAGTGCTGGCCACGGCTGGAGGGCACCCACGGATATGTGGGGTTTCATCGGAGGCAGAGCTCTGAGTTCTGAGTAGTTTTGCGCCTTGGAGAACTCCCGCAACTAGCTGAAGCACGGTTGCATCACAGCTGTGAGTTGCGGACCTTTTGGCTTGTGCATGGCCATTTTGAGGGCGTCTTGAAAGAGTGCTACCTACGCCAGGGCACGACGGGGGCGATAGAACCCTCCCCGGTGGCCAACAGGGCCGAAGGAAGCAAGGAGGATCCGCACTTTGGCGGCTAGGGAAACGGCAGACGGAGGTGCAAGGAAGAAGAAAGGAAAGGGGGCGTTGGACGATATTGCCCCTCCGAGCTTTGCAAAACCAAGGAGTCACGCGAGGGTAAAGTGGGAATTTGGTTATGTTTTTAAAACAGCCGAGTCACACAACTCAATTGCATGGAGAAGGACACGTGGCACCCTTCCATTGGCCAAGAGGTATACAATTTTACTAAAATCATATCTATTTATTCGTAGCTCGGATCAAAACAAGTTATATATGAAACTTGATCCTCAGAACGAGGGGAATTCAATAAAAATATGTTTATAAGCTAATTCCTATTGCAATTTGAAAAGTAGTGTAATTTATAAACTTTAACATAATAATGATTAAAGAAACCCTACTTTGATATGATTAAAGTGATTAATAGGGTTTAATGGATCATTAGAGTTGATATTAACCTGTCAAATGTAAAAAGGTACATAATGATAAAAAAGGAAGAACTTTGCACATGATTAGCCTAATTTAGAGTTTATATGCTTGAAATTGGAAAAGTACATGAAGTTGTTATCTTTAATGATTTAACTAAGGAAAAACCCTTAGTTTTGATGATAGATGGATAATTCAAGCTGATATTAACCTGTTGTTAATAAAAGTGAAAATAGGATTTAAAAGATGATATTTTTATATAGTTGGTTTAATTTAGGGTTCTATGTACGTGAATATGCCTTAATGGGATTAGAAACCCTAATTTATGTTGATATGAATTGTAATGGTTTAATTGTACAAATCGACGAATAAAATGAAAATATGATGATTCAAAGATTAATTGAGTACCAAAGATCTTCAATGTGAATTATTTTGGATAATTAGTGTTTCCTAGTGTATAAAAGTGGAAATAGTAATAAATAAGGTTCATATATGTGAGTTGAACTATAATGAAATATGATTTGTCAATTTGGAAGAAACCAAAGATGATAATTAGCATTAATGTTTTGGATATGACCAAAAAGGATAAAGATAATAGTTTTAGTGTAAAAGAAACATATTAGACTTATTTGACATTCAATTGTGCCTATGATGCAGAAATTAGGGTTTGTGAACTAAAAGAGCATTAAAAGTGATAAATGCATAATGAAGGCTGAAACCCTAATAACACCCTAAAGTTGGCCTAGAAATCATAAGGTGGAATCCAAGTTGATCTTGTGGATGTTTGAATAAAATAAGGACACTTGAATGTTATGCATTATTTTCAGGATATTGTTGATTGCTTGAATAATTGTGTTGAATGTTAATGCATGGACATCAAGTTACTATGGATCAGGTATGTGGTTACGATTATGAATAACCGCTTTAGTTTCTCGATGGATTCTCAGATGTTTAAACACATTGAATGCAACTAAACTGTTGAATGTTTATTTATTTCTGGCAAGTATAAAGTGACTATGACTATCACATAATGTATATGCCTACTAGCTCAATCATTATTCCCCTCTGTGTCGTAATGGCTGACCTAGTACATGGCTACCTAGAGGGTAGGTCCATCAGGTCATGAAAGACTTTGGCTGCCTAGAGGGTAGGTCCATCAAGTCACCTTTATAGAGGTACCATATAAGTCCTTACAGGGACAACACAGAGTTGTCGATAGGTATGGATTGAGTAGTTTGGCTTAAAATGTAATCTTGGTTGTTAAATGATTAATTGAATGATTACATGGTTATCATAGTTGCATGATTATCTGCTTTTCCCCCACATACCAGCTTTGGCTGACCGACGTTTTGTTTGTCGACGTTTTAGGTACAATGAAAAGAACAAACAGTAAAGTGGCACATGTGATACTAAAAGAGAATTAAAGTACAAAGGAGGATTAGATACATTAGTATCAGTGTGGTTAGAAGTTTAGAGATCCAAGTTTTCAAAAGGTATGTAAAGAAAAAATTTATTACCATTTTCAGTATAGTCTGTTAGAATTTAATAATTGTTTATGGTTATATGTCGAATCTTTGATCCGGGATTAATGGGTGCGCCTCAACCTCTTGGTCTCCCTTAATTGGGGGTTATCGAGAGGTGGGGTCGTAACATTTGGTATTAGAGCATGGGTTCCTCAGTTAACCATTAATAATTATTAAATTTTACAAACTCCATAGAACCCAAGGGAGGTATTAGAGGAGTATCCGAAAGACGGAGGTGTCTAGAAAGGGATCACGACCGGGGGCTGGCAAGATTTTCCTCCATACCGCTAGTCAGAATACAAGGACTCCCGGACCCGTGTGACCGTCTGGCCAAAGTCTTAGGGTATGAATCGAAATAAGATACCTTTAGGACTTCTCATCTTATTCATCCCTTCTCATCACAAAATTCTGATAAGGACATAAAGGATTAGGGTTTCCTTTCTTCTCCTCACCCTCTTGAGGTATGGGTAAGGTTAATAAGGTTTAAGGAATCCTCCACTAAATTAATGAAAGGCATGTAAATAAGATGTCATGGACATAAGATTAATAGATTAAGCACAAAATAAATAATAGATACATGCTTAGGCCGTATGACATAAGATGTCATGTCCTCAGAAGAGATCTGAGGCTAGACCTTCTGGTCAGGAGGATAAGTTAGTCTTGGAGATAGAGATCTCCATTGCAAGTAGAGACCTAGCACATCCTTTGAGGATGATGCTAACCCTAACCCTAAGTGAAGGTTAGAGAGAGATGAGTTGGACCAGATGTTTCAAAGGACATGCCTTTGGGATGCCATACGATCCATGGGTGACCTAGCACCTTTGGCAACCCAACCCTGGGAAAGATCAGGCATGTTAGGGTACATGATAGCTCTTTAGATGATTATGTTAGTGAAGTACCATAGAAACCCCATGGGCTTGTACCAGTAGGGCATAGCTGGAACCTAGGGCACGTCATAGTGCTGACGGTAGGATGAAACCCTGAATAAGGAATCATGATGGAGCATAACGGGTTATAGATGATCTTGAGCAACTATAAGTTCGAACCTAGGCTTCACCCATGTAGAGCATGCTTTTGAGGATGATCCTTCTTGAAGAAAGGACCTCTTATAGATAGGTTGGTTGTAGGGTTAGCTCTAGAGAGAGGGTAGGAAACCCAGCAAGAAGGTTGGAAGCCTAAAACTCTGAACAATGGATGATAGTGGTTGCCTCATGATCGATCCCAGAAAGTTATTGATATCTTGGTTTCCTTTAGAGGGACCAACCCTAGAGAATGAAGATGAAGCATCTGGTGCCTATGTGCCTACGGTATAGGTGTTTACCTTCTGAGGTAGGAAGAAGAGTTCCTTAGACTTAGAAAGGTTTTATAGTAGGTTATGAGGCCTTGTATCTTGTTGGTTGTCCTTAAGGAGGACCCAACTCTAAGTGTTGCTTGAGTTGAAGGATGACAAGGAGTGCATGTCATGCCTTTTGCATGCTTGGTTCGTAGTTAAGAGACAGAGAATGCAGTGAACCTAGGGTTTCTAGGCCTAAGAGGGGAAGTGGTGTACCTAAGGCTCATGATGAGAAGTTGAGTTCCTATAGAAGCAAGCATAGTAATCCTCATGAATAGAGGAAAAGAGGAGCCCCTGGAGTTAAAGGTGTGTTTGATGAACCCCTCACAGCTAGGTTGGCGATAAAGAAAGGTATGATCTTGATCAAACATTGAGGAAAGAGGACAAGTATGACCTACCATGGTACAGTAAGTGATCTGCTCATGCCTTAATGGTTTGCTAGGGTTAAGTAGGCTCGTGTGGATGTAAACCCTAGACCTAAGAGCTTTGTGACCTTAGAGATAGTTTTCCTCCCATCCTAAGAGAGGGACCCCTTTGAAAGGGTGTGTATCAGCTTTGTTGGTTCAAGGTAACCTAAAGAAGTCTCATAGGATCTTGAGAAGCTAAGTGAAAAGTACATAGTATGAGATTGAATCTACAGACCCATTGATATCCATCTCTATTGCATGTGAATGTGTTACCATGGAGGTAACCAGTATGGGGCTTGACCAAGGTAGGCAGGTTGCCATAATGCCTATGAACGGATGAGAGTCAGCCCATGAATGCAGAAAGAGAGATGATGAAGACTTGGGTAAGATTCTAAGTGAACATGTACTATAATGGAGAATCCTAAGTCTATCCTAGGGTCGGGTAGGGATAAGACCGATGAAAGTAGGAGTTGCCTAATTCCCCAGTTGCACATGACCATAGGGTCGGGAGGTAACAACTATCATTGTCTGAGGGCCATGGGTTAGGAGATTGATCACCTTCATGAACTCATGGGACCCAAAGGGCGGATGAGTAGGGCACTCTCTTGATGCATGAGGGAAGAGGGATGACCCCAAAAGAGTCAGTACCCTATAGACCTAGAGGAGATGACCAAGGATAGTAGGTTCAAGAATAGTTTGATATCATGATGTAGAGACATATGTGGCATGTTGCAACTTAGATATAAAGGTGTATTGGCAAGGTGGGATGTACCATCTCTACTCTTGGAACAGGAAGAACTCTGTATTTGGACTGCAGCCAAATGCTTATTTCCTCTTGTTATGGGGGTGAGAGATAGGACGTTATGCATGTCATACTCCAAGGATAAGAGATGATGTAGGTTGGAGCGTTGCCACGAGAAATGGGGATAGAGAAGATATCTTACCATGGTAAAGTGAATGAATGATGGATGGCTTGTAAACACTAAGAGGAATGAGGTAGTCCCCTTATGAGGAAGTTTCTATGATGAGATATGTAGAACTTACAAGTTATACCAGGTTGAGTTTGGTCACCATGATGATGAAATCAGAGAGTGTTCTTAATAGAGATAGACATGGAGTTTGAGGTAATATAATAAGTGAAATACATGGAAGTGTATGTATTCAATGTTACCTAATACCTAAGGATGAGAGGTGGTAATATATGCTCTGGTTAAGACTTGTTTGACTAGAAGTTAGAAAAGGTTGTTTGGCTAACCCTAAGTTTGAAAGGGAGAGGTGTTTGGATAACACTCATATGTAACAAGATGTATTGAAAGGGTAAGGGTTGTTTGGTTAGCTAGCCTAGTTCTTGATACAATGAAAGGAAGGTGGTAGAACCTCAAGTGCACTTCTTTGGAAAAGAAGGTGATGAAACCCTGACAAGAGTGGTTTAGGGTTTCGAAGGAATCGATCTTGAAAGAATCATGACATACATGAAATCATGATACACCATGGGAAAATGGCAATAGCACGTTAGATGTTTAAGATGAGGTTGCATGTGGTTTATGGCCATGCAAGCCAGGAGGTAAAGGACGAACCCCAGTAACCCAGTGTATCGATATGAAGGACAAAAGAATCCCTGAGAGGGAATGAGAGCTCAACACTATGGATGTTGTGATAAGTCTTCCCTGGATAGAGGAAGGTCGAGATGCAATATGGGTTATGGTAAGTTGCCTTACCTAATTGACATGAAAAAGAAAGAGATCTGTTAAGGGACAGATCTAGTTGAACTACCCAGGAGAAAGATGGTTCAATTACACCATGAAGCAAGTTCAAAGGTTCTTGAGTTTGAACTAAAGGTTCCCTTCCAAAAGGTGGAAGTAGGTACATTGAGAACTTTATGCTAGTATAGTTTATCACCCCTAACTATGGTTAGTATGATCCAGACTAAAGGGTCTGATGAGGGCATGTGTGCTCGTTCAGGGCGATATCTAGAGAGTTCTTGTCCTATGAAAGATGTGACAATGACCACCATAGCCAGTATCAGGTTTTATATGAAGCTCTGTAAGGGAGGTTGTGTCAGTCACCACTTCAGTAAGGTGATGTTGGTGAAAGGATCACATGATGGTTAGAAAAGGGCCATATGATGGTTAGAAAAGGGCCACAATGCGTGTAAATGAAGTCACTTTGATTGTGCAAAGGATGAAAGGAGCCTAGAAACGATGAGAGTCGTGAGCAGATGCAAAGTAGACTGGCATACAAGTTATTGTGGGAGAAAATGTGACATGAAAATCCGACCCCTCTAAGTTATAACTAAGAGAGCTGAGTCCCTGATACATGGGTCCATTAGAGATGGATGGGTGGATAAGGTTAGGTTCGACCCTACCTCTCAGGATAGAGTAATGTGAGATGAGTTCCATGTGTACAATTTAGAGCACTATGTGAGGTACCCGACCATGTGCTGAGCAATGAACCTAGTGAGCCCCAAGGGAGGCTGAAATGACCTGAGTCACCTGTGCCGTTTATAGACGCCAGAGAGAAAGAACTCAGAGAAAAGAATAAGTGATGATAAAGGTTCTTTGGAAGTGCCATGGGTAGGGAAAAGCCACATAGGGGCCAATGATGGACATGGAAAAGTCTTATCCTGAATTGTTTGTTTGCTTGTTTGAATTTTGAGGACAAAATTCCTATAAGAGGGGAAGGATGTTATAACCCCAAATTTTGGGTTCAAGTGGTGAGAAATATAATTTCTCATATTAAAGATGTTTGAACAAATAATTATATATTTGTTTGAGAATAATTGGATTTCGTTTAAAATAGCCTTGTTGTTTGATTTGCGGGCTTTATTGGCTATTGGGCCCAATAACAAGGAAATAACAAAGAAAATTCAATAAGTGAATGAATAATTGAATATTTGAGGAAAGGAATATGTAGAAACCTCTAGAGGGAAAATCCAAAGAGGGATTTCATGCCTCTTCGATTTCTTGGGTTCCAAGGAGTCTAAAGTTGCAAAGAAAAGCAATAAGAAAAAGAAAAGATTGATTAAGTATTTCTTTATGAAGAAAGAAATTGGAAAATAATGATATAATGTGGAAAATGAATGAAAAGAGGCATAAATGAGATTTCTTGGGGAAATTTCGTATCCATGAGGTTGTTAATATTAAAAGGGATGCCAATGAGGAAAATAAAAGAGAAATAAAAAGAAATCCTCAAAAAGGAATATTTAAATGAGAAATAAACAAGATAATGTGAAATAATGCATATAGATGCATCTAGAAGGATAATAAGTATCCTTAAAAAGTAATTTCGAAATAATGGAGTATCTTGGGATCCAAGGAGTCCCAATAAAGAGGAAAGAAATAGAAAATACTAAAAAGGCAAAATAAGAGGATAATGTGTTGCTTTATTAATGTATTATGTGGTGTTATTTAAAGGAAAGTATTTTCTAATAAAGGAAAATAGGTTTTCATGATCCATGGATTAAAATGAAAGAACAATGATAATAAGAGAAAGGATTTTCGAAATCCTATTATCAGAGGAGGAAGGAATAATAAAGGAATATGAGAGAGAGAGTCTTGCTTTTTAGTGAAGGAATATATTTCCTATTAGGCTTAGGCTTTATTTTCCTTCATGGGCAAGCATGCTAGGGCATGAATACCTTGTTCTATAAAAGAGTAGACTCTTTGGACGAGCCCAAATAGTTTCCTTGTGTCTCTCTCTCCTCTCCGTCTTCTTCTTCATCCATGCAATCGTCCAAACCCTAACCAAAGGGTACAACTCTAACCGTAGGGCAGCAAGCAACCTGGGAGTCGTCGTCATGGGTGGGAGATGCGCACTTGGCCAGAGGGAAGCGCAGCCATAACCCTTGGACTCCAGCACAGGCACGACGGCCGCTGCACGACTGCAATGTCAGCTGCGCAAGGAGGACCCAACCGACCTGATCGTGTAGTTTTGGCCATGGCTAGAGGGCACCCACGGATATGTGGGGTTGCATCGGAGGCAGAGCTCTGAGTTCTCAGTAGTTTCGCGCCTTGGAGAACTCCCGCAACTAGCTGCAACACGGCTGCATCACAGCTGTGAGCTGTGGACCTTTTGGCTTGCGCACGGCCGTTTTGAGGGAGCCTTGAAAGAGTGCTACCTATGCCAGGGCACGGTGGGGGCGATAGAACCCTCCCCGGTGGCCAACAGGGCCGAAGGAAGCAAGGAGGAGCCGCGCTTTGGCGGCTAGGGCAACGGCAGACGGAGGCGCAAGGAAGAAGAAAGGAAAGGGGGCGTTGGACGATATTGCCCCTCCGGGCTTTGCAAAACCAAGGAGTAGCGTGAGGGTAAAGTGGGAATTTGGTTATGTTTTTAAAACAGCCGAGTCACGCAGCTCAATTTCATGGAGAAGGACACGTGGCACCCTTCCATTGGCCAAGAGGTATACAATTTTACTAAAATCATATCTATTTATTCGTAGCTCGGATCAAAACAAGTTATATATGAAACTTGATCCTCAGAACTAGGGGAATTCAATAAAAATATGTTTATAAGCCAATTCCTCTTGCAGATTGAAAAGTAGTGTAATTTATCAACTTTAACATAATAATGATTAAAGAAACCCTACTTTGATATGATTAAAGTGATTAATAGGGTTTAATGGATCATTAGAGTTGATATTAACCTGTCAAATGTAAAAAGGTACATAATGATCAAAAAGGAAGAAATTTTCACATGATTAGCCTAATTTAGAGTTTATATGCTTGAAATTGGAAAAGTACATGAAGTTGTTATCTTTAATGATTTAACTAAGGAAAAACCCTTAGTTTTGATGATAGATGGATAATTCAAGTTGATATTAACATGTTGTTAATAAAAGTGAAAATAGGATTTAAAAGATGATCATTTTATATAGTTGGTTTAATTTAGGGTTCTATGTACGTGAATATGCCTTAATGGGATTAGAAACCCTAATTTATGTTGATATGAACTCTAATGGTTTAATTGTACAAATCGAAGAATAAAATGAAAATATGATGATTCGAAGATTAATTGAGTACCAAAGATCTTCAATGTGAATTATTTTGGATAATTAGTGTTTCCTAGTGTATAAAAGTGGAAATAGTAATAAATAAGGTTCGTATATGTGAGTTGAACTATAATGAAATATGATTTGTCAATTTGGAAGAAACCGAAGATGATAATTAGCATTAATGTTTTGGATATGACCAAAAAGGATAAAGATAATAGTTTTAGTGTAAAAGAAACATATTAGACTTATTTGACATTCAATTGTGCCTATGATGCAGAAATTAGGGTTTGTGAACTAAAAGAGCATTAAAAGTGATAAATGCATAATGAAGGCTAAAACCCTAATAACACCCTAAAGTTGGCCTAGAAATCATAAGGTGGAATCCAAGTTGATCTTGTGGATGTTTGAATAAAACAATGACACTTGAATGTTATGCATTATTTTCAGGATATTGTTGATTGCTTGATTAATTGTGTTGAATGTTAATGCATGGACATCAAGTTACTATGGATCAGGTATGTGGTTACGATTATGAATAACCACTTTAGTTTCTCGATGGATTCTCGGATGTTTAAACGCATTGAATGCAACTAAACTGTTGAATGTTTATTTATTTCTGGCAAGTATAAAGTGACTATGACTATCACATAATGTATATGCCTACTAGCTCAATCATTATTCCCCTCTGTGTCGTAATGGCTGACCTAGTACATGGCTACCTAGAGGGTAGGTCCATAAGGTCATGAAAGACTTTGGCTGCCTAGAGGGTAGGTCCATCAAGTCACCTTTATAGAGGTACCATATAAGTCCTTACAGGGACAACACAGAGTTGTGGATAGGTATGGATTGAGTAGTTTGGCTTAAAATGTAATCTTGGTTGTTAAATGATTAATTGAATGATTACATGGTTATCATAGTTGCATGATTATCTGCTTTTTCCCCACATACCAGCTTTGGCTGACCGACGTTTTGTTTGCCGGTGTTTTAGGTACAATGAAAAGAACAAACAGTAAAGTGGCACATGTGATACTAAAAGAGAATTAAAGTACAAAGGAGGATTAGATAGATTAGTATCAGTGTGGTTAGAAGTTTCGAGATCCAAGTTTTCAAAAGGTATGTAAAGAAAATTTTTATTACCATTTTCAGTATAGTCTGTTAGAATTTAATAATTTTTTATGGTTATATGTCGAACCTTTGATCCAGGATTAATGGGTGCGCCTCAACCTCTTGGTCTCCCTTAATTGGGGGTTATCGAGAGGTGGGGTCATAACATTTGGTATCAGAGCATGGGTTCCTCAGTTAACCATTAATAATTATTAAATTTTACAAACTCCATAGAACCCAAGGGAGGTATTAGAGGAGTATCCGAAAGACGGAGGTGTCTAGAAAGGGATCACGACCGGGGGCTGGCAAGATTTTCCTCCATACCGCTAGTCTGAATACAAGGACTCCCGGACCCGTGTGACCGTCTGGCCAAAGTCTTAGGGTATGAATCGAAATAAGATACCTTTAGGACTTCTCATCTTATTCATCCCTTCTCATCACAAAATTCTGATAAGGACATAAAGGATTAGGGTTTCCTTTCTTCTCCTCACCCTCTTGAGGTATGGGTAAGGTTAATAAGGTTTAAGGAATCCTCCACTAAATTAATGAAAGGCATGTAAATAAGATGTCATGGACATAAGCTTAATAGATTAAGCACAAAATAAATAATAGATACATGCTTAGGCCGTATGACATAAGATGTCATGTCCTCAGAAGAGATCTGAGGCTAGACCTTCTGGTCAGGAGGATAAGTTAGTCTTGGAGATAGAGATCTCCATTGCAAGTAGAGACCTAGCACATCCTCTGAGGATGATGCTAACCCTAACCCTAAGTGAAGGTTAGAGAGAGATGAGTTGGACCAGATGTTTCAAAGGACATGCCTTTGGGATGCCATACGATCCATGGGTGACCTAGCACCTTTGGCAACCCAACCCTGGGAAAGATCAGGCATGTTAGGGTACATGATAGCTCTTTAGATGATTATGTTAGTGAAGTACCATAGAAACCCCATGGGCTTGTACCAGTAGGGCATAGCTGGAACCTAGGGCACGTCATAGTGCTGACGGTAGGATGAAACCCTGAATAAGGAATCATGATGGAGCATAACGGGTTATAGATGATCTTGAGCAACTATAAGTTCGAACCTAGGCTTCACCCATGTAGAGCATGCTTTTGAGGATGATCCTTCTTGAAGAAAGGACCTCTTATAGAGAGGTTGGTTGTAGGGTTAGCTCTAGAGAGAGGGTAGGAAACCCAGCAAGAAGGTTGGAAGCCTAAAACTCTGAACAATGGATGATAGTGGTTGCCTCATGATCGATCCCAGAAAGTTATTGATATCTTGGTTTCCTTTAGAGGGACCAACCCTAGAGAATGAAGATGAAGCATCTGGTGCCTATGTGCCTACGGTATAGGTGTTTACCTTCTGAGGTAGGAAGAAGAGTTCCTTAGACTTAGAAAGGTTTTATAGCAGGTTATGAGGCCTTGTATCTTGTTGGTTGTCCTTAAGGAGGACCCAACTCTAAGTGTTGCTTGAGTTGAAGGATGACAAGGAGTGCATGTCATGCCTTTTGCATGCTTGGTTCGTAGTTAAGAGACAGAGAATGCAGTGAACCTAGGGTTTCTAGGCCTAAGAGGGGAAGTGGTGTACCTAAGGCTCATGATGAGAAGTTGAGTTCCTATAGAAGCAAGCATAGTAATCCTCATGAATAGAGGAAAAGAGGAGCCCCTGGAGTTAAAGGTGTGTTTGATGAACCCCTCACAGCTAGGTTGGCGATAAAGAAAGGTATGATCTTGATCAAACATTGAGGAAAGAGGACAAGTATGACCTACCATGGTACAGTAAGTGATCTGCTCATGCCTTAATGGTTTGCTAGGGTTAAGTAGGCTCGTGTGGATGTAAACCCTAGACCTAAGAGCTTTGTGACCTTAGAGATAGTTTTCCTCCCATCCTGGGAGAGGGACCCCTTTGAAAGGGTGTGTATCAGCTTTGTTGGTTCAAGGTAACCTAAAGAAGTCTCATAGGATCTTGAAAAGCTAAGTGAAAAGTACATAGTATGAGATTGAATCTACAGACCCATTGATATCCATCTCTATTGCATGTGAATGTGTTACCATGGAGGTAACCAGTATGGGGCTTGACCAAGGTAGGCAGGTTGCCATAATGCCTATGAACGGATGAGAGTCAGCCCATGAATGCAGAAAGAGAGATGATGAAGACTTGGGTAAGATTCTAAGTGAACATGTACTATAATGGAGAATCCTAAGTCTATCCTAGGGTCGGGTAGGGATAAGACCGATGAAAGTAGGAGTTGCCTAATTCCCCAGTTGCACATGACCATAGGGTCGGGAGGTAACAACTATCATTGTCTGAGGGCCATGGGTTAGGAGATTGATCACCTTCATGAACTCATGGGACCCAAAGGGCGGATGAGTAGGGCACTCTCTTGATGCATGAGGGAAGAGAGATGACCCCAAAAGAGTCAGTACCCTATAGACCTAGAGGAGATGACCAAGGATAGTAGGTTCAAGAATAGTTTGATATCATGATGTAGAGACATATGTGGCATGTTGCAACTTAGATATAAAGGTGTATTGGCAAGGTGGGATGTACCATCTCTACTCTTGGAACAGGAAGAACTCTGTATTTGGACTGCAGCCAAATGCTTATTTCCTCTTATTATGGGGGTGAGAGATAGGACGTTATGCATGTCATACTCCAAGGATAAGAGATGATGTAGGTTGGAGCGTTGCCACGAGAAATGGGGATAGAGAAGATATCTTACCATGGTAAAGTGAATGAATGATGGATGGCTTGCAAACACTAAGAGGAATGAGGTAGTCCCCTTATGAGGAAGTTTCTATGATGAGATATGTAGAACTTACAAGTTATACCAGGTTGAGTTTGGTCACCATGATGATGAAATCAGAGAGTGTTCTTAATAGAGATAGACATGGAGTTTGAGGTAATATAATAAGTGAAATACATGGAAGTGTATGTATTCAATGTTACCTAATACCTAAGGATGAGAGGTGGTAATGTATGCTCTGGTTAAGACTTGTTTGACTAGAAGTTAGAAAAGGTTGTTTGGCTAACCCTAAGTTTGAAAGGGAGAGGTGTTTGGATAACACTCAGATGTAACAAGATGTATTGAAAGGTTAAGGGTTGTTTGGTTAGCTAGCCTAGTTCTTGATACAATGAAAGGAAGGTGGTAGAACCTCAAGTGCACTTCTTTGGAAAAGAAGGTGATGAAACCCTGACAAGAGTGGTTTAGGGTTTCGAAGGAATCGATCTTGAAAGAATCATGACATACATGAAATCATGATACACCATGGGAAAATGGCAATAGCACGTTAGATGTTTAAGATGAGGTTGCATGTGGTTTATGGCCATGCAAGCCAGGAGGTAAAGGACGAACCCCAGTAACCCAGTGTATCGATATGAAGGACAAAAGAATCCCTGAGAGGGAATGAGAGCTCAACACTATGGATGTTGTGATAAGTCTTCCCTGGATAGAGGAAGGTCGAGATGCAATATGGGTTATGGTAAGTTGCCTTACCTAATTGACATGAAAAAGAAAGAGATCTGTTAAGGGACAGATCTAGTTGAACTACCCAGGAGAAAGATGGTTCAATTACACCATGAAGCAAGTTCAAAGGTTCTTGAGTTTGAACTAAAGGTTCCCTTCCAAAAGGTGGAAGTAGGTACATTGAGAACTTTATGCTAGTATAGTTTATCACCCCTAACTATGGTTAGTATGATCCAGACTAAAGGGTCTGATGAGGGCATGTGTGCTCGTTCAGGGCGATATCTAGAGAGTTCTTGTCCTATGAAATATGTGACAATGACCACCATAGCCAGTATCAGGTTTTATATGAAGCTCTGTAAGGGAGGTTGTGTCAGTCACCACTTCAGTAAGGTGATGTTGGTGAAAGGATCACATGATGGTTAGAAAAGGGCCATATGATGGTTAGAAAAGGGCCACAATGCGTGTAAATGAAGTCACTTTGATTGTGCAAAGGATGAAAGGAGCCTAGAAACGATGAGAGTCGTGAGCAGATGCAAAGTAGACTGGCATACAAGTTATTGTGGGAGAAAATGTGACATGAAAATCCGACCCCTCTAAGTTATAACTAAGAGAGCTGAGTCCCTGATACATGGGTCCATTAGAGATGGATGGGTGGATAAGGTTAGGTTCGACCCTACCTCTCAGGATAGAGTAATGTGAGATGAGTTCCATGTGTACAATTTAGAGCACTATGTGAGGTACCTGACCATGTGCTGAGAAATGAACCTAGTGAGCCCCAAGGGAGGCTGAAATGACCTGAGTCACCTGTGCCGTTTATAGATGCCAGAGAGAAAGAACTCAGAGAAAAGAATAAGTGATGATAAAGGTTCTTTGGAAGTGCCATGGGTAGGGAAAAGCCACATAGGGGCCAATGATGGACATGGAAAAGTCTTATCCTGAATTGTTTGTTTGCTTGTTTGAATTTTGAGGACAAAATTCCTATAAGAGGGGAAGGATGTTATAACCCCAAATTTTGGGTTCAAGTGGTGAGAAATATAATTTCTCATATTAAAGATGTTTGAACAAATAATTATATATTTGTTTGAGAATAATTGGATTTCGTTTAAAATAGCCTTGTTGTTTGATTTGCGGGCTTTATTGGCTATTGGGCCCAATAACAAGGAAATAACAAAGAAAATTCAATAAGTGAATGAATAATTGAATATTTGAGGAAAGGAATATGTAGAAACCTCTAGAGGGAAAATCCAAAGAGGGATTCCGTGCCTCTTCGATTTCTTGGGTTCCAAGGAGTCTAAAGTTGCAAAGAAAAGCAATAAGAAAAAGAAAAGATTGATTAAGTATTTCTTTATGAAGAAAGAAATTGGAAAATAATGATATAATGTGGAAAATGAATGAAAAGAGGCATAAATGAGATTTCTTGGGGAAATTTCGTATCCATGAGGTTGTTAATATTAAAAGGGATGCCAATGAGGAAAATAAAAGAGAAATAAAAAGAAATCCTCAAAAAGGAATATTTAAATGAGAAATAAACAAGATAATGTGAAATAATGCATATAGATGCATCTAGAAGGATAATAAGTATCCTTAAAAAGTAATTTCGAAATAATGGAGTATCTTGGGATCCAAGGAGTCACAATAAAGAGGAAAGAAAGAGAAAATACTAAAAAGGCAAAATAAGAGGATAATGTGTTGCTTTATTAATGTATTATGTGGTGTTATTTAAAGGAAAGTATTTTCTAATAAAGGAAAATAGGTTTTCATGATCAATGGATTAAAATGCAAGAACAATGATAATAAGAGAAAGGATTTTCGAAATCCTATTATCAGAGGAGGAAGGAATAATAAAGGAATATGAGAGAGAGAGAGTCTTGCTTTTTAGTGAAGGAATATATTTCCTATTAGGCTTAGGCTTTATTTTCCTTCATGGGCAAGCATGCTAGGGCATGAATACCTTGTTATATAAAAGAGTAGACTCTTTGGACGAGCCCAAACAGTTTCCTTGCGTCTCTCTCTCTCCTCTTCATCTTCTTCTTCATCTATACAACTGTCCAAACCCTAACCAAAGGGTACAGCTCTAACCGTAGGGCAACAAGCAACCTGGGAGTCGTCGTCATGGGTGGGAGATGCGCACTTTGCCAGAGGGAAGCGCGGCCATAACCCTTGGACTCCAGCACAGGCACGACGGCCGCTGCACGACTGCAATGTCGGCTGCGCAAGGAGGACCCAACCAACCTGATCGTGTAGTTTTGGCCATGGCTAGAGGGCACCCACGGATATGTGGGGTTGCATCGGAGGCAGAGCTCTGAGTTCTGAGTAGTTTCGCGCCTTGGAGAACTCCCGCAACTAGCTGCAACACGGCTGCATCACAGCTGTGAGCTGTGGACCTTTTGGCTTGCGTACGGCCGTTTTGAGGGAGCCTTGAAAGAGTGCTACCAACGCCAGGGCACGGCGGGGGCGATAGAACCCTCCCCGGTGGCCAACAGGGCCGAAGGAAGCAAGGAGGAGCCGCGCTTTGGCGGCTAGGGCAACGGCAGACGGAGGCGCAAGGAAGAAGAAAGGAAAGGGGGCGTTGGACGATATTGCCCCTCCGGGCTTTGCAAAACCAAGGAGTAGCGTGAGGGTAAAGTGGGAATTTGGTTATGTTTTTAAAACAGCCGAGTCACGCAGCTCAATTTCATGGAGAAGGACACGTGGCACCCTTCCATTGGCCAAGAGGTATACAATTTTACTAAAATCATATCTATTTATTCGTAGCTCGGATCAAAACAAGTTATATATGAAACTTGATCCTCAGAACGAGGGGAATTCAATAAAAATATGTTTATAAGCCAAGTCCTCTTGCAGATTGAAAAGTAGTGTAATTTATCAACTTTAACATAATAATGATTAAAGAAACCCTACTTTGATATGATTAAAGTGATTAATAGGGTTTAATGGATCATTAGAGTTGATATTAACCTGTCAAATGTAAAAAGGTACATAATGATCAAAAAGGAAGAAATTTTCACATGATTAGCCTAATTTAGAGTTTATATGCTTGAAATTGGAAAAGTACATGAAGTTGTTATCTTTAATGATTTAACTAAGGAAAAACCCTTAGTTTTGATGATAGATGGATAATTCAAGTTGATATTAACATGTTGTTAATAAAAGTGAAAATAGGATTTAAAAGATGATCATTTTATATAGTTGGTTTAATTTAGGGTTCTATGTACGTGAATATGCCTTAATGGGATTAGAAACCCTAATTTATGTTGATATGAACTCTAATGGTTTAATTGTACAAATCGAAGAATAAAATGAAAATATGATGATTCAAAGATTAATTGAGTACCAAAGATCTTCAATGTGAATTATTTTGGATAATTAGTGTTTCCTAGTGTATAAAAGTGGAAATAGTAATAAATAAGGTTCGTATATGTGAGTTGAACTATAATGAAATATGATTTGTCAATTTGGAAGAAACCGAAGATGATAATTAGCATTAATGTTTTGGATATGACCAAAAAGGATAAAGATAATAGTTTTAGTGTAAAAGAAACATATTAGACTTATTTGACATTCAATTGTGCCTATGATGCAGAAATTAGGGTTTGTGAACTAAAAGAGCATTAAAAGTGATAAATGCATAATGAAGGCTAAAACCCTAATAACACCCTAAAGTTGGCCTAGAAATCATAAGGTGGAATCCAAGTTGATCTTGTGGATGTTTGAATAAAACAATGACACTTGAATGTTATGCATTATTTTCAGGATATTGTTGATTGCTTGATTAATTGTGTTGAATGTTAATGCATGGACATCAAGTTACTATGGATCAGGTATGTGGTTACGATTATGAATAACCACTTTAGTTTCTCGATGGATTCTCGGATGTTTAAACGCATTGAATGCAACTAAACTGTTGAATGTTTATTTATTTCTGGCAAGTATAAAGTGACTATGACTATCACATAATGTATATGCCTACTAGCTCAATCATTATTCCCCTCTGTGTCGTAATGGCTGACCTAGTACATGGCTACCTAGAGGGTAGGTCCATCAGGTCATGAAAGACTTTGGCTGCCTAGAGGGTAGGTCCATCAAGTCACCTTTATAGAGGTACCATATAAGTCCTTACAGGGACAACACAGAGTTGTGGATAGGTATGGATTGAGTAGTTTGGCTTAAAATGTAATCTTGGTTGTTAAATGATTAATTGAATGATTACATGGTTATCATAGTTGCATGATTATCTGCTTTTTCCCCACATACCAGCTTTGGCTGACCGACGTTTTGTTTGCCGGCGTTTTAGGTACAATGAAAAGAACAAACAGTAAAGTGGCACATGTGATACTAAAAGAGAATTAAAGTACAAAGGAGGATTAGATAGATTAGTATCGGTGTGGTTAGAAGTTTCGAGATCCAAGTTTTCAAAAGGTATGTAAAGAAAATTTTTATTACCATTTTCAGTATAGTCTGTTAGAATTTAATAATTGTTTATGGTTATATGTCGAACCTTTGATCCGGGATTAATGGGTGCGCCTCAACCTCTTGGTCTCCCTTAATTGGGGGTTATCGAGAGGTGGGGTCGTAACATAACCCATATCAGGCGACACACTCACTCTCGCCTTCTGCCCAATATCAGGCAAATGTAGTTTGATCGAACAACTTCTTTTTACTTAATCCCTTTGTTTAATCATTGCAAAAAATGGCCTGTACCAAACAAATTGTTATCTAGGTTGACGACTAAGGCCAGAGGATCAACCCCGAGGCCACAAATGAAGCCACCACCAGGCAGAAATGCCCAAACCCTAAGGCAGTTGGGCCCTCTGAGGTTGAGAAGTAGCCCATGTTGGCTAAATGGACATCTATAAATCCCTTTGTTTTGATTATGACAAACATTTCATTCTTATTGATCTAACGAGCTACTTAAGTGTGCAGGAACAAGGCGGATGACAAAGTACTAGGGAAATCCATATGCTTCCATATTTATATTTTCATGCAATGAAATCGCCTTGTAAAAAGCTTGTACAAATATATAATGTACAAGTACTTAGAATGCATGTAAATCAAGCGTTAGATCTTCCCTAGCTAAACACCACATTTAGATAAGTCATCCCCTTCAAATAGGATCACATTTGCACACTCATACATATAATTAGTGCCTAAATTGAAACAGGATCAATCTCGGTCGACCAACTCCTCGACCGAGACACTCTCGGTCGACAATCTTCTCGACCGAGAAAGATCCAAAGTAGCCGTTAGACACAACTGACAAGGTAGTTGGCAGTTGGAGATAGACTTTGCAAATCACTTGATCCAGAGAGCCTGTCGGTCGACAAAACTTCGACCGAGTAGGTATCTCGGTCGACCATTCCTCGACCAAGATGAACTCTGACAGCAACTGCAGAGTAAATTAATTAGTCGTTGCTAAAGCAACAAACTTGTGCCTAACGGCTAGTTAAGCACTTAGAAACCCATAGAAGTTGTCTAGAACGTCCTTAAGCATCCATAGGCCATTCCTATAAATAGGACAAGCCATAGGACTCTCACATACACCTTTTACACACTTGAGTACTCTTTGAGCAAGCAATTACATTTGCAATCTGTTGTAAGCAATTTGAGCATTGTAACAATTGGCTACTTTCATCCTTAGCTCAAAATTCGTGTCCTATAGGCTAGCATCTCCTACCCACTGCAATCACAAGTCCACACACTTGGTTAGGAGATCTATACGCTTGATCTAGGCAAATCAAGCCTTGGGCTACAAAGGATAAGTTGTAATTTCCTTTTTCCTTTCTTGTTCTCTATTATTGTTTGTACTCTCCTTGCTACTCCTAGGTTGGAGGCTGCGGATTGGAGAGGGTGGAGATCTTCTTGGTGAAGAAGGCGACCTTGAGCTACTTCAGAAGGCTGGTGCAACGGGAGGTTACTTCTAGAGAGGAAGGCTACTTCAAGGGGGAGCTTGGAGTTACTTCAAGAAGGCTACCTCAAGTTGGTGCACCTACTTCAAGTGAAGGTTGTTCAAGGGGTGTAAAGGAAAGTATTGTATTTTGTATAAATCCTTGAGAAGGTAATAAAATAAATACTTTCAAAATCCCAGTTGGGTAAGCAACCGGGTAGTGGACTGACAACTTTAGTATTTGCTAAAGTTGGAACCACTCTAAACACTTGTCTCCTTCTTCTAATCTCAATTGTGGTTGTTTGAGTTAAATAATTGTTAAAATTATTTTAAAACTCTATTCACCCCCCCTGTAGTGTTTTTCAGTTGGTATCAGAGCAGGCTTCAAGGAACCCTAACCAGGTCTTGAAGAATGGAGGGTAATGGTGATTACAATCACAACAAAAGGTGCTGCTTGGACAAAACTACAACATGTTGCAATTGGTGCTTAGGAACAAGACACACAACAACTAGATTCCCATGGAGATCAAAGAAGGAAGATGAGCACAAAGATTTTCTTATTGCTACAACTAGTGAAGAAGAAGAAGAGGTAAGTCTTTTTGATTTATCTAAAGAAGAACTAGTTGCTAGTCTTGAAGAAACACATATTAAATATGTTGAGTGCAAGAAGAAATTAAAGAAATCTATTAAAGCAAATGATGAATTACATGCTAAGCTTCTTGCTATGACTTCCGAAAATGAAGATCTTAAAAAGATCATTGAAGATCATGATAGTAAGATAAAATCTATAGAGGCAAATTGCAATCTACTTTCTTTAGAGAAGATCAATTTGCAAAGTCAAGTGAACGATCTTAAAAAACAACCCATATTGTGCACCCATATAGATTATGACACTATTGTCAAAGAACGAAACTCATTGTCATCTAATCTAGACCAAGCAAAACTAGATATCAAGAAGAGAATGGATGAGATTGCCAAGTTACAACAAAAAGTTAGTAGTTTAAATAATAATGGCATTCTTGATCAAATCTTAGATAATTCCTATCATCAAATTGGGAGAAGAGGACTAGGTTACAAGCCTAAAGGGAAATACTATCAACAACCTAGTTGGAGAAAGTCACAAACCCATCAATCTATATATGTACCTAAAGGAACATCTTCACCCAAGGACAACACAAAACACAACCATAGAAAAAGATATGAGGTTGACTCGATATGTTGTCATTATTGTTTGTGCCTTGGTCACTATTCTTTTTCATGCCCTTACAAGAGAAAAGATGTCGAGTTAGTTTGGGTTCCAAAACCTCCAAACTAAATGAACAGAATCAAGTTGAGATATGACCAAGGACCTTAGTTGCATATTTCTATGTCTATCTCAACTCAACACAATGGGATAACAAATAAATTTAATTATCTAAATATTTAACTTGCATAATTATGTTTCACTTGGAAGAAATTAACAGTTTCAGAAATCTTATCGGTCGAAATACTGTCGACCGAGAGACCATCGGTCGAGAAATTGTCGACCGAGCATGTCACTGATCTCCAGTCTGCTACAAAATTGCTGAATTCTTTTAAAATTGATGAAATTGCTATCTATTTGTGATTGATGACTGGATATATTTTGAAAATCATCCCTGAAAATTTAAATGAGATTAATATTAGTTTATTCCCTAAATGATTTAAGTTTGAACTAAAATTATGCTTAGTTCAATGAAAAGAAAATTTCTATTTTCACATGATTTTTCCTAAAGTATTTTCTGGTCTATCCATATACAAATCATGTGATGGAATTATCATTATATGTTGTTATCATTACATCATGGATATGCTTTCACTATTTGGTACACATAGATAATGATAATTGTATGCATGGATCCGTGATGATATATTCGGCAAGCAAAATGATTTATTAGTTATATGCTATTGCTTGCAACACTTAAGAAAAAATCTCTAAATTAGTATCTTTGAAGACTTGAGATATTAATTGTGCCTTCATTTAAGAATCATATTAAGTAGTATGCTTCAACTTGTTACTTAATCAAATTTTATTCAATTTGAAAATCTGCAAATTTGCCTCTTGGTTAAAATGAAATTTGACCAAGGGGCGCTATGGTCGTAGTCAAATTCGACCTAAAATAAGTTTGACACAATAACTAATTGAATATCATTTTATTGTGATTAAAAGCACAATTAATTTATGATCACAAAATTGTCCCAATATTGTCAATAATAAAACAAAATATTACTCCCTTAGAAAATAAAAATAAATAAAAAAGAATGCAATCTTTAAAATTGTGACTAAATTGACTATCTATTGCAAAGAATTCAAACTTCTATTTGGGATATCTATCTAAGGGGGAGTATAGTATAAAATTACGGGGGAGAAATACTATAAATAATTCAACTTGGATATATTTTTGAAATGACAAAGGGGGAGAAAAGAATATAAAATCAAAAATATAAATGAGTTTCATAACATCTTGGCCAGCACTTACTTGCAAAAATAAAAATGGCTACAAAAGGAAATCTTCAGGTATGAAACTCATATGTTTTATATTTCCTTTATTTATATTTTGGAAATGTTTGTCATCTTCAAAAAGGGGGAGATTGTTGGCTAAATGGACATCTATAAATCCCTTTGTTTTGATTATGACAAACATTTCATTCTTATTGATCTAACAAGCTACTTAAGTGTGCAGGAACAAGGCGGATGACAAAGTACTAGGGAAATCCATATGCTTCCATATTTATATTTTCATGCAATGAAATCGCCTTGTAAAAAGCTTGTACAAATATATAATGTACAAGTACTTAGAATGCATGTAAATCAAGCGTTAGATCTTCCCTAGCTAAACACCACATTTAGATAAGTCATCCCCTTCAAATAGGATCACATTTGCACACTCATACATATAATTAGTGCCTAAATTGAAACATTGAAACATGATCAATCTCGGTCGACCAACTCCTCGACCGAGACACTCTCGGTCGACAATCTTCTCGACCGAGAAAGATCCAAAGTAGTCGTTAGACACAACTGAAAAGGTAGTTGGCAGTTGGAGATAGACGTTGCAAATCACTTGATCCAGAGAGCCTGTCGGTCAAAAAAACTTCGACCGAGTAGGTATCTCGGTCGACCATTCCTCGACCGAGATGAACTCTGACAGCAACTGCAGAGTAAATTAATTAGCCGTTGCTAAAGCAACAAACTTGTACCTAACGGCTAGTTAAGCACTTAGAAACCCCTAGAAGTTGTCTAGAACGTCCTTAAGCATCCATAGGCCATTCCTATAAATAGGACAAGCCATAGGACTCTCACATACACCTTTTACACACTTGAGTACTCTTTGAGCAAGCAATTACATTTGCAATCTGTTGTGAGCAATTTGAGCATTGTAACAATTGGCTACTTTCATCCTTAGCTCAAAATTTGTGTCCTATAGGCTAGCATCTCCTACCCACTGCAATCACAAGTCCACACACTTGGTTAGGAGATCTATACGCTTGATCTAGGCAAATCAAGCCTTGGGCTACAAAGGATAAGTTGTAATTTCCTTTTTCCTTTCTTGTTCTCTATTACTGTTTGTACTCTCCTTGCTACTCCTAGGTTGGAGGCTGCGGATTGGAGAGGGTGGAGATCTTCTTGGTGAAGAAGGCGACCTTGAGCTACTTCAGAAGGCTGGTGCAACGGGAGGTTACTTCTAGAGAGGAAGGCTACTTCAAGGGGGAGCTTGGAGTTACTTCAAGAAGGCTACCTCAAGTTAGTGCACCTACTTCAAGTGAAGGCTGTTCAAGGGGTGTAAAGGAAAGTATTGTATTTTGTATAAATCCTTGAGAAGGTAATAAAATAAATATTTTCAAAATCCCAGTTGGGTAAGCAACCGGGTAGTGGACTGACAACTTTAGTATTTGCTAAAGTTGGAACCACTCTAAACACTTGTCTCCTTCTTCTAATCTCAATTGTGGTTGTTTGAGTTAAATAATTGTTAAAATTATTTTAAAACTCTATTCACCCCCCCTCTAGTGTTTTTCAGCCCAGAATGGAAGTAACATCGGCCCCAACAATGACAGCCAAATTGGAAGTCCTGGCACACTCGCCAGGACAGTTTGTGCCTAAGGGCAAGGATCACCAATGACGTTACATAGAGTTGGTGACAAAAGTCTACCGGCTAACCCGATTCTACCATCAAACATCCTTCCATCAGATCGACATCTTCAACATAATTGAGAACGTCTTAGAAACCACCGGACTGCGGAAGATTTGCTTCGGTGGAGAAGACATACTACAAAGGTGCCTCTACAATGCCGATCACGAAATCTCAGAGAGGTTGCTCAATGAGATATCCTCATCCAGTGAGGCTAAGAGAGAGTTTTTGAATAACGGTGCCAGGATCACCGAAGGTGACAAATTTGACCTAGTTGTGCTTTGGAAGAAGCTGACTGGAGAATCATCCTTCAAGATGGGGAGCAAGGTGGTGGCTGTTCACTTGTGCTTCTAGAGGATCATACACAAGATCATGGCAATCCTCCTATTCAGTAAATATAAAACTAGCAATTTATAGCTCCATCTTATCTGGTACATGATGGAGGGCAATATGATCAACTTGAGGTGTTTCCTGCTAAACTGGTTGCACCTGATAAAGGACACCACTAAGGAGTACAATATGGGAGGGGTTGTCAACCTGATCATGGTAAGGCTAGGGTACCCAAAGGAGTTGCTCAGCCTATCACACACTCAGGGCGATGACAAGATCGACATCAAGTTCCTCATGAGGGTGGACATCATCAAGAAAGAGGGCCACCGCTTCTTCTACAAGTTTGTGGGGACAAACACCCTCCTGCCCCTCCTACTCTTCATCAACTATGATGCAGAGAAGCTGGTCTTCAAAGTAGCAGATATTGAAGCTGTGATTATTGAATCCACTTACGTTGCCACCAGGACCATCCAAGAAAGGATGGCCGCTACAGGGAGGCCCACACCCCTCGACGCTCGGTGGGAAAAATCATCGATAGTCATCATTGAAGACTTTCCTGTTGCCGCCATCGCCGAGCCAACCGCCATCGCCACACAGCCATCAACTGCCACTCCAATGGTCACTGCTGCCGCCACTGAACCAACCACGACAACCACAACAACACCCTCCATGGATACAGAAGAAGTGTCGACCATTGGGGAGGTGGTTGACACCACCAGGGCTGCTACAATGATAATCGACCCAGAGGCTACTGCGGCAGATGAAATAGCCGCAACACCTAAAGCTTCAGCCCTGCCAGAAATGACAGAGGCATTGGAACAACCAGACGCCTCCCACAACAATGATGAGGTGCTTGCTGAGCTCTTGGAGGCAGAGCTCAGGGCTGTACAACTGACGTCGACACTACCACCATCTACGCCGATGATCGATATGGAGGAGGACGTCGAGAGCCGGATGGTCGATCATCATCCGCCTACTCCTCAACCTTCTCCACGACCCCAAGCTAAAGAGGCGGAAGCAACCACAAGGGTGCCAATGCCCCGTTCGGAGGCTACACCCTCACAGATAGTCCAGGTGGACTCGGCACCGATAGATGATGCTTATTCATCGGGCTGTGCTGCCAACGCGAGGAGCGTGTCGTGAAGCTAAAGCCAACAAGTGGTAGTCCCCTCCTCATTGGGACATGCATTTGTCTTTGCATTCAACAACTTGCGGGAGGTAACAAGCAACCACACAACTACATTTGCTTCCCTAACCCGCAAGTTTCAGGTCTTCTAGAGGAGGCTGAACGAGCAAGAGCATCAGCTACTTACTCTAGTTGGTCTCCCCGGCCAACTAGATGCATTAAATAACATGATGCAGATGGTGTTCCAACATCTTGACGCCATCGAGAAAAGGTTGGACGAAAGGGACGACCACCGCCGCTCAAGGCATCCTAAGAGATTGCCATCACCGCCAGCCTCCAGCTATCCACCATCATTGTCATCATCCTCCTCTGGCTCATCATCATCATCCACCTCCAGTGGGCCCTCCACAACACCTGAGGAAGAGACGACAAACAAAACCACCGACGGGACTCCCGTAGGACAAGAGAGTACTCATGACGTCAACACATCTGCTCCCTCACCCCTGCTAGACCCAGCTGAAGACGAAGAAGAAATATCTATAGGCCGAGTGGAGGGTTCATCTAAATAATCTGATGGAGAAGGGGGGGATCTGTATAGCTCAATTGCTGAGCAACTCCCTAGGGTGAGGACTTCAATGACAGATGTGTTTTCTACACCGTTGGAGATCCCTGTCTTCGAGATGGCTGATTTTGATAGGCGCGCCATCAGCTACCTGTCGATCTGGGACCAACAACTAGTGGACATAGTCCTGAGGCTGTAGGCAGAAGAAGAAACCGTCATCTAGAGAGACAAATACTTCTCAGTATGATGCATATCACTTCAAGGCATGTTCCGCTCAAAAGCCGTCGTAGGGAAGATTCTATTTAGGGTCCTGGAAGGCACGATGCTTGAGAATGTCACCATTAGGATAGGTTGGCAGCCATTCTACAATGCCACCCCGACCTTGGCAAGAAGACTACTAGTAGGGGCATACGATTCAAAGTAGGTGGCTGACAAACTGCAACATATGGAAGAGCACAATCTAGGCCTGGTGCTAGCCCCTTACAAGCTTAGAAAGCATTGGTTCCTCTGCATGGCAGACCTCCACAACCATGACATCACACTTCTCAACTGCTACACCATGGAGGTCCCACACAGAGGGCACATCTTCGTATGCCCTGAACACAAGCACCTCAGAATTCTTCCTATGCATCTTCACTGTGTAATCAAATAAGGAATCCAATGCCACAATGACGTCTGGAACTTCTACACCATCTGAGACTTCCCAGTCCAAGAAGAGTCGGGAAGCAGAAATAGCGCCCTCATCATCCTGTGTGCCATGGAGATGTTGAACATCTTCCGATACATAAGACAGTTCTAAGACCAAGACTTCTATCGATTGAGAAGCATATACACGCTGTTTCTGATCAAGGACAAACACTATTTCTGAGACGCAAAGCTTCCATAGGAGTTGTTGGAGACAGATGCTAAATCTGAATCTTCTCAACCAGGTATCCCTCTAAGGGAAGAAGTCGAGAGTGCAGACGTCTATGGGACATGCAACCGGATAGAAATATGTGAACCCACTCGCCACTAAAGGTGATACTACTGAAGGTGAGTCTGGTTTGCCTGCCATCTCTGATTCTCTAATTAGCAATTTTGACCGTTTCATGTGCACTTCTCTATCTCAGGAATAGGTCAATGAAATTCTTCTCAGACTCACTGATTCCAACACCGTAGACGTCATATATGAAAAAGACAACACAGTAGTCCCCCTCAATGATCTGTGGGACTTAGTCAAGGTAGGAGGATGTCTAGCAATGACGGTGGCGTCAGCTTACATCCCCATCCTACAAAAGAAGATTGAACATGCCTACATCGCCCATCCAATGCTGTTCAACGACCTGTGCCTTGCTCACAAAACAGGAGCACACCACCTATTTCAGCTCCAAGTAAAGAAGTGTCTGTCCTGCATCATCTTCCTACTTTTGCTGCATGACAACCGCTGGATGCTCCTGATGATGTACACCAGTCCATGTGTCAGTTTCTTCTACAACAGCTCTGACGTCAACAACGACCATCCGACGGAGTGTACATCCACGCGGACAACATCCCTCGAGCACTTAGTAAGGAAATATTATATTGAGGTGGTGTCTTTGATCCAGCCGTATCTTGAAAACCCGGCGGCCAAGTGGCACGAACTCCAATACTACCACCAAAGTCCAAAACAAGTTCCCTTATCAAATGACAGTGGTGTCTACGTGCTGCACTAGATCTATTACACGGTAGCCCTCAAACAGATGCCAGATAAGCTCTACAAACTCGGCTACCACAACCAATGCAGAGAATACATGACAGAGCTCTTATCTGCTTAGGGCGCGTGCATCTGCTGAACCCTCACTGGTCTATGCCTATCCTTTCCTACTTATCTCACAACTCTAGGATAGAGTGTGGGGTAAGTTGGGGAGGTACTCCATAGTATTAGTGAGGGGGGTACTCAAAATTTTTCCCTTTTTTCCCTTTTCCTTTTCTTACCATACTCTATATATACATGTATATATGATTGATAGAAAGCAATACATACACAACTACTTGTCTCTCGAAAACTGTACAAAAAACTTTATAGTAAAAATTTGGTACAACTTCTTCTAGTTTGTTCTCTCCGTATCTAAGGCGGTGCATATTTATATTTTGCTCTTTTGAAAATACAGTCTCAAATGACAAAGGCTATAACTTTCTATGCTAGCTTTGAAAAATAATCTTGCAACAGCTAAGAGATGTGCATGTGAAGGAAAAAGCTGCCCAAACAACAAACTCCCTTTTACCTACCCATCAAAATATGAAAAAGAGAGGAAAGCCTTACGAGAGTGAATAAAAGCATGAGAGTTGTACCGACACAAAAAAAACACACTTGTCTCCCAAAAAGTACCCATCTTTAGGCATGGTAGATCCAGGGCAGTGGTACGTAGGATGTGAAATCACTACTCTAAAGCCAACTGGCTTGGACTGTAGGGACCACTTTCCCGTTAATGGACCCGTACCTGGATGGACCAATGGGAAGAAAGAAAAACCTAAAAAGCCTTAACCCTTCCTAAAACCCACACCTTCTACTCCCAAGATGTTTGGTGTGAAAGCTAACTTCAAAATCATGCACCAAAAGTCTCATCGAAGCTGAAGAGATTTTTTTGCTTAAATAAGGCAGGAAAAATAAGGTCCATTGCTTGTATTCAAACGTAATTTTCCTCAAAAAATCTTAAAAATTTTCTTAACCCCTTGTCTGAAGACTATGTCTGGTTTTGAAAAGTACCACAAACAAAGTTTTAAAATAAGTACAGATTGATTGAGGAAAATCAAAATTCTAAGTCTGGGGGAGTTAATAACACCCATTTTATGGCTACTAGAGCTTATATTTTACTATCAAAACTGCCTCCAAACCTTACTTCCTCTCTGTTTTATCTTATCTATTGAATAGAAATAATACCCACTATGCTCCTGAAAACATTTCCTATCTTTTGAAGGGTTTCTCTTATTTTCCCATCAAAAGAATGCTAATGGGCCCGTCCCAGTCCATCCAGAACAAGTTAACCACCCCGACCCATCAAGCAGCAAAACGACACACTGCTTACCTGTCATAATCACTGCCCGATATGGCAGCAACCCAAAACAGGTCTGTCGCACGGGAGCCCTGATGGACTGCACGGTATTACCCGACAAGGAGCCTTGCCCACCACAGTCCGTTGGCCGATGGGGTTGATTATGCGAAACGGCCACCCCTCAGTGCAGCGGCCCGCCAGAGTCTTTACGCGACACGATCGAGCACAATTTACTCACAATCCGGCACGCGACGTCCCCTACCAACTGTGCCGGGCGAGCAACGTGTCGACCCTCTCCCAAAGCCATGTGAATGAAGTATACAAAGGACACATGGCCCAACGAGGGCCGCAACTCCCACCAGCAGCTACCTATAGATAGAAGCTATAAGACTCTGATGGGATGGGTAAGAATCGTACAAGAGCTAACTCTGAGAGCAAAAGGAGCTAGTGCGTCGAGTTCCCAGGCCTGCTGGGCGATACTAGGTGAGCAAACCCCCAACCCGAGAGGGACGGGAGGAGTTCACTTAGAATTTGACCCGGTAGCAGCAGCGTGGCACGACCTTTAAGGCTACTTCAAACATGCTGGGTCTCTAGTTGGGCTTCAACCCGAGACAACTCGCCCATCTATACCTGACACAAGGAACCTGAGAACCTAAGGGAAGGCTAACCCGATACACACTTAACATGACATGATACCTAACCCGATATGTCCTACCCATAATGGCTATAGCCCGACATGACCATATCAGGTAGGGAGTCCTAACCCGATACACCCTTTACCCATCACGGTTCGTGACCTGACACAATGAAGAACCCAACACGGTCATATCTCGAAAGGGCTCCTACTCGGTATCGTGTCTGCGTTACCTTAGGGGTCCACTGTTATGTATATCGACCTCCTACATCAAGGAGGCCGATACCTATCTTCCTTTTTTTCACCACTTTACTTTCAAATACTCTTGCATTATAACTAAACCCTTTTATCTCTTTATGCTTATGGAATCTATGGAGTTTATCTCATATTGTTCTGTGTATGGTTCCTTTTTGTTGGATGATTTCTTTATAGCATCTGAACTCGAGTCTATTCTGTTTGGATCATGCGTTTTACTAGCTATCGAATCGTGTTTCTCGTTTTGACTCCTTTGAGAGAAGGATGTTGTAAACTCTAGAGTTTGATCTGATTCGGGTGTATGAGAGTACCCAGGATCAGGGTTGCCCTGACATATCTCTCTGCTCTAGTCTATGTCCAATACTCTTGAGAGAGAGAATTGGTGCATAATCAGAGGCATCCTCTTTGAGAGAAGAGGGTGCAAGATGTTTTCCACTTCCGCTTGTTATGCTTAAGTTTTCCTCCTTCATGCTTTACTCCGACGATAGTTTTATCTCCTTGGTTTCCAATATACAAAACTTCTATAAAAATTGCTAAACCTTAAAACATTAATTCTTCTGGTATCTCCCCTTGGAGATAGACTTTTTGTTTGATTCTTTATAATTCTTTCTCATTATTTCAAAACCTTATGCTTCACCCTTTTTCAACGTGCTTAGACAAGTAAAACTTGAGTTATGAAGCATCGTTCTTCATATCCATGTGTTCGACCCCAAACTATTTCGACCTTGTGCTAGTTGCAACATGTCTTAAACATTTAGGTATTATAAATTTCTAAAGTCTGATAACCTAGACATGACTTCATTCTTGGACTCACGTTTAAGGCTTGTCTGTCAGGGTCCTTTTACTTTTGGGGCATTTGATTTTGAACTATATAAGATGCCGCATATGCAAGTTTCAAGGCCTGGAAGTCCTTAGTCATATATTTCCTAGAGATAAGGTCTTTAGGTATTTACTCCAGGCCAATATTTTGGTCAGTGCATCAAGGAATGGGATATTGACGTGTAATTTCATCGATCATCAAACTTGGTTTGCTTGAGGTGTCATGCATATGGCACACGTGGTGTGTACATAGGCATTGCGGGTGCTGTTGATGGTTTAGGGTTGACTGCCGAGGTCACTTCAGTTGACTTTTCACTGGCGCTTGGTTGTGTTGATGCCACAGGGGGTTACACTGGCTGGTCTTATAGAGGGCTGACTATAGGATAATCACTCAGAAAATTTGGGGCTTCGCCTGGGGTTCTTTCATTTCTGTTGGGAGGAGCAAGGATAGGAGTGGAGGTAGGAGGTACGAGATACACATTTCCTAACATGATCATTATGAAGTTTAAGTGTTCTGATTGCTTTGGATGCTTTTGGTTATTTTCAGGTTGACCAATGATCGTGCCCGATGGGGGTTGCTGATTAGCTACCAAACGGGAGATCTGAGATTCCAATGCCTTTTGATTTGTTGGGGCATTGGCAAATTAGGTCTAGTATGACACCATCATCTCCTGAAGTGTCTTCATTGGGTCCTGTGTTGGTGCAACCTCGATTGTAGCGTTGGGATTCTGATATTGCTACCGTTGCTGGTAACTCCAGCTAGGAAAATTGAACATGAAGTTTCCTTGGTTGCGTAGGTCATTATAGCTCATTGATGCTCTACCCTTGGTGGGTGGCATCAAGGTCTGATTGAGACTCTCAGCTCCAGTGGGGTTAACATATTGGAAACCAGGATGGATTTGAGCTTAGTTTGGATTATAGTACTCTTGTCGTGGGATATTGTGGATTGATTTCATGTCTTCAGCTCGAGTGACTATATATTGTTTCTCAACTTGGTGCTCATGGAATGCAATATATAATTGTTGACAATGGACTGTGCTGTGATCCACTGCATTATAGAACTCGTAGGAGGGTGCAATGATTTCTGCTTGGGGTGTCAGGTTCTTTCTCTCATATGCACTGAAGGATTTTTTGAGATTATCTTACCAGAGAGAGATAGTTTTCAACTCTTCGGAGATAGATTTAATTTCTAAGAGATCCTCTACCATGGATACTTTAAGAACGCCCTTCCTCGAGGGTCTTATCCGGCGAGTCCAATTTTCTACCGTGAGGTTGATTATCTTTAGTGCACTATCGAAGCTTTATTGCATGAAGTTTCCATTGGAGTAAGAATCGAGGAACTTCTTTATCTCATTGTCAACCCCCTAATAGAAAAATTCAATGATCTGGTTCTCAGGGATGCCGTGGTGTGGGCACTTTTGTAGCAGTTCATTGAATTTCTCCCATGCTTCATATATAGACTCTTTGGGCAATTGTCTGAATCTTGTAATCTGTCCTCAGATTGAGTATGTCATCAAAGGAGGGTAGAATTTCGCTAGGAACTTATCTTCTAGGACTTCCCACTTAGTGATCGGGTCCCCTCAGAGAGCGCAGTACCATGCTCTAGCTTTTTCGGTCATAGAATATTTGAAAAGTTGTAGCTGCATGGAGTCATAAATAACTCTAGATGGCTGAATCATCAAGCAAAGGTCGATTAATTTAAGGAGATGCTCCAGACAATCATCTCCAATCCTTCATGTAAAGGTGGAGTTTTGTAATAGGCTGACCCATTGGGCTCTGATCTCGACTGAGTTGCCTAGAGGTTGGACTAGATGAGTTAAGTCGGTGCCCTTAGGGATGGAGAAATCTTGTAGTTCTTTTGCACGTTCTGTGACTTGAGTGGATTCTAGATTGGTCTTGAACTCAACTTCTGCCTATTCTATAGCTTCTGTGGTGAGTAATTCTCACTACACAATAGCTGCATTGATACATGCTTAGATAGTTGCTTCATTAGCTACTTCATCCGCCATGGTCTTCTCCTTGTGAAGTTTTCTGAGAGTTTTCTCAATTTTAGGATTGAATAGCACTCCTGAATCAAGACTTTTAGATCTTCTCATATGCTAGGAGTACCTGAAAAGAGGTAGGTCAATCATAAGTGGTGCGTCTAATTCTAAAAGATTTACTATATTATCAAGAAAAATTAAAAAATAAAAAGGAAAACCCTAATTACACATATACTTCTGAAATATTTAAATATCATTGTCCTCAACAACGATGCCAATTTTTGATGGGTCTCCAAATGTCGCACCAAGAAAAATCCTAAAAGAATAACTCCTAGATTTAACCAAAAGCAGTACACTAATTCCCCACTCCACATGAGCGAAAGCCTTATTGCAGTATACTTTAGGATCGAACCCAAAGGACAACCTTTTTAAGAAGTTATATAGATTCAAAAGTATTAAGAGTGATATTTATCATTGATTGGTTGAAGGATTGATTAAACTAAATTGTTGCCAAAAGAAACAAAAATTAAAGAAGTAAATAACAGATAATAAAAAGAACCAGGGCATGGGGTTTTGCTACTACTGCATGTGTAATTATCCTAATGAAAACTAACTCTTCAATTGAGGTTACTAAATAGAGGTTTAGTGTTGCAACCTCATGGGATACAAGTCATAACTTGGCCTAAACACCCTTGGAACTGACCATCCTCGACACCCAAGTTCCTAGTTCATTCCAGTTGGACTCCCACACTTACGACCAACCATCCTTGACACGTAGAAGATCATAGCCTAATCAACTAACTATTCCTTACTGACACCTCAAGGGGATAATAAGATCATTCTTCTATTCTAATCATGCTCACAACAACCTGCATATCCATGATTATAACATATATGCAAAGCAATTCATCAATTCAAAAATCAAGGAAATAAGAAGAAAGATACTTTATTTAGCAACTATATTGCAAAGTTTAGATACAATCTAAAACAAAATACATGATGATGGGGATAATCCACATGTCCCAACATAGATGTCTACTCACTCATGGTGAAGGAAAACAACATAAATATAGAAGGAATGATGGAGAGGGCTGTAACATCCTCAAAATTTTGAACTTGTGAATGGACCCTTAACTGGAAACCCTAATGTCAAATTTCATGCATCAATTAGAACCTAATGTAAACATTAGACCAAAATATAATTTTTAAGGCAAAGTCCAATAAATTAAGCAATGTTTATTCTTCTTATAATGATAGTTAATTTAATGGCCTTCAACATTGAAGAATAATGTATTCCCTCTCTCCTTTGTGTAACCTTATTACTATTAATATATGTCTAACACTAGGGTAGCCTAATTTCATTCAATGGCTAAATACAACCATAATCAACCCTAAGTGACTAGAAAAGAAAAGACCAATTAGTTAGAGATCAATCTTAATTCATTTAATGTGTATGACTGATGCTAAATACATAATAGTAAGTAGTAACTCATCTTTGGGCCACCAAATTTGTGAAGTAATGATATAACAATGACTTATTCTCTAAAATACACATGTGGTCCAAATTTGAAGCTAATCCAACTTCATTTGACCCTCAAAGAAATTTGGATATATTTCATATAGTTTAAACCCAAAATATTTGATAATGTATTAATACCTAAGTCTAGTGATTTATGTTTCTATCACATGGGCCTTTGAGTCCTTGGAATCTCAGACCCTCATGAGTATTTGTGAAGAGGGGTCATCCCCCTCTCCCATTTCTCAATCCCACTGGGGATGCGACTCACACTAGACCCTCTCCAATCAGGTGCTCATCGATGGAGATCCCTATAGATCTTGAACTCTATCAAGAGAAACCCCAACTGACAAAGACTCTCGCTAACCCTGACCTATAAAGCGTGTGACTTCAATGCAATCTAGGGAAGTACAGTTAATGCCTTCACCATACAGGAACACTACCTTGCCCAACCATCTTTAGAGGTTCAAGGAGTCACCAGAGACCGTCGCAACCATCCAGAGGTTTTGGACCTCTCTTCAGAGCTACATGCCTTGTGCCTCCAATTTTTCCCAGAAAGAGGTGACCTACTGTATTTCCCATCTTTCCCAGCCTATTGTTGTTTCTGACCAACATACCACCTTCCTAGATCCTCATTTCTTCGCTTCCTCCAAATATGGTCTCTCTTAGTCACTACGAGTCCTCAAGATAATCGTTTCTCTTATTTTGGTGTTTGCACAAGCTCCAGTAGGCATTCTTGGGATTTCCTTTGTTCCAACCATGCTCCGTCATGGTGGTAGGGTGTTATTCATCTCCTGACCACTATAGAGGGTGGTATCTGACTCTTTAGTTTTGTCTGATGCTGGGGGTGGTGCCTAGCTCCTCGATTTGCAACAACGTGATCAAGACCTCAAATTTGCTTCTCCAAATCATGATGATTCTCACCTATGTTTTGCGCCTATGTTCTTTGTGCAAGTTGGATTGGGGAAATAAGACCTAAGACGTCGATTTTACAATTTTGCACTAATATCGATTTCCTTTTTCTCGCATGCCAGTAAGGGCATAGAAGGTATTTGGTTGCCTCCTTTCTGTTTGACCATGCAGGTCCTTGTAAGAAAGCCTGAGTCATATGACTGACAATGATTGAGCCATAAGGTGTGTGCCCGACCATTGAGGTGTTTATTTGGATAATTCACACATGGATTTAGTTCCAAATTCCGATTGGTGTATTCTTGGTAAGTTCACAAAAATTCACTAGATTGTTAGAAAAATATGAATAAATAGTTATTGGAAAGGATTTTTGAGAAGAAACTAATTTTGGTGTTTTCAAACCCTAATTCTATTGTATCCATCCATGTTTTCTTAATAGACCCAAATTAGGGTTTAGGATGTACTATGATGTGGTTCTTACTGCACTAACAAACTCACCCAGGGCTGAAATCCCTGAGTTTTTACCAAAACCTTGTGCAATAATACCACCCGCAAGCGGACGAGTCTTACCGCAGTATAGTTAAGGATCAAATCCCAAGGGACAACATTTTTAAGAATCTTTGCTAGTTGGATCTAGCTCAATCAAGACTAATATTTAGAACAGAGATTGGTTTGGGTTTAATTAAACTAATTGCAAGGAAAGTAAAGAGCAAGATTAAAAGTTAATTAAAGATTAATGATGGGAATCGTTGGGATGGACCCGAGTTTTACCACCACTACAAATGCAAACATATCCAAACACACACATCCTGGCTAGATATAACCATCCAAGTGGAGCTGCTGCAAACCCTCCATATAGATGTTAGGTTTGCGTAAGAATCAACTTAGGCATCAAATGTCTCGTCTCCATCCAGATCACGCACTTACGGCTCTGAAGATACAAATATCCAACTGAAGTTGTAGGCCCCCATATGGGCATTAGGCACACAGAAGCATCACCGTGGGCTAGATGTCTCGTCACCACATGGATCAAACACTTACGACTTTAGGTAATCCCATCAAAAGTTCTCGTTAAGAGTCAACCACATTAATCGACATTCAAAACCTACACATTGAAGTTCTCGCAACATAGGAACGGAATAGATCATGCAAACAGGTGATCAATCCACAATCACACATCAAACAATTAACGATGAAATGAAGAGTTATATACAAGCCATGGAATGTTTAATAAAAGGACATGTAAATACGGGTAGCGGGGCTAGTCCCTGCACCCCAATGAAAGGAAACTACTCAATCATGGTGAGAGAAATAAAAAGAATAAGAGAGGGGGAAGATTCTGCCACAAGCATGGTGAAGAAGACGATCATAGCTCGGTGGAGAGGCAGTCTTCTACACAACATCAGGGAAGATCTAGACGAGGAGGGAAGGACACCATGACAGATGGGACATACCTTCTCTGTCACCCTTCCTTCTCTTCTCGTGCTCCTTTCCCATAGTAGGAGGAGCAGCTCGTGGACGTGATGGCATATTCAAGCATTGGAGATGTAGATGGATGGTTGTAGATCTGGGTTTCCACCTCAGATCTGGATGAACGGAGGTGCAAGAATGCCACATAGGTTGGCTCTTGGCTTTGGAGATCGGAGTCCCCAGATCAGAGTACAGAGCGACGACCTAGCGATAGGATGAGTCGATCTCTTGAGAGGTCCGGGTAGGTGGCTATTTATAGAGGTGGAGAGTGACTCCTGTGCGGGTGTTTCTATTGTTAGCACATCGGTCGAGGTCTTAAGTGCTGAGTCGCGGTCTTACTATGATCACCAGTGACCGTGGGCACGGGTGGTGCTGAACAGACCCCAGGTCGAGGTGTAGGGGAGGCGTCGTGGTTGGTTGCTATTGGGTGGAGGTGTCATGGTCTGCAGCCAAGCGGAGGGTGTAGGCGAAGATGCAGGAAGGTGCGACCATGGGTCACGGTGTAGTGAAGTTGATCGCGACCAAGTCTAGGGATGTAGGTGGGCATGATGTGGAAGGATGGTGCCAGTGTGGGCAGAGATGGGAGCAGTGGTCGCGGATGATCGCGGATCGTGATTGGAGATGGAGATTGACGTCGTGGTGTGAAGTTGAAGGAGGAAGCGTCGCCTTCATGGTCATCACATGTCTCGATCAAGCGGAGGGGGGGGAAGGTCATGATCTGTCATGCTGACGATCTCGGGTCGAGGTGCAAGCGACAGTGCTATTGGAGGTAGTGGACCGCAAAGAGGTGGAGAAGTCACGATCTCGAGAGTAGGTGGATGAAGGTGATCTCGAGCAAGGTTGTTGTCAATGTTACGATGGTAGAAGTGGAGGATGAGGTCACAACGTCACGAGAGGGGGGAGGTGAAGGTCGTGATCTGGAGGTGGCAGGGAGTGTAGGTCGTGATCAAGTGGGAAGTGGATGATCGCGGTTTGGGCAGGAGGATGGATGGTCGCGGTGTCTGCTGACTGCATGGATGTGGAGGAGTTGCTGATCACGATCGATGGTTGGATGCAGAGAGGAGACAACTATGGTTGATGGAGAAGGGCACCGCGATTGTGGTGTAGAGATGATGATGTCATGGTGTAAGGTAGGAAGGTGCGATGAGGAGGAAAGGAGTCGCGAACTGGAAGTCACGATGTGTGAGGGGGGATGAAGATCGCGGGCATCTGAGGTCAAAGAAGCGGGGGGTCTTCATGGTTACGGAGAGTCACAGTTAGGGATGTTGTTCGTGGCTATTTGCTCGATCTTCCCATGGTGATGGTGAAAGGAGATTATCACGGTTGATGGAGGAGGACACCACAATCGCAGTGTAGGGAAAGAGTACCCGTGGTTAGGGTGAAGAAGTGCCCACATCCTGATGACTTGAACAAATGGAGGCCCACGATTAGTGGATGGGACCACGGTGCTCGTGGGCCTACATAGAGATGCAAGATTTAATTAAAATAAGGATAATCCAATCAAGCTAAGTAAAGATGTATATGAGGATATTTAGGCAATAAAAGCAAACGATCAGAGCAAAACTGGGCCAAAGATGGCGATTAAAACTAAGATGAATATGCATTCATCAAAACACCCCAAACTTAAACGTTGCTCATCCTCGAGTATCACAAAATATGAAATAGTTGCCAAATGAATAATTTCGACTCGTATGATTGCCTCATATTCACATCACAATTGTTTCTTCTCTGCTCTATATGACTAAGCATCTCAACTTCCTGAGACCACATAACACATCTTACCATATCTTCATTCCTGAGTTTGTTTTCCAACATCACTTCCTCCCTACTTTTTCCAATAGCAAGCATTTCTAAGAGCTTCGTAAGAGTCCAAAGATACTCACAGAACAACAAGTGTGCACTTGATGTGACACTGGTGTTTTTCAAGATAAGGGAGGCATTCATTGTGCCATTAGGTGGAAAAGGGAGTGAAGGGTGGTATGGAAGGAAGTTGTATATCTCTCCTCTATTAGACTCGAGATTTTTATTATGTGGTTGTAGTTACATTGATTGCATATTTTTTGTGCGAATCTCACCTCTATTTGACTCGAGATTGCATTTTTTTATGTGTACGCATTGGCATCTTTTCTTGTTCATTATAGTGATACACCCCTTTTACATAACGAGAGGTATGGAAGAAGCAGATATAGAGGGGGGTGATGTGCCACCCCAAACTTAGGGTTTGGCACTATTTTGGCTTTTTTTTATGGATGGAGGGGTAAGGAGATGATAGAAGAAGTGTAGAAGAGAGTTAAGATCAGAATGCAACTTGATTTACAATTCAATGCACCGAGTTGTTCTCCTTATCATACTCTGCTCAAGTAATGACTTGATGAGGATTCAATGGAGATTCCATGCTATTGTTCCACTAGTAAGTTAGGAAGCACAATGTGTTTGATCCCTCTCAGTTTGACAAATATTTGCCATTTTTACTGATCATGATGTCAAGATTCATAAGCTCCACACGGTGATTTCTAATCATTGGCTAGTTTCAGAAATTGTCCCCCTTGAGGCTTTGCTTTGAATAAGGAGGGTATAATGATTCAAAATTGCATAGATAAAGAACTAGCCGGCTAGGTAAAGGATTTTATTGAAACAAAATTATCAAAACTTCATTAAGTTTCTATACATCTTCTTTGTAAACTTATAAATTTTAAAAATTTTGGTTAAAATTGCAATGATGGAATCTTAAGTTTGAAATAGATAGGAGAGGGTGGAAAGTAAAGTACGTACCACCCACCCTCCACCCTAAACTTAGAAATTTGCTCGTCCCGAGCAAACTCTAAATCCGAGATGGATGGGAAAAATCGTGCCGATTGGACCACTAGATGTGGCTGCGTTCCTCTCAACAACGTGTCCTCCATCTAAAGTCTCAAAAATGAAAACTATCAGAACTTAAGATTGCATATTGTGATGCATTATCTACTGGGACCAAAATTTTCTAATTCAAAATTGAAATGTAAAAGCTAAGTTAAGGATTGGGTTGCCTCCCGACATGTCGATGGCTCGACATGAAGCCTTCAATTTTCAGGTGGATAATCAGGTTTGGTAAGATCCAACCTTGCTTCAGTGCCTGTGTCAGCTGTGGTGAAATATCTCTTCAAGCGTTGGCCATTTACCACAAATTATCCTGAGTTTTCACTCCATAAAACGAAAGCACCATGTGGGTAGATGCTCTTGACAATGTATGGTCCATACCATCAAGAATGAAGTTTCCCTAGGAATAACCTCAGTCTTGAGTTGAACAGCAGAACTTGGTCTCCCAATTGAATGTCCTTCCTCTTCTGATGACCATTGTGCCACAACTTTGTGTGTTCTTTATAGATTCTGGCATTCTCATAAGCTGTCATTCGGAGTTCATCCAGCTCCTAAAGTTGCAGAATCCTAGCTTGACCAGCTTTCTTCATGTCAAAATTTAGTTGTTTGATTGCCCACCAAGCTTTGTGTTTGAGTTCTACGGGCAGGTGACATGATTTTCCATAGATGAGTTTGAAGGGTGTTGTTCCAAGAGGAGTTTTGAAAGCAATTCAGTAGGCCCACAAGGTGTCATTGATTTTCACTGACCAATCCATTGTATTGCGTCCTACTGTCCTTTCCAGGATAGCTTTGAGTTAACGGTTTGAAACCTATACCCACCCACTTGTTTGTGGGTGGTAGGGGGAAGCTACCTTGTGTGTTACACCATATCTTCTTAGCAACACTTCAAAGCTTCTTTCCAGAAAATGAGAACCTCCGTCGGATATCACAGTGCGTGGGACTCCAAAATGGGGAAATATAATATCTCTAAACATTTTAATGATAGGTTTCAAATCGCTGGTGACGGTTAGTATGGCCTCTACCCATTTAGAGACATAATCCACTGCATCTAGAATGTAGGAAAATCCATACGAAGATGGGAATGGGCCCATGTAGTCCACTCCCCAAACATCAAAAATCTCAACTTCTTGCCATAATTAAGGGACATCTCATCTCTTTTCGTAATGTTACCCATTCTCTAACACTTGTCACATGATAGAACAAAGTTGTAGGCATCTCTGGATATGGTTGGCAAAAAGAAACCACATTGCAAAACCTTTAAAGCAGTTTTCTTAGAACTCATATGGCCTCCAACTGGTCCTGAGTGGCATTGCTCTAAAACAAGTCGGGCTTCTTCCTCAGCGATACAACATCTGTAGAGACCATCAGCACAGATCTTGAAGAGGTATGGCTCATCCCAGTGATATTGCCTCACATTGTGCATGAATTTCTTCAGTGCATTGCCGGTGCATTCAGGGTGGATGACACCGGCTGCAAGGTAGTTCACACAGTCCGAGTGCCAAGGAGTAGCTTCTGAGACTTTCATGATATGGTCATCTGGAAGAGAGTCGTTACTAGGGATCTTCTCAATGTCCAGGGTGTGGATACGACTCAAGTGGTCTGCCACAACATTCTCTGTTCCTTTCTTATCTGTTATATTAAGGTCAAATTCTTGCAAGAGGAGAATCCATCTGATTAGCCTGAGTTTCACATATTTCTTTTTTAGGAGGTAATGAATTGCAGCGTGATCAATGTAGACAATCACCTTTGAACCAATGGGGTAGGATCTAAACTTGTCAAAGGAATACACAACTGCTAAGAGTTCCTTCTCGGTAGTTGAATAGTTTCTTTGAGCTTCATCAAGGGTCTTAGATGCATAGTAGATGACATGATGTCTCTTTTCTATACATTGGCCCAAAATTGTGCCAACTGCGTAGTCATTGGCATCACACATTATTTCAAATGGGTGATCCCAATCTGGAGCTCTGATGATAGGAGTCGACGTAAGGACATGCTTGAGATTGTTGAAACTCTTGATGCATTCTTCATCAAAGTGGAAATCAACGTCCTTTAATAATAAGTTTGTCATAGGCTTGGTTATCTTGGAGAAATCCTTTATGAACCTTCTATAAAACCCTGCATGACGAAGAAATGTGCGGACCTCTGATACATTGGTTGGGATACTGAGTCTAGAAATCACTTCGATCTTTTCTTTATCTACTTCAATTCCTCGATTGTTGACCCTATGGCCAAGGACAATGCCTTCTTTTACCATAAAATGACATTTCTCCCAATTTAACACTAGATGTGCTTCTTCACATCATTTGAGGATGAGGGAGAGGTACTTCATGCATGATTCGTATGAATCCCCATATATGGAGAAATCATCCATAAAAACTTCCATAATAGTTTCTGTTAGACCAGCGAATATGGCTTCCATGCAGCGTTGGAAGATTGCATGTGCATTACAAAGCCTGGATGGCATTCTTTTAAAGGCATATGTTCCAAAGGGGCAAGTGAAAGTAGTTTTCTCTTGGTCATCTGGATGTATAGGAATTTGATAGAATCCAGAGTAACCATCGAGATAGCAAAAATATTACTGGTGAGCCAGCTGCTCTAAAACTTGGTCGAGAAAAGGCATCGGGAAATGATCTTTGCATGTTGCCTTATTTATTTTCCTGTAATCAATACACATCCTCCAGCCAGCGACTGTTTGGGTGGGGATGAGTTCATTATTTTCATTTTGTATCACGGTAGTGCCACCTTTCTTTGGGACAACATGTACAAGAGTCACCCATGGGGGGTCAGATATAGGATAGATGATTCCTGTAGTGAGAAATTTAATGACTTCAAGGTGGACTACTTCTTTCATATTTTTATTAAGCTTTTGTTGATGTTCAATAGTCAGTTTGTGGTCTTCCACCATGTGGATTTTGTGCATGTAAAGTGCTTGAATGACCCAAGTGAGATCACTCATCTTATAGCTGATAGATTTTCTTCTTTCCTTTAATTCTTTCAGGAGTTTATCTTCTTATTCGGGTATTAGATCGGAATTTATGATAACTGGACAAACCTTGAGATCATCTAGAAACATGTACTTCAATCCCTTGGGTAGGGGCTTCATTTCAGGGGCTTTTGGCTTCTCACATGGCTCTTCGGTAACATTCACAACCTTGAGTTCCTCAAATTTAGCTTCATGATCTTCTTTTGCATCATTATGTTGGAGAACACAATCTTTTACTTGTTCATTGATGGAATTATCAGCAGATGGGTTTGTTAGAGCCACTTCTAAAGGATCCTCTTGTTCATAATCCTCTTGTGTGAGGAATGACATTTTCTCTATGCAATCAATCAGATAGACTTCTTCTTGCATGCTTGGTCTTCGCATAGTTTCAAAAACTTTGAACTCGAGAGTTTCTTTACCTAGTCTAAGGAGCAAGGTTCCTGCTTCAACATCAATAAGAGCTCTCGCAGTGGCAAGGAACGGATGGCCAAAGATCAGAGGGTATCTGGAGTCCTCTTTTATGTCCATGATGACAAAGTTGCATGGGACATAAGAGTCTTTGCCTACCTTGACTGGGACATCCTTAATGATTCCCAAGGGAAGAGTCATAGAATTGTCTGCAAGCTGTATGGTCATGCCAGCTGGGAGAAGTTATGCAAACCCTAGCCTCTTGCAAAGGCTAAGTGGCATGATAGAGATGCTAGCACCAAGGTCTACCAATCCCTTCTTACATGAAGAGTCATTGATATGACATGAAATTCCAAAGGATCCTGGGTCTTTTTGCTTCTTTGGCATCTTGCTTTGAATAATGTCAGAAGTGGTTGTTGCTAACTTCACTATCTCATATTCTTCTATTATATACTTCCTTGTGAGGATAGACTTTAAGTACTTCGTCCAAGCTGGTATCTCAGCCAGCACATCAAGAAAGTGTATATCAACATGAAGCTTCTTCATTGCTTCCTTGAACTTATTGAAATGAGTGTCAAGATTTGTCTACTTCAAATGAGCTGGGAAAGGAGGACGAGGCTTGTACATGGGCACAAATGGCTCAGGTGTGTCTTCAGCCTCTGCAACAATAGGTTACTCAAAACTTGATTTGTCTGTCTTATCAGTGGTTGGTGGTTCTTTTAGTTGAGATTTAGGTACTGTAGAGTCTTGGGCAGTCACAAAGTCATTATCATCCGTAACTACCATAGGTGTTTTGACAGGAGGATCAGAATAGTCTTTCCCAGACCTGGTGGTGACAACATTCAGTTGCTCAGGATGTTTAGGATTGTTCTCTGGTTGGCTAGAGAAAGCTCCGGTAGGTGGCTTGAGGCAAGCTGAAAGTTGAGCTAGTTGGGATTCAATAGCCTTCTGATGGGCTTGCTGGTTTGCAATCATAGTCTATTATGACTGCAACATCTTCTCAATGGCTGTCAATTTGTCATCAGGAGAGATGGGACTGGATTGTTTCCCTTGTTGTTGATGTTGATAAGGGACTTGGTTGGGATTCTGGAACTAAGAATTGTTCTGATAATTGTTGTAGTTTTTATTATGGAAGTTACCTCTAAAGTTCCCTTGATTCCCGAAATTTTTTGTTGGTTATATTGATATCCTGGTGAGCCTCATTGTTGATAATTTGAACCAAGTTTTTGTGAGTTTTCCGCTATTTAAGGATTTCCTATTGAAAACCTGGATGGTTCTTATTCTGAATTGAGTTATAATATCCTTGACCAGGAATAGTGTTGATAGCATTCAAATTTTCCATTTGACCATTATCTCCTTGGCCACAAACATTTCCTAGAACAACATCGTAGAGAATATTGTAGGCTAACATAGAATGGTCAGTTCCTTTACATGCTTCACAAAATAATGAAGCTGACTTGACTTGTTCTTGTTGTCGAGGGGGCGAGCGCCTTCTTTCATAGGCGGCAAAACATGATTTGAGGTTGTCCTGCTTAGCAAACTAGTAGCTTCAGGGATTCAGCGATAGACTTATACTCAAAAGTAGCTTCTGCCATAGCAACTTTCAGTACTCTTTTACCTACAGCTCTACCCCAATTGGCTTGATTTTCAGCTCCAAGGGTGACAACCTTCCATGTGTTATCATAACTTTGACGCATGAAGTTTCCTCTAGACGAGGAGTCTAAAAACGTCTTGATATCATCATCCACACCTCTATAAAAGATTTCGATGAGTTGATTCTTAGGAATGCCATGGTGTGGATACTTGTGTAGAATCTCTTTGTATCTTTCCCATACTTCTGCAAGGGTTTCTCCAGGGACTTGAACGAATTGTGTTATTCGGCCCCTAATTTTATAGGTGAGGGAAGGGGGATAAATTTTTCCAAGAAAAACATTTTGAAGTTGTTCCCAGGTGGTGATGGGTTCACATTGCAAGGAGTTATACCAACTCATGGCTCTATGGGCAAGAGAATATTTGAAGAGATGGATTCTGATTGCATCATCTATGACTCCATTTTGTTTTGTCATATCACATAGATCTATAAACTTCAGAAGATGTTCTTGACTATCCTCTCCTTGCTCACCATAGAAAGGACTTTTCTGAAGCAGTGTAACCCAATGTGCCCTGATCTCAAAATTAGGAGCATTGATGGGAGGAGGTTGTACTGGGTGATGAATGTCAGTAACCTTAGGGATTGAGAATTCTCTAAGGTCTTTTTGTAAATCATCTTGTTGAGCTATAGCTTGAGCTGCTTGGATTTCCTCTTGAACCGCATCTCGGGCTTCTTGCATAAGCCTATCTCTTTGCACATTAAGGGCTTGAGCTACTCTTTGGGCAATTTCCTCCTCTTGATCCATCCTAGCTTGGTTCTCTCTACTCTGACGACAAAAGGTTCATTCTATCTCAGGGTAAAAGCAAGCAACAAGGTCGGAACTATTCGAGTGGTGCATGCACTAGTCTTTGGGGGTACCTAGGATGGAAAGATCTTTCGGGAGTAAGATGGACAGAGTATAATAAAATTCAAGTAGATGATCGATAGTATCAAAATTAAAAGTAAAATCCTAAATAAATCTCAATTGAACTAGATTTAACTAGATGATTCCGTTGTCCCCGGCAACGGCGTCAGAATTTGATGTGGTTCTTACTGCACTAACAAACTCACCCAGGGCTGAAATCCCTGAGTTTTTACCAAAACCTTATGCAATAATACCACCCACAAGCGGACAAGTCTTATCGCAGTATAGATAAGGATCGAATCCCAATGGACAATGTTTTTAAGAATCTTTGCTATTTGGATCCAGCTCAATCAAGACTAATATTTAGAACAGAGATTGGTTTGGGTTTAATTAAACTAATTACAAGGAAAGTAAAGAGTAAGATTAAAAGTTCATTAAAGATTAAAGATGGGAATCGCTGGGATGGACCCATGTTTCACCACCGCTACACATGCAAACATATCCAAACACGCACATCCATGCTAGATATAACCATCCAAGTGGAGCTGCTACAAACCCTCCATACAGACATTAGGTTCACGTAAGCATCACCTTAGGCATCAGATGTCTCATCGCCATCCAGATCACACACTTACAACTCTGAAGATACATATATCCAACTGAAGTTGAGGGCCCCCCATACGGGTGTTAGGCACACAGAAGCGTCACCGTAGGCTAGATGTCTCATCACCTCATAGATCACACACTTATGACTTTAGGGAATCCCATCAGAAGTTCTCATCAAGGAGTCAACTGCATTAATCGACATTCAAAACCTACGCATTGATGTTCTCACAACATATGAACAAAATAGATCATGCAAGCAGGTGATCAATCTACAAGCACACATCAAACAATTTACAACAAAATGAAGAGTTATATACAAGGAATGGAATGTTTAATCAAAGGACATGTAAGCACATGCAGCGGGGCTAGTCCTCACACCCTAGCAAAAGCTCATGGTGAGAGAAACAAAAAGAATAAGAGAGGGGGAAGATTTCGCCATGGGCATGGTGAAGAAGACGATCGCAACTTGGTGGAGAGGAAATCTTCTACATAATGTCGGGGCAAATCTGGACGAGGAGGGAAGGACAACACAATAGATGGGCAGATGTTCTCTCTCACCCTTCCTTCTCAGCAGGAGGAGCAGCTCATGGATGTGATAGCATATTCAAGCATTGGAGATGTAGATGGATGGCTGTAGATCTGGGTTTCCACCATAGATCTGGATGAACAGAGGCACAAGAACGCCACAGAGGTTGGATCTTAGCTTCGGAGATCAGACTCCCCAGGTCGGGGCATATAGGGACGACCTGACGGTGGGATGAGTTGATCTCGTGAGAGGTTGGGGTAGGTTGCTATTTATAGAGGTGGAGAGTGACTCCTGTGTGGGTGCTTATGTTGTTAGCACCTGGTTGAGGTCTTGAGTGCTGGGTTATGGTCTTGCTGTGATTGGAAGCGATCGCGGTCGTAGGTGGTGATGAACAAACCCCAGGTCCATGTGTAGGGGAGGCATCATGGTTGGTTGACGTTGGGCGGAGGTGTCACGGTCTGCAACCAAGCAGAGGGTGTAGGTGAAGATGCAAGAAGGTGCGACCACAGGTCGCGGTGCAGCGAAGTTGATCGCGAACAAGTCTAGGGCTGTATGTGGTCATGGTGTGGAAGGATGGTGCCACCACGAGCGGATATGGGAGCAGTGGTCGTGACTGATCGTGGATCATGATTGGAGCTGGCGATTGACGTTGCAGTGTGAATTTCAAGGAGGCGGCGTCGTCTTTGTGGCCATCACAGGTCACGATCAAGCGGGGGGGGAGGTTGCGATCTATCATGCTGGTGATCTCGGGTTGAGGTGCAAGCGACGACACTGGTAGAGGTAGTGGACCGTGAAGAGGAGGCAAAGTCACGATCTCAAGAGCAGGTGGATGAAGGCGATAACTAACAAGGTTGTTGTTGATGTCGCGATGGTGGAAGTGGAGGATGAGGTTGCAATGTCACGAGAGGGGGGAGGTGAAGGTCATGATTTGGAGGTGGTAGGGAGTGTAGGTTGTGATCAAATGGGAAGTGGATGATCGCGGTTTGGGAAGGATGATGGACGGTTGCGGTGTCTGCTGACTTCGTGGATGCGGAGGAGTTGTTGATTGCAATCGATGGTTGGATGCAGAGGGGAGACAACTGCAGTTGATGGAGAAGGGCACTGCGATTGTGGTGTAGAGATGATGATCTCGTGATGTAAGGCAGGAAGGTGCAATGAGGAGGAAAGGAGTCATAAACTGGAAGTTGTGATGTGTGAGGGGGGGGACGAAGACCGTGGACGTCTGAGGTCAAAGAAGTAGGGGGTCTTCATGGTTACCGTGAGTCATGGTTAGGGATGTTGGTCGCAACTGTTTGCTCGATTTACCTGCGGTGATGGTGAAATGATATGAACGCGGTTGATGGAGAAGGACACCATGATCGCGGTGTAGGGCAAGAGTACCTGCGGTTAGGGTGAAGAAATGCCTGCGGCCTGATGACTTGAACAAAGGGAGGCTCACGATTAGTGGATGGGATCGCGATGCTTGTGGGCCTGCACAAGGATGCAAGATTTAATTAAATTAAGGATAATCCAATCAAGCTAGGTAAAGAAGTATATGAGGAGATTTAGGCAACAAAAGAAAATGATCGGAGAAAAACTGGGCCAAAGATGGTGACTAAAACTAAGATGAATATGCATTCACCATGCTAATGATTATAATTAATAGAAATCATGTAATTTCACAAACACAGGAGTGACTCAGGACCAGGGAGACTAATTTAGGATCTATCTTTCTCCTAGTAAGCAGGTCATGCCACTATGCATAAGTACTTTCGATGAATCACATGATTGTGTATGTTTTATGATTTATGCTTTAAATTTCCAAGTTAAAGAAATCAAGATAATGATGATGCTCAGATTATATTATTGCTTGTTGTCTGCTATAATCATAAATTCCTATGCTTATCACTGATGCTCATTATTATAATGCTATGCTCATGTAATGATTAAGAATTTGAAGAAAGAATCATGTAATTAATGTAATGTTAATGTCAAGATTGAGAGGGAGAAATCCCATGATGATTAGGATAATGTACTTAAGTTGTGAATTGTTCCTCTTTAAGTTATTTTGTCTTTATGGCATTGATGAGCACTTTGGTGCAACTAAGATGAGCCTTAACCGGTCTGATGAGCACTTTGGTGCAATTATTGGATGGGGACAATTTACATTGATGGCAAGATAGGAACAATGATGTTAATGATTATGTTAAGATAATTAAGTATCTTATTATATGTTTCTTGCAATGATGGACATTTATGGTCATTATGGTTTCCTAGCAATGATGGGCTTTTCGAGCATGATGTGCCCCATGTGGGAAGTAATGGAGAGAATACATATAGTAATGTTTCTTAATTCATTGATGTAATGAAAGCTAAAGTGTAATGAGAATTCTTAATGTTAAATCATGTCAAGTTTATTTCAGTTCAAGTATATATGCTTGTTTTTCAGTTCTTATCACATGAATTGCATCGCCTACTTACGTTGTTGCTTTGTTTCGCATGGTCGTGGGACGAGATGTCCCTAGATCAAGGAGCAAGAGAGAATTGAAGTGAAACCTTCAAGTGTAGCTGACATCAAGGAGACTTTAGCTTGGTGGGGTTCCATCTACCATTCAATAGATGATCTAGTTTAGTTTTATTTCATGCTTTAGATTTGTTTACTCTATATGCGTTAGGTTTGAGATCAAGATGAGAAAATTTATGTTTTCCCTTTTAAAGAACAATATATGACTCTATATTTCTAATAAATGCATGGTGTTTCATTCATCTTATTGCTATGTATATCATGTTTTGTAATGTTCCTCCAAGTTGAGTGACCCATGTTATGGACAACATAGGGTTTGCTTCTGCTGATTATATATGTGCTTGGAAGGTCATTACAAGGGCCATAACACCTGGTGAAGCAAGACAAATATCTCCACTGCGGTCGCTGCCTCCTCGCTCCCTGCTAGGGTTTGTGCGGTGGAATGTGACTTTTAATCACCAATAAGAAACCCTTTAGAATGGATGCTAAGGGTTCCCTTTTGTAGATGCATTCCTCACTGCCGAAACGCTAATGTTGAATGCTTGTGGTTGATGGCATCTAATTACATGGGCCGTACTCGGTCCAACAGGTGACTCGTGTGGGTTACTCAATTTGGACCTCACATCCGGTTCTCTAGCGAACTAGCATGGGGTGAACCAAAATGGACTAAATGATGGGAGCGCGCATCAGAATAGAAGAATCTGGAAGACTCTGGGTAGAGAGTTGCTCGAGTCAGGCAAATGGCAGAGCCGATCACTTGACTGGGTGACTGAAAGGTGAACAAATGGAGGGCTTGCGAGCCTTTCTTCCCTTGAGGCGTAGCATAATGAGGGATTGATTGTCCATTTGGGCATTGCACTACAATTTTGGCTGGTTCTATATAAAAATAAAATGCATTAAAGTTCAGAAAAGGAAAGATAATTGGATTTGAGTGAATATGAAGCTAAACTTAGGAAATAGAAGCACAAAAACTCCTAAAAAATCGAGTAAAATAATGTGTAAAAATGGGTATAAGTACACTCATCATCAACCCATGAACACCAACTCGTCAAGATTCAACAACAACAAAAACAACCAGAGCTACAATCATCAACAACAATCCTAGCCAAAGTCAAGTCTGGAGAGCATGCTTGAGAACTTTGACTCAACTCAAATTCAATAGAATGATGAATTTCACATCATGGGAAACTTCTCAAAGATACAATTACTTGGCTCTCCTCCAAAGTAGATGACATTGTTACCCATATGAAGATGTTAGAGAATAAAATTGTAGAACAAGCTCTAGCTAATCAAAGGGATTCTTATAGGCCACTTCCAAGTCAACCAAAGATGAATCCAAGATACTACAAGTCCATCACTTTAAGGAGTGGAGATGTAATTGAAAGGACATCAGCGTCAAGCCAAGAAATAGTTGATGATATTACTAGCAAAGAAGATGACACAAATGAGAAGAAAAGAAAGAAGAATGTAGCAGAAGCACCTTCTTCTTAGAAACATACTATTCCTTTTCCTCATAGGTTTGCACACAAGAAGGATGATGTCAAATTCAAAAGTTTCACAGACATCCTCAACAACCTTTATGTCAACCTTCCTTTAGCTGAAGTTATTGCTGAGATGCCATCCTATGCAAAGTCTCTTAAAGATATCTTAACCAAGAAGAGAAGGCTAGATCAAGTGGATACTATTATGCTATCAGAGATTATAAGTTCTATCATCCAAAATAGGATACCATAGAAACTTGATGACCTTGGAGACTTCACCCTTACATGCAAGATAGGTGACACTAAAATTGACAAAGGTCTTCTGACCTTGATATAGTATCACCCTTATTCCATTCTCACTGTTACAACAACTTGATATTGAAGATTTGAAGCCAACTAATATGGAAATTCAATTAGAAGACCATTCCATCAAGTATCCAAAAGTTATCATAGAATATGTGTCTATGCAAGTTGAATTCTTTTACATTCCTTATGACTTTGTTGTATTGGACATGAGTAGTGTTCCTTCCAACCCTGTTCTTTTTGGGAGACCCTTTCTCTGAACTGACAATTGTATAGTCTATGTCTGAGAGGACAATATTTCTACATGAAACTATGGAATTATCTATTTTTGATGCCATGAAAGCTCCGAACAAAAAAGAAGATATGTGTCTTGTTGATTGTGTTGATAAGCTTCTAAAATAAAATGAAGATTTTTTTGATTTCATCATTAAATATTGTGAAGAAGATGAACTAGACACCGTTAAGACAACAAAAGTTTCATACGCTACTCCTATTTCTGATTCTCATCCAACTAGTGAAGAAATTCCACCACTAGAAGATGATTCCAAAAAATCTAACCAAGAGAAAATGATAGAACTAAAACCCCTTCCACTGGAGCTAAGGTATGCTTTTCTTGATCCAAATTGTACTTCTCCTGTAATTATGTTGATTTAACCAATGAACAATATTTCAATTGCTTGATGAACTCCATTTGCATAAAGAAGTTATCAGTTATTCAATGGATGGTTTGAAGGGCATAAATCCTTCTAATTGCATGCACTGAATTAATTTAGATGATAATTTACCAAGTGTCTTATGGGTGTTTAAATCAAAATATGCTTGAGGTTGTAAAAAAAGAAGGAATTTTTCAAGTTAAGAGATGGATGAATCATATATCCTATAAGTAACGACCCTTGGGTGAGTGCTATTCACATAGTACCCAAGAAAAGGGGTGCAACTGTCATTAAAGGGGATAGTGATGAGCTGATACAAACACATGTAGTCACAGGGTGATGCATGTGTATAGATTATAGGAAACTAAACATGGTAACTCATAAAGATCATTTTCCTTTTCCTTTCATTGATTTGATGCTTGAAATATTATCCAATCACTCCTATTTTGTTATCTTGATGGCTATTCTGGATTTTTCCAAATACCAATATACCCACAGAACTAAGAAAAAACCACATTTACATGTACCTATGGGATTATGCTTATAGGTGCATGCCTTTCGGTCTTTGTAATGTTCCAACGACTTCTCAACATTGTATGATGGCCATTTTCTCTAATTTTATCGAGCGAAAAATGGAGATTTTTATGGATGATTTTAGCGTGTATGGCATTTCATTTGAAGACTATTTATCGAATTTATCTAAAGTTCTTCAACATTGCAAAAAAGTTAACCTAGTACTCATATGGGAGAAGTGCCATTTTTGGTACAATCTAGAGTTTTACTAGGCCACATGGGTATCTATCAAGGGTATTGAACTTGATAGGGCTGAGGTGGAAGCAATTGAAAAGATGTCAAACCCAACATCTTTGAAAGATGCTCATAGTTTTCTTGGAGATGCAATATTTTACAAACGTTTCATCAAGGACTTCTCAAAGATAGCTAAATCTTTATGCTCACTTATTGCTAAATAGTTGATTTTGTTTCAATTATGATTGTGAAGCTACATTTGGAAAGATAAAGGATGCTCTTATTTCTACTCCCATTATTACAACTCCATGCTATATATTATGCCAACAAGACCCTGGATGAAGCACAAATGAACTATGCCACCACGGAGAAGGAGATGCTAGCAACAATATATAACTTCAATGAATTCAAGTAATGCCTTGTCAGATCAAAGGTTGTGGTCTACACCGACCATGCTACAAAAAATTATTTACTGAACAAGAAGGATGCCAAGCCACACCTCATTTGCTGGATACTATTGCTTTAGGGGTTTTACCTTGAGATAAGGGACAACAAAGGTATAGTAAATAATTTTGCCAATCATAGATGTAATGGATTCTATTACTATTGATGATTACCCACAAACTGAAAGATTGTATGCTATTGGTTCTTTTCCAATCCCTTGGTTTGCTAATAATGCCATTTTTCTTACTACTGGTCACCTCTCCCTGATCTCACTTATCAACAAAAGAAGAAGTTCCTTCACAATGTTAGATTCTACTATTAAGATGACCGATTGTTATTCAAGCAAGGGACATATGGGATGATCTAAAAGTGTGTATATGATGAATAAATTCCTACCATCATTTTTGAATGCCACTCTTCTTCCAATGAAGGACATTTTGAAGGGGAGAAGAAACCTACAAAGATTTTGGAAGCATGTTTATATTGGTCAACATTATTCTGAGACATTCATTCCTATGTCAAAGCTCGTGATAAATGCCAAAGTACAAGGTGTATATAAAAGAGAAATGAAATGCCTCTCAAATCCATTCTTGAGATAGAGGTATTTGATGCATGGGGCATAGACTATATGGGCCACTTTCCTTCTTCTTGTGGCTACAAATACATCTTAGTTTCCTGTGATTATGTATCCAAGTAGGTTGAAGATATTCCTAATGACTTGAGAGTATACATTGCCCATATTTTGATAATGACTTAACCATTCCATTCCTGTGTATCTAATATGTTTGTTCAAGATTGATTTTAGGATTTAGGTACATGAAAAGGATCAAATTACACAAGCCCTAGCTTGTCTAAGTTCAAGTCAAAAGCAATGCAAGTGAGCATTTGGGAAATCACTCCAAATGACCTTAGATTAATTTTGTAATAACTTGTATTGATGATATGACTTGTAACTAAGATGAGAAAAAATCAAGGACACTTAATTCCAACGTTCGATCACTCAAAAGTCAATTTAGAAAATTTGTCACAGGCTATTTATGCCGAGTTGGAAACTCGACTGATCCAGTGATGGATTTTTTGAAGATGACCAATCGGTCAAGTTGCACACTCACAGAACTTGATCAATCAATAAACTAAGCAAAACTAATTTTGACTCATCAATCAAGTTTTCCAGAACAAACTCGATGGACAGTTTGAAAATTGGCTTTGTCACTTAGTGGATTAGTCGAGTTATCTTTATTGAAACTCGACCTAATGTACTGTACAGAAAACACAAAAAAAGTGATTATAACCATTGGAGAGTTGTTTTGAGTGAGAATAGATCTGTCATAACTTGGAAAATGGCTGTATTTTTCCCTTAGGTCATTCCACAGTCAAGGGAACACCCCCGGCAATAAATAGGACCCCTTGGAGTTCATTCCAAGTTTGCTCATTCATGCAATTCTAAGTCCTTGCTATAGTTGAGTGTGTTACAACTCCTTGAGCCCCTTTCTCTCTCTCATTTACAAAGCATTTCATGATTATGAGTGAGTTAGGCTAGTTTTAAGAAACCTACCTCCATGTGCTTGTAAATCTTGAAAAACACTAGAGGGGGGGAATAGAGTTTTTAAATAATTTTAACAATTTATTGAACTCAAACAACCACAATTGAAAATAAGAAGAAGGAGACAGGTGTTTAGAGTGGTTCCAACTTTAGCAACTACTAAAGTTGTCATTCCACTACCCGGTTGCTTACCCAACCGGGATTTTGAAAGTATTTATTTTATTACATTCCCAAGGATTTATACAAAATACAATACTTTCCTTTACACCCTTTGAACAACCTTCACTTGAAGTAGGTGCACCAACTTTGAGGTAGCCTTCTTGAAGTAACTCCAAGCTCCCCCTTGAAGTAGCCTTCCTCTCTAGAAGTAACCTCCTGTTGCACCAGCCTTCTGAAGTAGCTCAAAGTCACCTTCTTCACCAAGAAGATCTCCACCCTCTCCAATCAGAAACCTCCAACCTAGGAGTAGCAAAGAGAGTACAAACGGTAATAGAGAACAAGAAAGAAGAAAGGAAATTACAACTTATCCTTTGTAGCCCAAGGCTTGATTTTCCTAGATCAAGCGTATAGATCTCCTAACCAAGTGTGTGGACTTGTGATTGCAGTGGGTAGGAGATACTAGCCTATAGGACACGAATTATGAGCTAAGGAAGGAAGTAGCCAATGTTCACAATGCTCAATTTGCTCACAAACAGATTGCTCAAAGTATGCTCAAAGAGTTCTCAAGTGTAATAAGTATATTTGAGTGTCCTATGGCTTGTCCTATTTATAGGAATGGCCTAAGGATGCTTAAGGACGTTCTAGACAACTTCTAGGGGTTTCTAAGTGCTTAACTAGCCGTTAGGTACAAGTTTGTTGCTTTAACAACGGCTATTTAATTAATTCTGCAGTTGCTGTCAGAGACCATCTCGGTCGAGGAATGGTCGACCGAGACACCTACTCGGTCGAACTTTTGTCGACCGATAGGCACTCTGGAATAAGTGATTTGCAACGTCTATCTCCAACTGCCAACTACCTTGTCAGTTGTATCTAACGGCTACTCTGGATCATTCTCGGTCGAGAAGATTGTCGACCGAGAGTGTCTCGGTCGAGGAGTTTGTCGACCGAGATTGATCCTATTTCAATGTTTCAATTTAGGCACTAATTGTATGTATGAGTGTGCATATGTGATCCTATTTGAAGGGGATGACTTATCTAAATGTGGTGTTTAGCTAGGGAAGATCTAACGCTTGATTTACATGAAATCTAAGTACTTGTACATTATATATTTGTACAAGTTTTTACAAAGTGATTACATTGCATGAAAAACATAAACATGTAAGCATATGGATTCCCTAGTTGCTTTGTCATCCACCTTGTTCCTACACACTCAAGTAGCTCGTTAGATCAATAAGAATGAAATGTTTGTCATAATAAAAACAAAGGGATTTATAGATGTCCATTTAGCCAACAATCTCCCCCTTTTTGAAGATGACAAACATTTCCAAAATATAAATGAAAGAAATATAAAACATATGAGTTTCATACCTGAAGATTACCTTTTGTAACTTTTCCTCTTGGTTATAAAATGTGTGCTTATTATTCCCCTTGAATTATGGAACATGAAATCCAATTCACTAGGGAATATAGCAACTTTCAATGTAAAGCCAAGAGTGTATTTATGAAACTCATTGATTGAATGTTTCTAAGTTTTAGTTTTTTTATATTTATTTCTCCCCCTTTGTCATTTCAAAAAAAATATCCGTGTAGAAATAAAAACTCCCCCTTAATTAGATGTCCCATCAAATCTAATGAAAAAGATGTCCATTTAAAAGCCAAAATATCATGATGCAAGTAAGAGTTTTTGTTTAAGTAGCACAAATATCAAAGAAAACATCTTCCAAAGGAGTGATAAGTAGTTTCTTCCTAATTTTGTTAAATTGATCTAGTGGAAGCGGTTTTGTAAAAATATCAGCCAATTGATCTTCCGTATCAACATGATGAAGGGAAACATGATTCTTGGAGGTATGATCCCTTAAAAAGTGATGACGGATTTCAATATGTTTAGCTCGGCTGTGTAAAATAGGATTGTGTGCTAAGTTTATAGCGCTCGTGTTGTCACAAAAAATAGGCGTAGAAGAAAGAGTAAAACCATAATCGTTTAACACTTGTTGCATATAAAGCACTTGAGCACAACAAGACCCGGCTACCATATATTCAGCTTCAGTTGTAGATAGGGCAACCGTATTTTGTTTCTTGCTAAACCAAGATACTAAAGCTCTCCCTAATAAGAAACAGCCACCACTAGTACTCTTGCGATCAAGTCGACAACCAGCATAATCCGCATCAGTATAAGCTTTAAAATCCAAGGATTGTCCTTTTGGATACCATAAACCAAAGCAAGTAGTGCCGGCTAGGTAACGAAGAATTCATTTAACTGCTAGAAAATGAGAGTGCATAGGTTGTGATTGAAATCGAGCACAAAGACCAACGGGAAACATAATATCCGGTCTAGAAGCAGTTAAGTAAAGAAAACTACCAATCATGGCTCTATATAAGGAATCATCAATAGGTTCCCCATTTTCATCCTTATCAATTTTAATAGAAGTAGCCATAGGAGTAGTAGCATGTTTGCACTGATCCATCCCAAAACGTTTTAATAGTTCTTTAGTATATTTTTCTTGGCTTATGAATATTCCGGCAGGTGTTTGCTTAGTTTGAAAACCAAGAAAGAAAGTTAGTTCACCCATGAGGCTCATTTCAAATTCTTTTTGCATAATGTCACTGAATTGTGTGCACAATGAATCATTAGAAGCTCCAAAAATAATGTCATCAACATATATTTGCACAACTAGGAAATCAGATGTATATGTTTTGAAAAATAAAGTAGAATCTGAATTTCCAATAGAAAAACCATTATCAAAAAAATATGTCTTGAGCCTTTCATACCAATTTCTAGGTGCTTGTTTTAAACCATAAAGTGCTTTCTTAAGTTTATAAACATAGTCACCTTTTTCCGGTATTTCAAAACCAGGTGGTTGGGCAACATATACTTCTTCTTGAATAATGCCATTTAGAAATTCACTTTTTACATCCATTTGGTAGAGTTTGATGTTTTTATGTGCAGCGATAGCTAGTAACATTCTAATAGCTTCAAGTCTAGCTACCGGTGCATACGTTTCATCAAAATCTATTCCTTCTTGTTGATTATATCCTTGTGCTACTAACCGAGCTTTATTCCTTATTACTTCTCCTACCTCATTTAGCTTGTTCCTAAAAACCCATTTAGTTCCTATTATGGTTTTATCTTTTGGTTTAGGAACTAAATCCCATACATCATTTTTAGTGAATTGATTCAATTCTTCTTGCATGGCTATTATCCAATAATCATCTTTAAGAGCTTCAGATATCTTTTTAGGTTCAATGATAGAAACAAAAGCCATGTTTGCAACATCTTTGAAGGAAGACCGAGTTTTGACTTTATCTTTAGGATCTCCAATAATTAGTTCATGAGGATGATCTTTAATAAGCCTCGGTGTAGGTTGTGGTTCAGCTTGGTGATTATTTGTATTATCTTTCTCACTATCATTTGGTATGTTTAAATTTTCGAATTGATTTGTGAGATCTATGATTTCTAGATTTTCAGATTTGGATTCTTCATGAAAAGAAACATGAATAGATTCCTCAACTTTTCTAGATATAGTGTTATATACTCTAAAAGCTTTGCTAGAAGTGGAATATCCCAAAAAGAATGCTTTGTGTGATTTTGAGTCAAACTTGTCTCTATCATCTTTGGTATTTAAAATATAGCATGTGGAGCCAAAGGTATGAAAATAGCCAACTCTAGGTTTCTTAGAATGTATTATTTCATATGGAGTTTTCTTCAAATGAGAGCGAACAGTTACTCTATTTAACACATAGCATGCAGTGTTTACAGCTTCATCCCAAAAGGTTTTGGGTGTATTGTGTTCGAGCATCATAGTTCTAGCCATTTCTTGTAGTGATCGATTTTTCCGTTCGACTATACCATTTTGTTGTGGGGTGCGTGGAGCAGAAAAATTATGAGTGTACCCTTGAGATGTACAAAATTCTTCAAATGTAAGGTTTTCAAATTCCCCACCATGATCACTTCTAATGGTACATATTTTTCTTTGTAATAGATTTTCAATCTTGGAACAAAATTGTATGAAAACATGAATAGTATCATCTTTAGTTGCAATAAAGTGTACCCATGTGTATCTACTATAATCATCAACAATAACAAAACAATATCTTTTACCACCAATAGATTGTGTCCTCATGGGTCCAAATAAATCCATATGAATTAATTCCAAGGATCTACTGGTGCTAAGTACATGTTTTTATTTAAAAGAGGTTTTGGTTTGCTTTCCCATTGTGCAGGGTTCACAGTTTTCAACTTGATCAAAAGATAAAGTAGGCAATCCACGAACAAGATCATATTTTACTAACTTTTTAATAATATGTGAACTAGCATGTCCTAGCTTTTTATGCCATACTTGTAAGGTATTTTCATTTGCAAGCAAGCATTTTCCCACTACTGATTTCATAGAGTTAGGTTTAAGGATATAAAGATTTCCAACTCTATTTCCTTCATAAACAACATTTGTAGTGTTTTCTATCAATAACTTGTAGCAAGTTTTGTTAAATAACACATCATAACCACTATCACATAATTGACTAACACTTATCAAATTATGGTGCAAACCATCAACGAGTAGAACATTTTTTATTTCGAGGTTTGTACCAACATTACCCATTCCAACGATTTTGCCCTTACCATTGTCTCCAAAGGTGACTGTTCCACTTTTCTTTTCTTCAAAGGTTTGAAATGCATCCTTGTTCCCGATCATATGTTTGGAACATCCACTGTCAACCACCCATTCCTGCATTAAAATGTAGATTTTGGTACCCATGTGATGGTCTGATATGGTTAGAATCATTTAAGTACAGATTTGTATAAGAGTTCTGAATCAGAAGTCCAGTCGGTCGACAATTGTTCGACCGACATCTGTCTCGGTCGACAAATTTGTCGATCGAGAAGATTACTGTATTACAAACAAAGAAACACAGAAATTTAGCTCGGTTGACCAATTTTTAACCGAAATAATTTCTGGAAATTTTGATATGTTACAGACATTCGGTCGGTCGACAATACTTCGACCGATTAATGGTTCGGTCGACAATACTTCGACCGACTAAGTTCCTGTTTCAGTACAATAATGCAGAAAATTTACAATATGCATGAAATCTTTTGTTTAGTTGAGATAAGACAATATAAATAGCAAGATGGAGCGTTTGGTTATATCTCAACTAAATTCCATTTGACTCTACTAAGTTTGAGGTTTTGGGACCCAAACTAATTTGGAATCCTTAGTTTTATAAGGACATGAAAAGGAATAGTGTCCAAGGCGTAAACAAAAATGGCAAGTAATAGAGTCAACTTCATTTCTCTTTCTAGCCATTGTGTTCTTGGGTACAAACATGGTTTGAGTTCTTTTGGGTTGATTTTTCTTTGCAGCATATCCCAAACCTTTTCTTCCGTTGAAAATAGTACCAATGCTTAGAATGTTATCAAGTATATTTTTTCTTCTTAACTCATAAAGTTCTCTTTGCAGCTGAGCAATATCATTCATTTTCTTGTGTAGATCATTTCTTGCTTGATCTAAATCAGATAACAATGAATCTCTTTCTTTTATAACATTATCATAGTCTAGATGGTTACACAAAATAGGTTGAGTCTGAAAATCTTTTAGTATAGCTAACAAGTCAGTCTTTTCTTTAGAAAGAAGATCAACATTTGTTTCTAAAGTGAGTAGCTTTCTAGTGCAATCATCTAAAGATGTTTTTAAAGACAAATTCTCAAGATCAATGTTATTCTTTTCAGAAGAAAGATTATCTAATTTAGCAATTTGCTCATCATTTGATTTGATAACCTTCTTTAGTTTCTTCTTGACATCAACATACTTATCATGAATTTCTTGTAGACTAGTGACTAACTCTTCTTTAGAAAGATCAAGTAGGCTTACCTCTTGAGAGTTTTCATCATCTTCTCTTGCCATTAGACAATCCACGGTTTCTTCTCCGCTTTCACTATCACTTGACTCGTCCCATGCAGCTTTATAGGCTTTTTCTCCCTTTTCTTGTGTGAGCTTTTCTTTCCTTTCTTTGCTTTAGGACATTCATTTTTGAAATTCCCTTTCTTCCCACATTCAAAGCACCTAGGAGGGGTAGAAGAAGAGCTGGAAATTTTGTTAGATTTAAATCTTTTGTATTTCTTACCATTTACTATCAAGGCTTCTTCTCCCTCTTCTTCACTTGACTCCTCACTTTCTTGTGTGACGGCCTTTGAAGCTTTTAGAGCAACATCCTTCTTCTTTCCTTGCTTAAGTTCATGTGCTCTTCTTTCTTCCTCTTCTAGAGTTGCTTCATGAGCTTCTAAGTTGCCAATAAGTTGCTCCATTTTCAGTCGAGTGAGGTCGTTTGCTTCTTCAATGGCTGTCACCTTTGGCTTATATTTTGGAGGAAGTGAACGAAGGATCTTTGATACCTGATATTCTTCAAGGACATGTTTTCCTAGAGCACTTAAACCATTAACAATAGTAGAGAATTTTGCAAACATTTCACTAATTGATTCATCAGGATCCATACAAAAGTGTTCAAATTTTTGTTTAAACATGCTAATTTTGGAATTTTTGACTTGGACTGTACCTTCATAGGTTATGGACAGTCTATGCAAAATATCATAGGCTGTGTCACAATTAGATATTCTATTAAATTCTCCTACTGAAATAGAACAATATAAAATGCTTACAGCTTTTGCATTCATTTGGGCCAGCTTTACCGTATTTGCATCCCATTCTGCAAATTGAGTTTGAGGGAGCTCATATGGGGTTGACACCATTCTCCATAAGTCCCAATTGATGCCTTGGAAGTATAACTGCATCCTTCTCTTCCAATATTGGTAGTTTGTTCCATCGAACGCTGGAGGCCTAGCAACAAGTGTTCCTTCAAGGTTAAGGTTGTTGAGCACTCCATCCCCCATTTCTTCAAGACCTTGTTAGGGTTCCTTGAAGCCTGCTCTGATACCAAATGAAAAACACTAGAGGGGGGGAATAGAGTTTTTAAATAATTTTAACAATTTATTGAACTCAAACAACCACAATTGAAAATAAGAAGAAGGAGACAGGTGTTTAGAGTGGTTCCAACTTTAGCAACTACTAAAGTTGTCAGTCCACTACCCGGTTGCTTACCCAACCGGGATTTTGAAAGTATTTATTTTATTACCTTCCCAAGGATTTATACAAAATACAATACTTTCCTTTACACCCTTTGAACAACCTTCACTTGAAGTAGGTGCACCAACTTTGAGGTAGCCTTCTTGAAGTAACTCCAAGCTCCCCCTTGAAGTAGCCTTCCTCTCTAGAAGTAACCTCCCGTTGCACCAGCCTTCTGAAGTAGCTCAAAGTCACCTTCTTCACCAAGAAGATCTCCACCCTCTCCAATCAGCAGCCTCCAACCTAGGAGTAGCAAGGAGAGTACAAACGGTAATAGAGAACAAGAAAGAAGAAAGGAAATTACAACTTATCCTTTGTAGCCCAAGGCTTGATTTGCCTAGATCAAGCGTATAGATCTCCTAACCAAGTGTGTGGACTTGTGATTGCAGTGGGTAGGAGATACTAGCCTATAGGACACGAATTATGAGCTAAGGAAGGAAGTAGCCAATGTTCACAATGCTCAATTTTCTCACAAACAGATTGCTCAAAGTATGCTCAAAGAGTTCTCAAGTGTAATAAGTATATTTGAGTGTCCTATGGCTTGTCCTATTTATAGGAATGGCCTAAGGATGCTTAAGGATGTTCTAGACAACTTCTAGGGGTTTCTAAGTGCTTAACTAGCCGTTAGGTACAAGTTTGTTGCTTTAACAACGACTATTTAATTAATTCTACAGTTGTTGTCAGAGACCATCTCGGTCGAGGAATGGTCGACCGAGACACCTACTCGGTCGAACTTTTGTCGACCGACAGGCACTCTGGAACAAGTGATTTGCAACATCTATCTCCAACTGCCAACTACCTTGTCAGTTGTGTCTAACAGCTACTATGGATCTTTCTCGGTCGAGAAGATTGTCGACCGAGAGTGTCTCGGTCGAGGAGTTTGTCGACCGAGATTGATCCTGTTTCAATGTTTCAATTTAGGCACTAATTGTATGTATGAGTGTGCATATGTGATCCTATTTGAAGGGGATGACTTATCTAAATGTGGTGTTTAGCTAGGGAAGATCTAACGCTTGATTTACATGCAATCTAAGTACTTGTACATTATATATTTGTACAAGTTTTTACAAAGAGATTACATTGCATGAAAAACATAAACATGTAAGCATATGGATTCCCTAGTTGCTTTGTCATCCACCTTGTTCCTGCACACTGAAGTAGCTCGTTAGATCAATAAGAATGAAATGTTTGTCATAATCAAAACAAAGGGATTTATAGATGTCCATTTAGCCAACAAATTTCTCATTCCATTCCATCTTCCCTACCCCCTTTCTCAAAGAGCAAAGGTTGAAGCAAGCTACTCTGAGTGAAGGTCAAGATATTTTTGTTCTTCTTCAAGGTTGAAGAAGAGGTGAAGATATTCTCCAGGTGAAGGAGAAGGGCAAGGATAAGATTCAAGAAGAGTGGGTAAATCCTTCAAGGCCAAAGACTTGATGCAAGTGTGGGTAAGTCCTTGTTGAAGGCTGAAGACATCTTGATCAAGTGGGTAAGTCCTTATGTTGGTGGAAGACTCTTGTCTTTAGTAGGTAAGTCCTTGGATGTATGGTGGTCTCCTTGTATATCTTATGAATGAATATATGTATACATAGATTGCAAAGTCCTAGAGGTTGAATTCTCTAGGTAATGGATTGACTATCTCCTAGTTTAGATATTGAAACCATTTTAAACCACCTTGTCCAAGTGCATGTTTCAATTTCTTTCATCCTTGCTATGCTTGCTTTGTTAGGACTTCAAATTTCTCTTAAGATATTGGCTTTGATTGATATAATTTGAAGGTCTAACTTATCTTGTGAGAATTTTGAAGCTCTATTCATCCCCCCTCTAGAGCCCTAGATCCAACAAGTGGTATCAGAGCTGAGGATCTTCTCCAACAATCTCCTACGAGATGAGAAGATGGGCGAAAACCTACTTGGTTCACTCAACCTGGAGGGAGGCTTCTCCATGTATCCTCTGGTCTTCGACGACACCAATTTTCTCTATTGGAAGAGGCGTATGCAGTTCTACATTCAAGGGATGAACTTTGATATGTGAAAGGTGATGGTCGCACCATACATGGAGCCAACCAGAGTTGTTTCAACATGGAATGAAGCTACACTAAAATAATCCCAACTCAATGCCAAAGCCATAAGCATCCTCTATGCAACCCTTACCCCAACAGAGTTCAACTACATCTCATCATGGGATACCTCCTATGAGATTTGGGATAAGTTGTGCATTACCTATGAGGGAACAAAGCAAGTCAAGGAGGCTAAGATCTACATGTTGAACAACCTTCAAGAGAACTTCAAGATGAGTAAGAAATAAGGGATTTTAGAGATGTACTCTAGGCTCAAAGTCATCCTCAATGGCCTAGCTGCTTTGGGCAACACTTTGGATAGAGGTGCAATCAACTCCATGATTTTTAGGACCCTACCAAAGAGATGGGAGTCAAAGGTGACATCCATTGAAGAATTGAGTAGCCTTGGTGACATCCCAACCAAAGAGCTCATTGGAAACATACAAGCTCATGAGCCAAGGCTTGATAAGCAAGAAGAAGAAGCCAAGCAAGAAGAGAAGGAAGCTAAGAAGATCAAAGATAGTTCCTTCAAATCTCAAATGGAGGCGGTCATCCTTCAACAACAGCTTGCTTGCCGTACATCCCCCTCCTCCTCTAGTGAAGATGATGGCCCTAGTGACCATGAAGCCAACTACACCAAGGGCAAGCACCTCAAGGGAAAGCAATCCTCCTCCTCTACTCCTAGATTCTACAAGTGTGGACAAAAGGGACACTGCAAGAGTGAATGTCTTAAATCAAGAAAGTCACATCACAAGGGCAGCTCCAAGAAAGAGGAAGAGTACAAGAATGAGAGCAAGTAAAAGAGTAAGGAAAAGAAGGAGAAAAGACACAAGAATGTAGCTCATGCATCTTGAGAAGAATCATCCTCTAGTGGATCTAGCTCCGAAGAAGATGGAGAGTGCCATCTTGTACTCATGGCCTCTACAAGTGAAGAAATTGGTGAGCTAAGTGAGGTAAGCTTGTACGAGTTATCTAAAGAAACTCTTATTGTTATGCTTGTTTCTACCCATTCTTCTTTTGCTAAATGTAAATCTAAAAGAAAAAGGTTAGGAAAAATTATTCATGATTTGTATGCTAAACTTGAGATTGTTGAGCTGAATGATAAAACTCATCTTGAGAGCATTTATAATTTTCAAGGCTAATATCTTTATCTTGAGCTTCAATACAATGGATTTGAGGCAAAAAATAGTGTTTACCTTTAGAACATCGAAACCCTAAAGGAGGATAACCAAAAGTGCCTAAATGAGCTTGAAACTCTTCAAACTAAAAATGCTGAATTTAAACTCATTATTGATGCTCATAGGGATGAGAGGGATGTTTATCTTAAGGAAATTCAAGTGCTTAAATATGAAAATTCTAGGTTGCTTGGTCAAGTTAATGATTTATCTTCTAGACCTATCTTTCCTAGTCATGGTGTTGCTTCTATTTCTCTTGAGAAAGATTCTTATTTGACTAAAGCCCTCTATTTAGAGGCCGACCTTGTTCATGCTAGAGATGATCTTACTAGTTTTTCTTCTACTGTTATATCTCTTAATGATGAAAAGCATAGACTTAGAGCCTCTCTACAAAAATTCCTCAAAGGGAAAAACTCCCTAAATGAAATCCTTGACCATTCTACCAAACTAAGTGGTACTAGTGGTTTGGGATTTGTAGGGGGAGCACCGAAGGGCAAGAACAAAGACAAAGGTAAGAAAAAGAGTAATGAAACCTCCTTTTTCATTGGAGAGTCTTCAAACACTAAGAACTCTATGATTTGTTCTCATTGCAAATGTGATGATCATTACTCTACTTATTGTCCTTACAATCCAGAGGGGACCAATTCAAAGATGAAATGGGTCCCCAAGATAACTCCAGATCCCAAAGTTTGAGTTGGGAACTGACACTCTCCTTTCTTGTAGGAAAAAGGTATATGGATTGTTTATAGTGGCTGCACTAAGCACATGACATGTGATATAAGCCATTTCAACAACTTCACTAAGAAGAAAGGAGGTTCGGCTACCTTTAGAGACAACAAGACAAGTAAGGTTAAAGGTGAGGGTGATGTAGGTGAATCCTTGTGTATTATGAATTTTATTTTTGTGGATGGCCTACATCATAATTTAATAAGTGTAAGTCAATTATGTGATAATGGTTACCTTGTGCTTTTTACTTCTTTTGAATGCTAGATTCTAGATTCCCTCACATATCAAGTCATATATAAGGGAACTAGAAGTGGTAATATTTATGTAATTTTTCTTGAATCTATTAAGCCTATTGTTGGTAGATGCCTAGTATTCAATTCGAATGATATTTCTCTTTGGCATCGTCGGCTTGGTCATGTAAATATGCATCGGTTGAAGAATTTGAGCAAAAAGGACTTGGTCAAGGGACTTCCCAAATTGGATTTTGAAAAGGATGAAGAATGCCAACCTTGTACCCAAGGAAAGAAAACTAAGTCCTCCTTCAAATTCAAAGAAGTCCTTAGTACTAAGAGATCTCTTAAACTTATTCACACTGATCTATTTGGACCAATGAGAACTCAATCGCTTCGTGGTTCCAAGTATTGCCTTGTTATTGTCAATGATTTATCTAGATATACTTGGACCTACTTTTCCATTTCCAAGAGTGATTTGCTTGATGTTTTCTCTAGTTTTTGTAAATGAGTTGAGAACAAAGCTTCTTGCCGAATCATTTCCATATGTAGTGATCATGGGGGAGAATTTGAAAATGATATTTTGAATGCTTTTGTGAAGAATCTGGCTATGCACATAACTTCTCTTCACCTCGAACACCTAAAAAATATGGGGTTGTAGAGAGGAAGAATAGGTCACTACAAGATATGGCTAGGAACATGCTTTTAGAGTATGAAACTACAAAGAAGTTTTGGGCCGAAGTCATCAGTACCTCATGTTTTGTGCAAAACTAGGTGTTTACACATCCTTCTTTGAAGAAAACCCCCTATGATCTATGGCGTGGTAGGAAGCCTTCTATCAAGTATTTCCATGTTTTATTTTGGATACAAAAGATTCTCTTGACAAGTTTGATCCAAAATTTTAGAAGGCTTTATTTCTTGGCTACAACACTACTAATAAGGCTTATAGAGTATTTCATGTTGATCTTGCTAAAGTAGAAGAATCCATTAATGTTAAGTTTATTAAGACTAACCCCTCTATTACCAAATATATTGTTCCAAATGATGATGTTGCATGTGAGGCAATTCCTATTAAAAAATAACTCAACATCACCTAAAAGGGAAAAGAGGTGGTCATTCAAGAAGAAAAGAAAGATGAAGAGAAGAAGGATCCAACTCCCCGATTAGCAAAGAATCATCCAAAAGAGCTGATTTTAGGTGATCCATTTGAAAGAGTGAATACGTAGGCTGCATTAAACAAAGAAAAAGCCAACAACACCTTCATCTCACAACTCAAGCCAAAGAACGTCAAAGAAGCTCTTGGGGATGATGAATGGATCCTAGCCATGCAAGAAGAGTTGGAGCAATTTGAAAAGAACAAAGTATGGACCCTAGTGCCAAGACGAAGTGATATAAAGACCATTGGCACAAAGTGGGTCTACCACAACAAGCTAGATGAAAATGACAAAGTAGTAAGGAACAAAGTAAGGTTAGTGGCTCAAGGCTACAATCAACAGGAAGGTATAAACTTTGATGAAACATATGCACATGTAGCTAGACTTGAGTCCATTCGTATGTTTCTTTCTTTTAGTAGTTACAAAAACTTTCTTCTGCATCAAATGGATGTTAAAAGTATGTTTTTGAATGGTAAAATTGAGGAGGAAGTGTATGTTGCACAACCCTTGCACTTTGAACATGATAGTTTACCTAACCATGTTTATTTGTTGCAAAAAGCTCTCTATGGTCTCAAACAAGAACCTCGAGCTTGGTACAAGAAATTAAAGAACTTTTTGTTAGATCATGGGTATATTATGGGCAAATTAGATTCTACCTTGTTTCTAAAACACACTTCTAACAATTTTCTTATTATTCAAATATATGTTGATGATATCATTTTTGGCGGAACTAATCTTGATATTTGCAAGGAGTTTAGTTATCTTATGCAGAGTGAGTTTGAGATGAGCATGATAGGTGAGCTTGCATTCTCCCTTTTATTTCAAATCAAACAAACCAAAGATGGGAACTTCATCAACCAATGCAAGTACACAAGTGAGATACTTAAGTGCTTTGGGATGGAGAACACCAAGACGATGGACACACCCATGTCAAACACCACCAAACTTGATAAAGATGAAGAAGGTGAGAAGGTAGATGAGAAGCTCTATAGAGGTATGATTGGAAGTTTACTTTTTTTAACTGCCTCTAGACCTGATATAATGTTTAGTGCTAGCTTGTGTGCTTGCTTTCAATCAAATCCCAAGAAATTACATCTTATAACTATTAAGATGATTTTAAGGTACTTAGCCAAAACTCCAAATTTTGGACTATGGTATCCCAAGTCAAGGGGCTTTACTCTTACAACTTATAGTGATGAGGATTACACAAGATGCTTGATTGATAGAAAGTGTACAAGTGGCACTTGCTTTCTCCTAGGACCATGCTTGGTGTCTTAGTTCTCCAAGAAATAGAGCATAGTGGCATTATCAACCATCGAGGCTAAATACATTGTAGTCGGGAGTTGTTGTGCCCAGGTCATATGGATGAAGCAAATGCTCCATGACTTTAGTATCCATTTTGATGCTTCTCCTATCTATTGTGATAATACTAGTTCAATTAATCTATCTTAAAATCCTATCTTGCATATTAGATCTAAGAATATAGAGGTTTGTCATCATGGAATAACCACTACTAAGGTATAGAACTCTAGTTTGGTCAAAATATTGTTTTCTTCCAATTATGTGTCGACTTCATAACATTCTCCAGTAATTTATATACAACCTACTTAGATAGGTAGCTTTATGAATATCCAGCGGACTCCATCTAACATGTAAGCACACATATAGTATAGACCAATCAACACTAAGACAAATTGTTTGAATACACAGACCAACTGGACTGATGATCATGATATAGTCTGTTGTAACCTCCTTTGAATCTGAAAGTAATTTTTCATTGGATATTAATATTTAACATTATATAGCCAAACACACATTGGACCGACAACATACAAAAAGGTTGTTGGAGCACATGCACATGTTAAATAAATGACAATGAGAACACAACCAACTTACTGGAACACACACACACAGAGATTATAGATCAGTTCACATACCCACAATGTGATACTCTTGTAGCATATATCTTTACTTGGCATGGTAACTAATTAATAATTCAAAAAGGAATTGAAAAAAAGATTAAAAAAACAACAAACAAGTGAAGCAAAAATAAAAGAAAAAAAATGGAAAACCGGCGAGCAGCATAAACAACTTGAAGAGAAAGTTGTACACTCTCATTTATGTATAGAGTTACTGATACAACCAAAAACACACATACTGGACTAATTAGCATACAAAATGTCTATTGGAACACCAACACATGTTAGACCGATGACAATGAGAACACAACCAACTTATGGGAACACACACATAAATTAGATAGATGAGTTCACATACCCACAACGTGAAGATTATGTATCATATCTCCTTATTTGACATGGCAGCATAATAATAATTCAAAAAGGAATTGAAAAAAGAAAAGCAATCATGCTAATCATAAAATTTCTCTAAACAATTTTACAAAAATTGCCTTCACAAAAGCACATGCAACAAATTTGGCCACCAGTCCTTTCTGAATGGAAAAGTTCATTAACATAAAAATAAAATTATAAGATATAGAAGACGGTAGCATAAAGTTATTATTGGTAATGTATTGAAGGTGCTGCATAAAAGAGATTGCATCATCATCAAGTACTCCAAAGGTATCAAAAGTAAAAGGAAAAATTGTTGACTCAATTCCTAAATTGATTAAATCCTTATTTTGATGATGACTAACCGCTCCATTTATTTGTGTCTAATGATTTTATTTGAGAGAATTCAAATTAGGTAAGACCTACTCCAAATGCCAAAACTTGTACATCCTAACTTGGAGAAATACAAGTCAAAATAAATGCAAGTGCAGTTTTGTGGAAAAGGCCTTAAATCAATTAGAACCATACTATAAATCACTTGTAATGATTGTATGACTTATAATTAAGTGTAAAAAATCAATAGCACTTAAATCAGATATTTAAGCACTTTTATGGCACTTACCAAAATTATCAACCGAGTTTCCTTCTCATGAAACTCGACAGACAAACTGTGTGGGCCTCGATAACTACCAGTGTCATCCGAGTTTGACCTAGTGACAACTCGACCAACACCATGCACTTACAAAACAATCTTAAGTTGTTGGCCATGTTTCATCAAGGATAAACTCGATCTACAATTCAAAATTGTTTTTTCGCATAATATTGTCGGTCGAGTTTCCCAAAAGTAAACTCAGCCAAAGTCACTGTACGGAAAAGTGCAAAAAATGTTTTTAGTTGTTAGAGTGTTGTAAAACTCTAAAATATATTCATTGCAACACCCAAAATGGCTAGAATTCAATCTTAAGTGTCTCTACAGGCTAGTAGGTATTCTCAACTATAAATAGGACCCCTTAGGCTCCATCCCATGGTCAACCAAGTACTACAAAGGTCCCTACATTATAGTTGAGTGCCGCCAAGGGCCTCCTTCCTTTCTCAAGCTTAATCACTTGCTATATCCATTAGAGTGAGTAGGATATTTGTAAGAGAGCTAGTCCTACATGTATATCTTGTGAGGCTCTCACTTCCTCCACATCCCAATCTATCTTTCTACCATGAAGATGAATGTACTCTCTCTTATATAAAAGAGGTGAAGAATAAGAAGGGAAGGAGCCCCTTGGTGAAAGTTGCTCCTTGGTGAAGGTAAAGTGAAAGACTGAAGATCCAAGTCAAGAGTGGGTAAATCCTTGAAGGCAGATGACTTGTTGCAAGAGTGGGTAAGTCCTTGGGGAAAGCGGAAGACTCATTACAAAAGTGGGTAATTCCTTGGTAATATAGAAGACTCTTGGTCATGGATAGGCAAGTACATTGTAAGGTTATTGGGTCCCTTTTCCTCAAAGCGAAGGCTAGGTATCCTTATCCTAGAAAAGGAAGGTCAATGTTGTAACTCTTACAATGGAATATAAGGAGTGAGACATGGTTGAAATCCTAGAGGTTGACCTCTCAAAGTAGTGGATGTACATCTCCTTGTTTGGAGTTTGGAACCACTATACATAGCTTGTGTTACTTGTGCTTGTTCAATCTCTCTCTCCCTTGATATGTATGTTTAGTTGCACTCAAATTTCATGTATGCAACATTATCTTAGAAAGATCTTGAAAGTCTGATGAATCTTGTTTATGTGGTTTTTAGCTCTATTCACCCCCCTCTAGAGCCCATCGTTGATCCAACAATGGGTATTAGAGTGGGTCTTCTCTAATAAATACTTTCACAAGTAGGAGAAGATGGGTGATTATCAAGGTGGGAGATATTTCATCAACATTTCAAAATCTGATTAGAGAAACTTCCTCTATTAGAAGAGAAGGTTATAGTTCTACATCCAAAGATCAAGTCTTGATCTATGAAGAATGGTGGATCTTCCATACAAGCTACCAGAGATAAATATAGAAGAATGGGATGGGGCTACTTTGAAGAAAGCAACCCTAAATGCAAGAGCCATCACAATTTCTATTCCTCCTTTTCCCCCGCCAAGTTCAACCAGATTTCTTCTTGTGAGGCAACCTATGAGGTATGGAGAAAGCTATGTGTCACTTATGAGGGGACAAAGCAATTAAAGGAAAGTAGAGTCTACATGCTCAATGCTCTCCTTATAAATTTCAAGACGGGAAAGAAGGAAAGGGTAGTTGAAATGTAATCTAGGCTCAACACCATTATAAATGGTCTTGTTGTCCTAAGTCATCCTATGGATCAAGGAAAGATAAACTCAAATATCCTTAGGTCTCTTCCTAAAGGGTGGGAATCAAAGGTGACTACCATTGAAGAAACAAAGTCTCTTGGTGATATTCCTATTGAAGAGCTCATAGGAAATCTACAAGCTTTTGAAGTTAAACTTGACAAGAAAGAGGAAGAAGAAAGGGAAGCACAAGAAGAAGGATAAAGGGAACAAAAGCTCTAGTGACTTCTCCAACTCAATATCAAGTGATGATTCAAGTGGAAGATCTAACTCAAGATCTAGTGACAGTGGAGAATGCCATTTTTCTCTCATGACAAGTTCAAATCAAGATTCAAATGAGGTAAATATTAACTTTTTAGATAAAGAATCCTTAATTGCCATTATTCATGCCAGTTGTGCATCTCTTAAGTCTACTAAGCATAAAAAGAAAAAGCATGAAGGAAAAGGATGATCTTGAACATGCTAACATTTGCTTGCAAGATGATGTTAATGATATCAAAAAGTCTTTTTTAGAACTTGAATTGAAATTCAATAGTGTTGAGATTGAAAACAATGCCTATCTTAGTCAAGTAGATTTTCTTAAACTTGAAAATTCTAGCTTGCTTGATAAGATTAGATATCTAGAAGCTCAACCTCTTATGACGAGTTCTAGTGAAGAGCATACTAAAATTATGAATTCTCTCATGTTTGACCTTAATGTTATTAAAAATAAAAAAGAGGACAATGACTTTGTTATGCAAGGAATAGAATCTAAAAATAGTATCTATCTTTCTAAGATTGTTTTGATTGAAAAAGAAAATGCTTCCTTGCTTGCTAAAATCAATGTACTTAAATCTTATTCTAGTTCTACTAGTAGAGAGAATAATATTGTTTCTCTTCATATTGAAATAGATTCATATATGACAAACCTATTTTCTTTAAAATTGATCTTTTCCATGCTAGATATGATATCAATCAATTATCTTCTACTATTACTTCTCTTATGCATGATAATCATAGTTTGAGATCCTCTATGCAAGGATTCTTAGATGATAAAAATAATCTTAATCAAATCCTAGATCATACTACTAAGCAAATGGGTAGAAATGGTATTGGATTTGATAGTAGCCAAAGGAATGACAAAGACAAAGGACCTTCAATTTTCAATGAAGAATCCTCTAGTTCTAGGGATATGGGAACATGTATTCATTTTGATAAAATTGGTAATTATTCTACGTATTATCCCTTTACAAAATCACCCAAGAGTAATAGAACTTGGGTTGCTAAGATAACCCCTCCAGACCCAAAAATATGACTGGGAACCATTTCATCTTTCTTCTTGTATGTCACTTGCAAATGGATTGACATAAGTTGTTAGTTTGCAAATTGGTTTCTCAATCCACACAAATTAAGAAAAGGTGAGATGTGTATGGGGGTGGTGACAAGTGTAGAAGACATGGTTAGCATAGAGGTAATGGTATTCTTGCTCATATCCAATCGCAACTTGTTTTTTCCAAGTTAGTATGCACTAGAACATATGGTTTTTGAGTCAAAATTGGTATATTGTGATTCTCATTAATTTCTTGTTCAAAAACTATCTCAATGCTTTCATAATGCATTATTAACTTGCTTATACATGTTTGAATATGGTTTATATTTTTATCATGCCTCTAGATATGTTTTTCTGAAACATATGTGCTTTTTTACTGCAATGGTTGTCGGTCGAATTTGTCTTGGAAGAAACTTGACCGACAAGCACCAATGGGTGTTGCCAACAAATGTTGTCGGTCAAGAAGTTCAACCTAGAAACTCAACTGACAACACTGTGCACAGAATATACATATGGCTTTTTGGATGAGAATTTCCCTCTCAAGAAGATTTTCTCAACCATTAGCCTTATTCTATGCCACTCCTCTTGATATCTTTATATGTGCATATTGCCATATTTTTAATTGCCTATCTTTCATACAACTCTATCTTTATAATTGCTCTAAATTGGTATCTCTATTTCTTGCAATTACTTATCTTGAGTTTTTATGCATGTTTTGATGATGATATCTTTGGATCTCTTGGTTGTGTCTTAAATTGCTTATGTTGTTTTCTAACTTGCTACATCTATCTAGATATATATCTTGTTTTGATACAACCTTGAGTTTCTTAGTTGTAATCATCTTTTGGTAATGGTGCATATTTGCTAGTGAGTAATGTTTGTTCATGCTTCTAAAATTGCATATCTCTTTGTTTGGATATTTATCTGCATCTAATCATATCTTGTTCTTTAACTTGTGCATCTTTTGCTATGACCTAAATTCTACTAGTAGTCCATCTACATATAGTTCTAGTATTGTTCATCAATTGGTATTCATCATGTGCTATGCTCATATCTTATTTCATACATGCTCAATCTTGCTCCTTTATTTGCATATCTACTATCTTGAATTGCTTGCATAGTCTTGTGATGTGCAACAAATAAAGCTACTTTACATGTAGCAATTGGAACATCTGAAGAATTTATGTAGTTTTTTATTTTTCTTCTCCAATGTCAGATTTGAAAACTACTAGAGGGGGGGTGAATAGAGTTTTATAAATAATTTAACAATTTTGAACTCAAACAACCACAATGAAAATATTGGACAAGGAGACACAGGGTTTAGAGTGGTTCCAACCTTAGAAAATACTAAGGAAGTCAGTCCACTACCCGGTTGCTTACCCAACCGGGATTTGAAAACAAATTTATTTTATTACCTTGCAAGGACTTTACATAAAATACAATTTCTTTTCCCAAACCCTTCAAGCAGCCTTCACCTAGAAGTAATCGCCCAACCTTGAAGCAGCCTTCCCTTGAAGTAGATGCACCAACTCCCGTTGCACCAGCCTTCTGAAGTAGCTTCCCGTGCGATAGCCTTCTTGAAGTAGCTTGAAGTCCCCTTCTCCACCTGAGAAGTCAACCCTCTCCAATCCGCAGCCTCCAACCCTAGGAGTAGCAAGGAGAGTACAAAAGATAACAAGGAACAAGAAGGAAAACAGAAATTACAACTTATCCTTTTAAGCACAAGGCTTGATTTGCCTATATCAAGCGTATAAATCTCCTAACCAATGTGTATGACAATGTGATTGTAGTGGATAGGAGATACTAGCCTATAGGGCACGAAATGAAAGCAATAGGAATGAATGGCAAGTGTAGAAATTGCTCTATTGCTCTAAAACAGATTGCAAGTGTGTATTCAAGCTCAAGTATAGCACAAGTATAGCTTAGGTGTATTTTGGGTTCTAAGGCATGTCCTATTTATAGGAGTGGCCTATGGATACTTAAGGACGTTCTAGACAACTTCTAGGGGCTTCTAAGTGCTTAACTAGCCGTTAGATATAAGTTAGGTGCATTAGTAACGGCTAGTTACTTTATTCTGCAGTTGCTGTCAGAGACCATCTCGGTCGACAATTTGTCGACCGAGATACCTACTCGGTCGAAGTTTTGTCGACCGAGAGGCTCTCTGGATCAACGTTCATTTGCAACTGCCAACTACTTTGTCAGCTGTGTCTAACGGCTACTTGGGTCATTCTCGGTCGAGAAGTTTGTCGACCGAGAGTGTCTCGGTCGAGGAGTGTGGTCGACCGAGATTGACCCTGTTTTCAATCTTTTAATTAAACCACTAAGTATGTGTATGAGTGTTCATATGTGATCCTATTTGAAGGGGATGACCTATCTAAGTGTGGTGATTAGCTAGGAAGATCCAACGCTTGATTTACATGCAATCTAAGTACTTGTACATTATATATTTGTACAAGTTTTTACAACAGTGATTACATTGCATGGAAATATAAATATGTAAGCTTTTTGGATTTTCCCTAGTTGCTTTGTCATCCACCTTAATCCTGCACACTCAAGTAGCACGTTAGATCAACAAGAATGAAATGTTTGTCATCATCGAAACAAAGGGATTTATCATAATGTCCAATTTATCCAACAAGATTTTGGTGCAAGACTAGTGTTTTTATGCAAAAACAACCTTCTGAGCGAGACTCATGGCTTCATCCATGACACCTTTTGGGAAAATTGCTTCATTTTGAGGGTCAAAATCATGCTTTATTAGTTTTCTCCAATGCATTATGTGATAATTTCAAGGACCCTTTTGTTATTTTTCCTTGATTATTTCTAGAATTACATCTAGGGTTGTTCAAATGCATGTCTTGATTTTCTTTGCATACATTCCTTAGATGAGCCCTTAGCTTTTTCTCTTCTACACTCCCTTTTCTAAGAAGTTGTGTTTTATCTCTTCAACCCCTACTTTTTGAAATGAAAAAGGGGGAGAAGACATGTATTATGTAAAAGGGAGAAGGCAAATATGTAGAACATATATTAGTAGAAGACATAGTTTCTAAAAATTTTATGAAAGCTAACCATGCATGAGAAATAGCATCAATTGAGGGTAAGCACATAAACTCCATTAGCATAAACTAAGGGGGAGAATATGAACTCAACTCATTGAAACCCCTAGGTTTCTCTTAAGGTATGATTTTACTTAAATACTTTAAATACATTTATGAAATGGTTTGTCATCTTCAAAAGGAGGAGAATGTTGACTCAAGGCCTAAATTGACTAAACCCTTGTTTTGATGATGACTAACCATTCCGCTTATTTTTGTCTAATGCTTCTACTTATGTAGTTTCAGATTAGGTAAGACACAATCTAAATGCCTAAACTTACACATCCTAACATGGAGAAAGACAAGTCAAAATCAATGAAAGTACATTTTTGTGGTAAAGGCCTTAAATAAATTACAACCATGCTATAAATCACTTGTAATGATTATATGGCTTGTAATTAAGCTTAAAAACATCAAGAGCACTTAAATCGAATATTTAAGCACTTTTAAAGCACTTACCAAAACTCATCACAGACACCTTTGTCGGTCGAGTTTTCTTCTCATGAAACTCAACCAATAAACTATGTGGGTCTTGATAATTTCCAGGGTCGATCGAGTTTGTCCTGGTGACAATTTGACCGACACCCTACACTTACAAAACAATGTTAAGCCGTTGGTTGAGTTTTATCAAGGATAAACTTGACCAACAACTCATTTTTTTTGTCACATAGTGCCATGGGTTGAGTTTCCCAAAAGTAAACTCAGTCTACAACACCTTTACGGAAAAGTGTTTCTACCTGTTGGAGTGTTGTAAAACTCGAAAATATATTAGTTGCAACACTAAAAATAGCTAGAATTCGATCCCAAGTCTCTCTACTTGCTAGTAGGCATCCTAAGCTATAAATAGGACCCCTTGGGCTTCATCCCATGGTTACCCAATCACTATGAAGGCCCCTATATCATATTTGAGTGCCTTCAAAGGCCTCCTTCCACTCTCAAACTTAATCACTTGCTACATCCATTAGAGTGGGTATGAACTTTGTAAGAGAGATAATACTACATGTATATCTTGTGAGGCTTTTACTTCCGCCACCTCCAAATCTCACTTTCTACCATGAAGATGAAGTTTCTCTTTCTTGGCTAAGACAGGTGAAGAAAAAGGGAAGGAGTCCCTTGGTGAAAGTTTCTCCTGGTGAAGGTGAATTCAAAGGTTGAAGATCCAAGTCAGGAGTGGGTAAATCCTTGAAGGCAGAAGGCTTTTTGCAGGAGTGAAGTCCTTGGAGAAGGCGGAAGACTCATTGCAAAAGTGGGTAAGTCTTTGGTATGGTAAAAGACTCTTGGTCATGGATAGGTAAGTCCTTTGTAACGTTATTGGCTCCCTTGTCCTCAAAGCGAAGGATATGTATATTTGTCCTGCAAAAGGAAGGTCAATGTTGTAACTCTTATAATGGAATATAAGGAGTGAGACATGGTTGAAAATCCTAGAGGCTAACCTCTCTAGGTAGTGGGTGTACGTTTCCTAGTTTGGAGTTTAGAACCATTATGAATAGCTTGTGTTACTTGTGCTTTTTCAATCTCTTTGTCCCTTGCTATGTATGTTTAGTTTCACTCAAAGTTCATATATGCAACATTGTCTAGAAATATATTTAAGGTATAATGACTCTTGTTTAAGTATTTTTAGCTCTATTCACCCCCTAGAACCATCATTGATCCAACAAAAAAATGATGGTGATCTTCCATACAAGTTGCACCGTTCTTTTGTACCTTTTGTGCAATGACATTGCCAACTGCTTGGCGTGATTTATAGTTACTTGAAAGAATACCTGATAGAGGAGAGACTCTATCAAGGTCAACACATATGTGTTTTCTATTTGTCCAATCAAACAACAAGATGTCACCAGGACATTGAGAGTAGATACCATCAGGTTGTGTGCCAAGTCAGGCCACATGAGCCTCATTTAGGACCTTTAACCCAACTCAAGAGGCAAGATCAAAAAGAGTATCACGAACTAAGTCATGCCAAAATTTATATCCATGTCTTATACGATGATGAATAGCATGATCATTGAGGTCTGTGGTGTTACAAAGCAGGCAACATTCGACACCTGGGTACAAGTGAATCATAAGTCAATAATGAAGGATAGCTCGATACTCAATAGGTGACATGGACAAATCAAGCCCATAAATGGGAATGAGAACTAGGAATTCTTATACATTGACAACTTAGAGAGAAGCAAGGATAGCTAGTTGTCACTGAGAGAGGGTTGTAGTGAATTGATGGACAACAATTTTTTAGTAAGTGTTTGCCAAAATAGACCATGTCTTTGAAGTGGAAGAAGACATACATGATAAATAGGACCAAGAAAAGGACATAAAGATCTTATGAATGGTGTCATGTGAAGAAGTGAAAGAGGCTCCTATAGGCACAGATCCAACCTCTTATAAGATGCGGTCTTGGATTTCTAAGTGTGGGTTCGAGAGGAAACATAAGCAAATTTTCTAACATCGAGGGAAGATTTGATGCCTGAATCTCCAAGGTGCACATGAAACGTGACCAAGCACTGTTGTAGATCACCGAAGCTTGGGCCATCACCAACCATAATATGTGCTAGACATTGATGAAGCTCATAATCAAAATCATCCAACACAACATTGAAAGATGTTAGGAGTGTTGTTCGAAGAGAAAATAATATCTTATACATCCCAACACATGATTGAAGAAGAAGAAGTTGACATTATGGAACTTGAAGCAAAGCCAAGCAATCCATCATGAAAAGAGTTTTAGCCACATGTTCCTTGAGAAGCTCCAAGACAAAAAATCGATCTGTAAAAAGGAAATCCTAAATTCTTCACTCCATACAGAGGACGACATATGTTAGTAGGGAACATACCAAACTCCAAGATTATCTTGGATCATCTGAAGGCTAAACGATTTTTGTCTTTTTAATATTGATATGAAGATTGAAGTCTGGGTCTCATTTTTAGATATTAAATAATGACTTGGAGACTTTGAGAGTGTCACCAATGAGGGTGCCATCATCAAGATAGAAAGTAAGAATGTCAATGTGTCATCCTTCAACTACTAACTAAGAGGATTGAGAATCATAGAAAAAGAAAAGGCCCCAACAGATCACCTTGTTTGAACCCAACCATGGAAAGAAGAGGCTCATTCTGATCTATGTAGAGACGAGTTGGGGAACACAATTCAACACAATGTGCAATAGCTGACCAATGAATATTGGTGTCACGGAACCATTCATACCCCAATCCCAATCCCACTGCCTAGACAGTGGTAAAGGGATTGAAGCGCCCATCCCTGAGTGGCCTGAAAGGATCTAACACACTTGCATATATAATAAGAAATAATAACTCAAAAAATAGATATTTAAAAAACAAACTAACCCAATATAGGAGATATAACCGATTTATCCTTGTCATCAGAGTATATGGAGTGCAAAAGTGATCTTAGTAGTGTTCCATTTGTCTTGCCTAAAATCAAGAAAATTGAGACACAATCATGCAATTGCACGGTACACCATCAAAACATCATATGTTTTGTATGACAAGAACATAATGATCTTTTGTAGAGATGCCCTATATCTCATAAACTATACTTGATAGTTGAATGATAAATGTGTATGAAACATATATTGAATAACCTGATAACTCAATCATTGAATACCTATAGCACTATCATCTAGAGCGCATAAACAAGAAATGCATTTCTAGAATCCATATGATGGTTATCTAGACTTTTGGTTATTGAACTAATAGAGACATGCATGTATTATTTGTTGTGCAATATGACAAGAATATATTCACTGGATGTAGTGGGAGATCGACTATTCCATTAGGACTAGTACATACTGATGTACATAGACATTTTGAATGAATGCTAAAGGTAGTTACAAGTACCTCATTATATTTACTGATACAATCAGTAGATATTTAAATTTGTATTTATTGAAATACAAGTTTGGATCTCTTGAAGTGTTCAAGGAGATCATAAATGAAGTACATAACTAAATTGGTAAAAGTATTAAGATACCTCGACATGATCGATGTTGATATATGTAAACCAAGAGTTTGAGAACCTTTTGGGAAATCATGATAGTGTGTCGTAATGAACTCCACCTAAAACATATTGATGTGTCAGAAAGAAGGTATCACACCTTGTTAAGTCATGGTGAGATTATCATTAAAATCTAGCTAATCTTACAATTTCTTTTGGGCACATGCTTAAACACTAAACAATGTATTGTCTAAAATGGTTCAAAAGATACCATACGAGATATGGCATGGGAAGTGTCCCAATGAGTCATTTGTATTTATTGGGATTGAAAGCTTGTATAAGAAAATAGTTTCTTAAAAGTCTTTATCTAAAAATCACATGAATATTATCCTGTTGAATACTACTTATATTCCAGCCTGACAACAAAGTGTTTGTTGCTATGATGGCTGAATTCCTAAAGGGAACTTAGTTCCAAAGGAAATAGTGGGAGTAAAAGTAGAACTCAAAATGTTTGAGACAAACATGAAAACATTGAACCTAAAGAGGTACGATAAGGAACAAGGAGAATCACAAACTATTGTGGAACCTCAAGTTCCTTGTGTAAACACAAAACTCTTTTAGTTTGAAAGATTATGATATCTTATAAAGGCATTAAGTTGATCATATTGATGAGTCAACTACCTACCTAGAAACTATTGAGAAACCAGATTCTAAAAATTGCTTGAGGCCATGAGATCTATGATGGACTCCATGTTGGTATTTTACAAAAACACATGTTTTATCACAAAATAGTACCCAATGATGAGTGATATGCACTGAAGTATGTTTAAAATGCAAAATTGACTTGAAAAATAAATTTAATTAGCACTCTAATGTCTACAAATTGAAATATATAAAGTTGGTTTAGGTGGACCATCGGCCGAGTTGCCAACTCGACAGATCAGTGCTTGAGAGTTTTTTTATAAAGCCAATCAGTCGAGTTTTTGAGTCACAAAACTCAATTGATGGATGGGCTGGAGAAAACATAAGTCAAGTTTGGCTGACTTTTCTCCCTCTCAACTAGAGAAAAATTGAATGATCCAACCTCCAGCTCCCTCTAGCTCTCAACCCTAGCCCTGAACTTCCTCTCTCTAGCCCTAGTTTGACCTATATCAACCTTCCTTGACCTCTTTCCCATCAACCATAGGTGTGTGGACAGTTTTTGGTGCTGTTTCCCTCATTTTTTCTCTCTGCATCCTTTCATTTTTTCTCCATTGCGTCAAATAGGGGAAAGAGAGCCGCCCCATCTGGAGCACCATCCTCCTCCTCCAACTTGTTGCTTATACCCTTTGATGATACCTTCTTTGTCTCTAATGATGCTCTAAATAGGTACAAGGAGATCCTCCCTAGGAATCCCTTTCCTTTTTTGTGCCCCTTTTGAGCCAACCCCATGTAGACAAAGGGTTATTGATCAAGTTGCCTTGAGTGTTGAACACGCGTGCTACCACAATTCCATCACAAGCACAAAAGCCATTCATGAATTCTATGCTAATTTGCAATGGAGTTATGACACTCTCATACCCCCACCTAATGCTCAAGTAGTCCTTACTTCCATGATATCTAGGAAGAAATTCCAAGTCTCTGAGGATACCTTGAACATCTTTTTCTTGGGTACTGAAGTGACTGATACATGGAGGAATGATTACCCTGAGTATTTTGACCTAGTTGACTCTGAGGCCTTCTACAAGCAATATGATCTCACTCTTCTTGATATTCACAAATTCTTGAAGAAGCCTCAGTTTCCCTATAGAAGGATGTGTACCCTTCCCTCCTCAACCTTAGACCTCAAGAACCGCATACTTGACCTAGTTATTAACTGTAATATTCATCCCAAGAAAAACCAGACTAAAATTGTAGAAAACACTATGGTAATTATGTTTTGTATCTTGAATAACATTGGAGTCAAGTGGTCTGGATATGTCCTTCACCACATGACCTATTTTGACTCTGGTAAGAATACCCGTGGCACCCACCCACCCTACCCAGCCCTAATTTGTGGTCTTTTTCAGATTGCCACTGGTAAATCTCTTTTTCATGACCTTCATTACAAGCCTTCCCGAAAAGGAGTTTGCATTAGTGAGACCACACTTCAGAAGTCTATGCCTATCGCTTCCTCTACCACACCTGGAGCCTCTACCTCCACCCATGCACCCCCACCACCTCATCCATCCCGGTCTACCTACAACTCTTTCCATGTATCAAATGAAATCCTCATGGGTTACATGATGCATCAACAGGCGTACAACCTTTAGGTTCAGGAGCATATGCATCATGATCTCTGTGCCATCATGTCTACCATGAAACTCTCATGTGCACACCCTTGTCCTACCTACCAGCCCTACCCTGAGGTGACTATGCATCCTATGCATATGATCACTTTTACCCTGCTCATCCACCTACTGCTTCCGCTACTACACCCTCTGATGTTGGTGGATCTACCCTTTCTGTGCTACCTCTCCATACTGGTCCTATAGTTACCCTTCTTATAGGACTTGACGCTTCTTCTCCTTCTTATCCTCAAGCCCAGGAGTTACATGACCTTGGTATGTCATGGGCTGAGAAAAATGCCAAGTGGCCCGGTCATGGCTTTGGTTCCTCTATTGATGAGGAGATGCCTGATCTGGCTGATGAGGAAGCTACTGCTGCTAATGAAGAGGCCTCTGAGGATGACGGTGATGATGGTTCTGGTGGATCTACTAGTGGTTCTGGTGATGAAGGTAATGTTGCTGTCTCTACTGCACCTTCAGACAGAGATGATGACTATGAGACAAAAGCCTCTGTCGATGATGCTGATGATGTTGATGATGTGGACATAGATGACCTAGATGTTTAGATGTTTTAGTTAGTAGTCTGCAGATGCTGATCATATATATCTTTCTAGACTATTTTTTTCTAATAACATTTGGTCACATTTTCTAAGATGTACTATTTATCATCATGTTTTTATCATTTTGGCTTGTAGTTGTTTCTGAGTACATGCCCTCTATGTTGTAATCTTAATCATATGTACACTTACTCTTTGATTTACTATATCTCATGAGTTCGTGCCATGTTTACCATATTTTTATTATGACATAGATTGCTTGTTTATCTCGTCTCTATTTGGGGTATGCTTATGAGATTGCATGTTTTATGTTGTGGATGTATGTTTGGTTGTGCTTGGAAAAGACATGTTTATGTGCTCTTCTACCCCCTTCCTTTTTGATAATGTCAAAAGGGGGGAGAGAAGTTCAATGTTTTGAAGCTCAACCATATTGTTTTTGTTGTCTATGTGATCGTGTTCTTGTTCATTATATGCTTTATCATGTGATTTGCTAAAGGATCATATAGTATACATGTTATATTATTTTGTGTAGATAAACTAACTATGAAGGTAAGAGTAAGCATAGCTTGAGGGGGAGCAATTCACATTGTTAAAACTCTGAATCCCCCTACAATTCACATGGCAAAGGTATAACTTTACATATCCTTTTCCATATGATTGAGGAATGGTTTGTCATTGTCAAAATGGGGGAGAATGTTGACTTGAGAGTTATACATTGCCCAAATTTTGATAATGAATTAACCATTCCATTCCTATGTATCTAATATGTTTGTTCAAGATTGATTTTAGGCTTCAAGTACATGAAAAGGATCAAATTACACACGCCCTAACTTGTCCAAGTTCAAGTAAAAAGCAATGCAAGTGCGTGTTTTGGGAATTCACTCCAAATGACCTTAAATTATTTTTGTAATGACTTGTATTGATGATATGCCTTGTAACGAAGATGAGAAAGAATATGGGAGACTTAATTCCAATGTTTGGTCACTCAAAAGTCAATTTAGAAAATTTTTCACAGGCTATTTATCAGTTGAGCTAGAAACTCGACCGATCCAATGATGGATTTTTTTTAAGATGGCCAATCGGTCAAGTTGCACACTCACATAACTCGGCCGATCAATCAACTAACAAAATTTGATTTTAACTCATCAGTTGAGTTTTCCAGAACAAACTTGACTGATAATTTGAAAATTGGCTTTGTCACCTAGTATCGGTTGTATTATCTTTATTGAAACTCGACCGAATGTACTATACAAAAATGCATACAAAGTAATTATAACCATTGGAGAGTTATTTTGAGAAAGAATAGATCTGTTGTAACTTGGAAAATGGCTATATTTCTCCCTAAAGTGATCCCACACTCAAGGGAACACCCCCAACTATAAATAGGACCCCTTGTAGTTCATTCCAAGTTTGCTCATTCATGCTATTCTAAGTTCTTTCTATAGTTGAGTGTGTTGAAACTCCTTGAGCCCCTTTCTCTCTCTCATTTACAAAGCATTTCGTGATTATTAGTGAGTTAGGCCAGTTGTAAGGGAGCTAGCTCCATGTTCTTGTAAATCTCTCATTCAATTCGATCTTCCGTACCCCCTTTCTCAAAGAGAAAAGGTTTAAACAAGCTACTCCAAGTGAAGGTGATGTTATTGTTGTTCTTCTTCAAGGTTGAAGAAGAGGTGAAGATCTTCTCTAGGTGAAGAAGAAGGGAAAGGCCAATATTCAAGAAGAATGGGTAAATCCTTCAAGGCCAAAGACTTGATGCAAGTGTGGGCAAGTCCTTATTGAATGTTGAAGACGTCTTGATCAAGTGGGTAAGTCCTTGTGTAGGTGGAAGACTCTTGTCTTGAGTAGGTAAGTCCTTGGTTGCATTGTGATCTCCTTGTATCACTAATGAATGAATATAAGTATACACAGATTGAAAAGTCCTAGAGGTTGACCTCTCTAGGTATTGGATTGACTATCCCCTAGTTTGGAGATTGGAACCACTCTAAACCACCTTGTCCAAGTGCATGTTTCAATTTCTCTCATCCTTGCTATGCTAGATTAGTTAGGACTTCGAATTGCTCTTAAACTATTGGGTTTGATTGATATAATTTGAAGGTCTAACTTATCTTGTGAGAATATTAAAATTCTATTCACCCCACTCTAGAACCCTAGATCCAACAATTCCTACTCAAGTCGAGATGCAAAATCTATCATTAAGTTATTTTGGATGATAATCTTCCCCAGTTTTAGAGTTCCAAGAGATGTGATATGTGATGGAGAAACATGTTTTAGTGAAAAGCAATTCAATAATCATCTCAACAAGTATGGAGTCAAGCATAAGATATGTACTCCACATCAACCTCAAAATGGTAGGACAAGTTGAAGTATCAAATAGGCAATTTAAGAATATCATGGAGAAAACTATTTCTAGTTCAAGTAAGGACTAGGCACTCAAGCTAGATGACACTCTATGGGCATTCCAGACAACTTTCAAAACATCTATTGGCACAACGTCATTCAAGATGATCTATTACAAGTCGTACCATCTTCCTCTGGAGCTAGAGTACACAAATCTATGAGAAATCAAGTTCTTGAACTTTGATATAAAGAAAGTAGGTGAAAAGAGAATGCTACAACTATAGGAGCTTGAAGAGCTCCATCTTGATGTATATGAAAATGCAAAAATCTACAAAGAAAGAACAAAAGAAAGACATGATAACAAGATTAGAAGCAAAGAATTTGCAGAGGGATATAAAGTGCTTCTATTCAACTCTAGGTTGGAGATGTTTATATGAAAACTACATTCCAAGTGGTCCGAACCATTCCATGTTCTTAAGATCTACCCATATGGGACCGTGGAGCTCCAAGGTAAATAGTCAACATTCAAAGGTAATGGCCAATGTTGCAAGCTCTACATTGAAGGAGAGAAAATAGAAAAAGGAGTCTCATGCTTCTCTTAGACATTTGATGATGAAGACTAAAGTCTCACTCTAGACTCTAAATGGAGGATCTTCTGATAGTTGACCCTACACTTAGGATAGATTTTCTTTAAAGTTTTACTCAAATAACTTTTTTCTTTTCCAAATAAATTTGTCATGGGTGAACGTAATAAACTTAGAGACTGATAAATATGCTAAATCATTGTAGGTGATGAAGAAAAATTGAATCAGCAACAAAGTAGCCCAAACACAACATGCATGCCAAATGACACACCGTGTTAGTCTTAGAAGAAGTGATTTTGGTCACTCAGTTCAGAATGCATGATGTGTGGCATAGCCAACATGGCGTACATGGATTGAAGAAACAAGGAAACTTGGAATCAAACACGACATGCTTGATAAAGAACACATCGTGTCACATGTCAACCAACCATATAGTGAACAAGTGCGAAGAAGAACACGACGTGTACATTTACAGACACAACATGTCTTTCTAAGAAAGAGCAAAAAAGAGAAAATGTAATGCACAATTACAACATGGCGTCCAATTTCCCAAACACGACATGTTTGGAAAACTGAAATAGGGTTATTAAACCTGAGTTCAAACTCATTCTCCAACTTTCCCTAATTTAAGCTGTGTTCAAGCAACTAAAGGAGCATCTAAGTTTGCCAATCTTGCTGTTGTTTTCAGATCTACATAGTGAGATACCCTCTACCATGTCCAATCTCATCTCGTATTTAGATATGCATCTACAGGATCGTCACTGCCGACCCATTCAAGTGCAAATGTCTCTTCCTTTCTGACCTTCTTCTCCACCTCTCGATCACCTAAGAAAATGAAAAAACCAATTCAATCACCGCAACATTCTAATCTCATTCAATCACCACCCATCTTAGACACCTTGGCCTCAAGCAATCAGCCACCATCTCATGCCACAACAACTCCGATCAATAAGATTCAAGTTGCCATCTTCTTCACTAAGTGCGTCTTCCAAGCAAGTAATCATCTCCGACTCAACAAAATTGCTATTCAACCTCACCGAAACCCTAGGAACACACCATGCGTGCCCAACATATGCTATATTTCAATCTTCTTCTTCAACCTACAATCGCCTAAAATTGCATCAAAGACACCGTGTTTGAACTCCAAACACACTCTATCTATTACTCTAGCAATAACACTTCAGTGCTCATGGCCCCCATCAAGTAAGTAGCTAAGCGCCATAGGGGTGAGAGCTCCTCTTCTACATCAACCTACATCTTGTATACTCAATTCAACATTAAGGCTGAGGAGGATGCTACATAGTAGAATTTGATATCATGTAGGGTCGTTCCTACACATTTTTCCTCTAATGAAACAATGGAAGCGCTGGGTTCAAGGATGAGGTGTTGGGATTTAGTGAGGGGATATGACTCAAGCACACCTACTGCACTGTAATCCCCACTTATCCAGACTGAGCTATGAATTTCTTAATAATCTCCATGGGGAGGAAGACCCAAAGAAGCCACATGTACCTTTTGGAATACTCATGGTCATGGCTATAAGCTCACATTTAAGCAATTATATGATGTATTTCAATGAACCTATGGATGAAGTATAGTAACACCTCCCCAATTTAACAGTTATGATCTCTAGAGGGAGAGTACTAAAGATGACATTCATGACATTAAAGCTGCCAGGGCATCACACATTCATAACCCCATCTTCTCCTACATGCACATGCTTCTTAGTACTTGTGTTTTTTCCAAAAAAGAAACACAAGGTGTCTGTGGCAAGTAGACTTATTTTCTTATAGGAAATGCTACACAATTATAAAATCAATGCATGTTACTTTATCCTCTACCATTTTTTGAGGCCAGAAGGAAGAAATACAGTGACGTAATGATTGAAGGATTTATAACCAATATTGTCCATAAGGTAAATGTAGACTTGACATGGTTAGAAGCTACCACCAGAAGAAATAGGGTTGATCTCTAATTTCTCATCTAGTCGGGCTTAATTGTTAGGGACTCCTCAAATGATACCAAGTTCAGACATTACTTCCATGGACATGAAGAATTCATCGAACACCTGATATGGAGGGGTTCACTTTAACAAACATAGATAATTGGAAGTTCAATAATGATGATGACAATGATTCTAGAGATAGACCTAAAACATCCACTGCTGTAGAGGTGTCGATGCCACTTCCTCCTCCTTCTATTGGCATGTAGAATGACTATAGATGGGCTATTCCAGATGTGAAACATCTTTTAGGTATGTAAAACAACACTTTGATCAACATGGCACCCGCTTGGATCAACTGGGCTAGTAGTACTCTGATATGCATTCCATGATTTAGAGGATGGATACATGGAACATCTCTTAGGGACACTATTCCATGCCTCCACTACCACCACTACCACCAGAGTAGTTGACATTCATAAACAACCTTGATGTTGACACCTTGAGGCAACATATTTTGACTTCTGATGAGGGCACTGGTCCCTCTTTCTATTTCACACCACAATAGATATCTGATTACAAAGCACTTGAGTTTGATTTCTGCAATGAGGACACTAAAAATTTAAAGCTTAGGGAGGGAGCAACCATCTAGTAATGTAGTTTTAGTTTCTTTTCATTATCTTTTTCTTAGTTACAATTCTATTTTTCATTTTATACCGTGATACATCTAGTATGATCTGAGGCTTATTCTCTTTGTCAAATTGATTTCCCCTTCATGCTGAACTATTTCTCCCAATTTATATTGAGAAATATAAATTGAAGGAAAATTGTACATGCCTTGAATCAATTAAACGAAACCTTTTGCCAACCACATTGACTTCTTTTTGGTTTATTGATTTTAGCCTGCACGTTCATTTTTCACCCTCTTGACCACCCAATACATGTTATAGATGAATCTTCTTGGCTTAATCTACACTAAAATGTTGTTTAGCATTGTAGATGTCCTTATCAAATTCTTAGTGTCTTTGCAACCAACCTCTCAATGAAATTTTAAATAAATAAATGAAATCAATTGATTATGCAATATAGTTAATTCTTGTGTGCTTTGGGGAAAGGATTTTAGTTTAAGGCCACATGGTTCTCAAGTGAAACCCAACTCACTTTAATTATTTTGGCATGTTCGTCAAATTGTTTTACATTTATCCCATGAAAGATGGATAAACCTCCCATGTATCATTCTATCCTAGTGTAAGTCTTGACCTATCTACGATGGTTAGGTGTTACATCTTAAAAGAGGGTATATGATCGCATTCAACATTCCACATATGCATAAATCTATTCTAGCTTCCGAGTACCAGAACCCATTCTTCATCTCTTAATCTTGTTCTAAGAAGCAATGAGAACATTGTTGGACTATATAAGTTAGATCGGATTTCAACTTGTATATCCTTAACTATTTACAAAACTGGGTTGCATATTCACTGATTATTTGGCTTGCTCATCTAAGTTCTACCTAGTGTTGTTCTATTGATTCTTCCATTTAGATTTTTGCCACATTTGTTGAAAAAAATTCCAATCTTGGGTGCTTAAGTTGAACTCATGGCTAACAATAATAACTCACTGATTATGATTGGATTGGCTTGATACAATTTTCCATTTTATTTAATTGATACTTGTGCTTGACTTTTTTCAGTGATGTTTCCATGTTCTTTTTTCTCGAGGAAAAGTAATAGTTCAAGCTTAGGGGGATTCCATGTGAATAATTTATATAGATTTTTGCCCACTTTTTATGTATTTTCAATCCATTTTATACCTCATGTTGCCTCTAATCATATTAGATTCCCAGTTTATAGTTGTTAGTACTCGTTCCATATTTGTGATCATAGGTACATCATGTTGGTAAAGAAATGGGGTTAATTCGACCACCAAATCTGACTTTATTTGAATTCCCCAAAGGATTGCACACATTTGAAGACACATATGAAGTTTCTGATGGAAACACGATGCATAGGCCATCTAACATGCCATGTCCCCACATTCAAGAATCCCGCAAAGTCTGTGCCTAGAAGGAACATGATGTGTCTTAAATTCACACACCATGCCCTTTCAATCCAGAAGCCACAGTAACACATCAATGCGACATGATTGAATATGCACATCTCATGCTAACTAATGCCAAACTCCTATATTTCCTCAACTTGTAGCAACACGAAGTGCAATTGCAGCCCTAATTTAGGGCTCCATCTTATGTCTTATTACACTTCAATCACATCTAAATCAGTTAGGTTACATGTTATTTCCCTCAAAATGCATATTTTTATAAAATGCACTTGTGGACGTTCTTTGAATGTTTTTCATGTACTTGGACCACACTTGGATGGATGAGAGAGAGAGGATGATCCTTGGGTTTCTCTACCCTTAGAAGGGCCCATAATGAGTTCAAATGCTCCCTCAACCTACCCCTAGTGGGCAAGAGTCAACTCGAGCAAAGAAATGCATGGATGAGAAAAGTTGAAGTGCAAAGTGTAGCTGAAGACCCCAACATGGTTGTGGTGCCAAGGAACGACTGTGTTGGTCAAGAGAAAATCACACATAGATGATGGCATTTGACAAGCTACAACAACCTTAGCAGCACGATCATGCCATGCAGAACGACTATGCCAAGAAGACCTCAACATGGTCGTGCCAACTAGAACAATTGTGTTGGCCAGAGGTAGAACATGCATTCCAAGAAGAAAGTCTAAGCCCCCAACTCACCCACCACGATCGTGCTACCCAACTCGTCTGTTCTACGTTGCCCCTAGCATGACCATGCTTCCCAACACAAACATGTTGCCCAACACAACGGTGCAACCAACCTCCATTTTCCCACTTTCAACATGTGATTTTCCACTTCCTCAGAATGGTGGATGCCTCTCAGCATAGTTGTGCTACCTCCTACCCACCACAATCGTGCTGCCCAGCACAACCGTGTTGCCACCCAAAACCTAGTTTTTTCTAAATTGTTCTACCCATTTTCCCCCACTTAACCTAGTGATTTTCCACCACCTATACATACCTAGGTGGCGACTTTAGCACAAGGTTACACACCTATAGAATTCATTTCTACCTTCTTTAGTGCATTCAAGATCTCCCACCTACTCCCACCTACTTCTACTCCATTTCCATCTTCCCCAACCTCAAAACCCTAGTTTTCTATGGTTTTTGCTACTTCCACCACCCATTCCATGCCATCTTTCCACCTAGTAGGGAGGAGATCGTGCTCTTACTGCTGGAGGTGAAGGAGAAGAAGATCTTCCACGAGTTCCATGACTTTTCTTTCTTCTTCTACCTCTTTTTTTGCTCTTTTTGCACTATGAGTAGCTAAACCCTTTATGGTGGGTTGTTTGGGGGTAAACTGTTACTTTGTACCATGTTGGGTGAATATAACCTGTAAAATTTATAATTTCATTCTATGATATTTGCTTTCTACTTCTGTCCTATTTACCATGTTCTTCTTATGGTTTGTGCTTGAAAACATAAATTGCTTGATGTTTTATGATTGAAACCACCTAGGTATAAGAGAAGATGGCATATGTGAGGTTATTTTGGGATTTTTCCTAGGTCCAACTAGTGGATCCCTAGCTAGCACTCCATCTTCCCACACATATATCCCATCTCATACTCGTAGGTGTGAGATCTAAGTAGATAGTGTAGGAGTGTTTATTGTATTTGCCTAGGAGTTTTCTAAAAGCTAGGTGGTGAGTAATGTGAGGTGAAACAACCTCATATCTACTTCCCATTCCTACCTTTGTCTCCCAATTATACTAAGGATTCTCACTCTAGAAACCTAGGTTAGTCAAATCCATTTGGAATCCCACCTAAACCTTTGTTCAATTGAGCCTCATAAGGATAGATAGGGTGTGCAAGGGTGTAGTTCCCCTTCACACACCCTATTCTATCCATAGCTGAATAATAGTTTAGGGTGATTCTATTGCATTTTTCTAGTTGTTTGGTTTGGTAATATAGAATGAATGGATAGGTTTGCACATAATATCCTCCCCCAAATGGAACCCTAGTAACATCCCCAAACAGCATACCTCTCTATAATTTGCATTAAAACCCTACTAGCTCTTACTATCTTATTCTCTCTTAGTTACTTGCTTCAATTCATTTTTTACTTAATTGCCTTATTTCAGATAGTTAGGTCTTGATAATGTAGTTAGTGTTCCTTTGAGCTTGTTAATGTTAATCTTGCTAGTTAATGATAATCTAGGTCCTCAATTGCTTTAGTGTCTAACTTTCTAAGCTAGTGTAACTTAGTCATAGTCTCTTTCTCTGGTTTACTTAGTTGCCTCTCTTTGTTAACTACAATTAACTATTTAGGGGTAAAATAGGGATCTACCTATTTTGCTTCCTTTCTTGCTTACATGAACCTTAGTGTAATCAAATCGAAACCAATCTCAATCCCTAAAAACCTAATCTTGACTTTAGGATAGCTTTATCTAACTTATCTCCAGTGCCTCCTCTTTCCCTACAGATCGACCCCTCACTTGTCACTCACCTATATTTTAATTCAATCTCGTGCACTTGTGGGTGATGTATTCTAATTTATGTGAATGTGTTAGTATTGGGGCCTTTATAAATTTGAAAGATCCCAAGTGTGTCTCTAGTGAGATTTGGGGTTGCATCATTTATAATTTAATTGAGTAGTGAGTAGTCCCAAAGTGTCACCCTAGGAAAGGCACATCAAGATTTCTGACACCGTTGTTTGGGGCACAAAGGGCCATAGCTACCTAGTAGTTGTCATGTTGACTCTCCCCTTTGGAACCATCCTTTTCCAGTTTATTTTGCTACATTTGAGAGACACATCAAGCTTTTAGGGGTTGTGGTGGTGGAGGGGCATATGAATTTCGAGGCCCTCAGTACTACTGTAATGTTCTGGTTTACCCTTATGGAAGTACATAGGCACCTTGAGGAGTGACATAGAAACACTCTCACTATTTGGATTGGCCATGGCTTGGGAAGGGAGTATTCCCTCCTGACGACATGCAAGTGAAAGGAGAGCCTCCTGTATGTCTCCATACCCTCAACCCTACTATTCTAAACTTCTATTTCATGTTGAGGACATCATGGTTTAAAAGTTTGGGGTGCTCGGGTGGTAAACCCTTATTTTGCTACACATTACTCTATGTTACTCATTCTAATTTTTTCTAAGATGATCAGATAGTCTAACTAAATATTACACTTTTCCATCCATACTTTGTGTGTTTGTTTTCTATTCGTGCATGCCATGTAGTTAAATTTCATGCATTTTTGCATAGTTTTTATTTTTTTTCTTTACATGCCATGCATTGCATCTCATGTAGATTTTTGGTATTTTGTGTGTGTTTTAGATAGGATTTGATTTCTTTATGCTTTCTATACCCTAAATGTGGGTTTATATGTGATTGACTGCAGGTTGGCACCATTTTGGCCTATTCTTCCCAAATTTAGAAAGTCTTACCCAAGATCATGCTTTGACCTAATCTCTACTTATTGAACTAAAAATCTTGACATATGACAAATGCATGCTACATTCTTGTGTTGCATTGCTAAATGGTCTTAATAGTTGAATTTCCACATGTGAATTACTTCTCTCATTCTTATGAATTTTTTGATTGAATTGTGATTTAAGCAAGCTATGTATGCTTAGGGTTTGTTGAATCGCATGGTGAAAGTATGAATTTCATAATTTCTCACTCATGTGGTGTAACATTATTTGATGAAGTGTTGGAATAATTTTCATGTAAGAGATCTTATGTTGAAACCCACAATAGTAACCCTCTTTGGTTTGACTTTTCTTTCATCATTTCTTATCTCTCCACCTCATGAAAGGATGCCAAAGAGCACATATTTAGCCTTGACCAGCTCTAAAAGTTTGGGGTAACCATATCTATATCTCTGCACTTCACCCTCACCACCATGTGACCTAGATACACCAAGGAAAAAAAGTTGCAAAAATAAAATAAAGATTCTCCTACAGTATATCATTTAAATAAAGAAAAGATGAGTGCTCCTACATAATAGCACTCCAACCTCTTACATAGCCTCCTTCTTCTATTTGCATAGCCATTGATCTGGGAAACATCAAACCTATCTCACTTCACCTTTTTTTGAAGCCATGTGGGTCATATAGTGTGGTTTGAAGTATGAAATTGAATGCATGAAAGTGAAACAAGACCCCTAATCATCTTTGATTATTACCGCCATGAAACGGTCTACGCAAGCACATGAAAGCCACATGCATTGAGTGTGTATTCTATGGCCTATATATGAAGTTTGTATGCTCAATGCTTTAGTCATGATTGGTTCATGAAAGTGGAGAAAATATAGGTGGGTTACATGTACTTAGTCACCATTAAGCCCATTTTGTCAACAATCATCTATGGAAATGCATTTATCAATCCTGTTTGTTGAAAAAAACTGAAGAGAGATTAAGTCAGAGCATACTTAAGGACAAGTATGTTTAAGTTTGGGGTGGTGATGCAACCTTAATTTGGGGCTCCATCTTGTGTATTATTGCACTTAAATCACATTTACATCTATTATATTACATGTTACTTCCCTCAATATGTATATTTCTATCAAATGCACTTATGGACATTCTTTGCATGTTTTTCAAGTACTTGGGCCACACTTGGATGGACGAGAAAGAGATATAGGATGATCCTATGGTTTCTTTACCCTTATAGAGGAACCCAATGAGTTCAAAGCCTCCCTCAAAGTACCCCTAGTGGCTAAGAGTCAACTCAAGCAAAGAAATCCATGGATGAGCAAAGTTGAAGTGCATATAAAGATACCAACACAACTGTGGTGCCAAGGAATGTCCATTTTGGTCAAGCAAGAATCACAAAGAGATGACAAAATGCGACAAGCTAAAACAACCTCAGTAGCATGGCCATGCCAACTAGAATGGCCATGCTAAGAAGACCCCAACATGGTTGTGCCATCCATATTGGCTGTGCTGGCCAGAGGTAGAACAAACATTCCAAGTAGAATGGCCAAACCCCCAACTCACTGACCACGTCCATGCTATCCAACACGACCATTCTACCTAGCCCCTAGCATGACCGTGCTACCCACCATGGTCATGCTACCAACCTCCATTTTCCCACTTTCAACCTATGATTTTCTACTTCCTCAGAATGACCATTCCCTCTCAGCACAAACATGCTACCTCCTACCCAACACGGCCGTGCTTCCACTCAAAACCTAATTTTTTCTACACTATTGTACCCATTTTGCCCCCACTTAACCTAGTGCTTCCCCACCACCTATATATACCTAGGTGGTGACCATAGCATGAGGTTACACCCCCATAACATTCATTTCTACCTTCCTTAGTGCATTCATGAGATCCCACCTACTCCCTCCTACTTCCACTCCATTTCCACCTTCCCCAACCTTAAAACCCTAGTTTTCTATGGTTTTCACTACTTCCACAACCCATTCCATGCCATCTTGACACCAAGGAGGGAGGAGATCATTCTGTTACTATTGGAGGTGAAGGAGAAGAAGATCTTCCACGAGCTCCATGGATTTTGTTTCTTCTTCTACTTCTTGTTCTCTTTTTTGCACTATGAGTAGCTAAGCCCTTTTGGTGGGCTGTTTGGGGGTAAAAATGTTACTTTGGTACCATGTTGGGAGAATATAACATGTAAACTCTTTAATTTCGTTCTATGATGGTTTCTTTTTACTTTTATCTTATTTGCATATTTCTTCTTATGGTTTGTGCTTGAAAACATAAATCGCTTGATGTTTTATTCTTAAAACCACCTAGGTTTAAGAGAAGATAGCATATGTGAGGCTATTTTGGGATTTTATCCTAGGTCCAACTAGTGGATCCCTAGATAGCATCCCATCTTCCCACACATCTATCCCTTCTCTTACTGCTAGGTGTGAAATCTAAGTAGCTAGTGTAGGAGTGTTTAGTGTAATTGCCTATGAGTTTTCTAAAAGCTAGATGGTGAGTAATGTGTGGTGAAATACTCTCATCTATACTTCACATTCCTACCTTTGGCTCCCAATTATGGTAAGGCTTTTCACTCTAGAAACCAAGGTTATGCAAATCCATTTGGAGTTCCATCTTAACCTTAGTTTAATTGAGCCCCGTAAGGCTAGATAGGGTATGCAAGGGTGTAGTTCCCCTTCACACATAGTATTCTATCCTAGTACAACTAATAGTTTAGGGTGATTCCATTTCATTTGTCTAGTTGTTTGGTTTGGTAATCTAGAATGAATGATTAGGTTTGGATGTTATATACTCCCCCCAATTGGAACCCTAGTAACATCCCCAAATGACCTACCTCTCTATAACTTGCATTGAAACCCTACTTGCTCTTACTAGCTTATGCTTACTTAGTTACTTGCTTCAATTGCTCTGTTACTTAATTGACTTGTCTTGAATAGTTAGGTATTTCTAAAGTAGTTATTGTTCCTTTGAGCTTGTTAGTGCTAATCTTGCTAGTTAATGATAATCTAGGTCCTTACTTGCTTTACTGTCTGACTTGCTTAGCTCGTGTAACTTAGTCTTAGTCTCTTGCTCTTGTTTACTTGGTTTCCTCTCTTTTTAAACTAGAAGTAGCTATTTCAAGGTAAAGTAGGGCCTTGCCTATTTTGCTTCCTTTCTTGCTTTCTTGCATGACCTTAGTGTAATCAAACCAATACCAATCTCAAACCCGAAAAACCATAATCTTTGCTTTAGGATAACTTAATCTAACTTATCTCTAGTGGCCCCTCTTTCCCTATGGATTGAACCCTCACTTGCCACTCACCTATACTATAATATGACCATGTGCGCTTGTGGGTGATATATTCTAGTCTATGTGGATGTATTAGTACATGGCCCATTATAAGTTTGAAAGATCCCAAGTGTGTCTCTTGAGAGTTTTGAGGTTGCATCTATTCATAATTTAATTAAGTAGTGTGTAGTCCCAAAGTCTCACCTAGGAAAGGAACATCAAGCTTTTTGGTACCATCACCAGGGACATAAAGTGCCATAGCTACCTAGTAGTTGTTGTGTTGATTCTCTCTTTCAGCATCATCCTTTGCCAATTTGTTTTACTACATCTGAGAAACACATCAAACTTTATGGGCTTGTGGTGGGGGAGGGGAATATGGATTTTGAGGCCCTTGGTACTTCTACAATGTTGTAGTTTTCCCTTGTGGTGGAACATAGGAACCTTGAGTAGTGCCCATTGAACCACTATCACTATTTGGATTGACCATGGTTTGGGAAGGGTGTCTTCCCTCCTCACAATGAGAAAGTGAAAGAGAGCCTCATGTATGACTCCATACCCTATACCCTACTATTCTAAATGTCTATTTCATACTGGACAACATTGTTTAAAAGTTTGAGGTGGTAGGGTGGTAAGCCCTTATTTTGCTACACATTCCTCTATGTTCCTTGTTCTAATTTTTTGATGAGATGATCAAATAGTATAACTGAATATTACACTTGTCCATCCATACTTTGTGTGTTTGTTTCAAATTTGTGTAATATATGTAGATAAATTTCAGGCATTTTGCATACGTTTTAATTTTCTTTTGCTTTTCATGACATTAATTGCATATCACGTAGGCTTCTGGTAATTTTTGTGTGTTTTATGTAGGATTTGCTTGCTTTATGCTTTCTATTCCCTAAATGTAGGTTTAGATGCAATTGAATGCAATTTGGCACCATTTTGGCCAATTTTGCCCAAATTTAGAATCTCTTGCCCAAGAGCATGTTTTGACCTAAGCTTTACTTATTGAATTGAAAATCTTGACATATGACAAATTCATGCTAAATTATTGTATTCTATTGCTAAATGGTCTTAATTATTGACTTTCCAAATATGAATCACTTCTCTCATGCTAGTGAATTGTTTGGTCGAATTGTGATTTAAGCATGCTATGGACGCTTAGGGTTTGTGGAATCACATTATAAAAGTATAAATTTAATTATTGCTCACTCATGTGGTGTGGAATTATTTGATGAAGTGTTGGAATAATTTTCATGCAAGAGATCTTATGTGTAAACCCACACTAGTGACCCCTCTTTATCCATTTGGAATTCTCATGTGTCCATTCTTGCAATAAATGCATCTCTCATTTGCACTAAACCTATGCTCTTCATCCCTTTGATCACCAAAGTTGTTATCAAATATTACATCCACATATCCTCCTTTCAATTGACCAGTACGACTCTTAAAGTGACTATGTCGAATATCCTCATCTCAAACTCACAAGGCTGAGGACTTGTATATGTTGATCTTTATCTTCATGTCCATGAATGAGACTGTCATTATGCCACTGCGAACATGTATCTCGACATCAGCTGTAGATAAGAAGGGTCTTCCCAAGATGATGGGAATCTTCCTAACATCTGACTCCATGTCAAGAACAATGAAATCATCCAGGAACACTGCTCCCCTTCCCTTATCAATCATTACCAAAACATCATCCACTCTGCCTCTAGGCACTTTGATGGAACGGTCTGCCAATTGGAGAGTGCAATGAGCCGGTTTCAACTTGCCTAAGACTAGCTCAACATAGACACTATATGGCATCAAATTCACACTAGATCCCAAATCAAGTAGGGATTTGTCTATGCAATCTCCCCCAATGTAGCTAGGTATGAGTGGGGCTCCTAGGTCTTTTCTCTTCACAGGAAGTGAGTGTTAGAGGATTGGCTCACTTGTTCAGTCAACTTGACTCTCTTTGGTATTCTCCCTGTTGACCTTCTATTCACAGTGCATAAGTTCTTAAGACATTTGGATTATGATGGGATTTTCTTGATAGCATCCAACAATGGAATGTTGACCTTCACTTGTAAAAACACCTAAAGAATGTCAACATTGTGCTTTTGTCTCCTCCTTACTTCTAGTGGCTCATCTAATGCTTCAATGAATGGTGGCTCACTTGCTTTGGCCTTACTTGCATCACCATGATTCTCTTGTGGCATGTCATGAAGTGGAACACTAGGGATGGTGGGACCTACAAATGGAGTGTGAGGTGGAGCACATGGTATCACAAACCCAACAGTAGGTATCACAACATCATCTTAGGCAATCTCAATCAGAGTATCACCACTTGGCTAACTTTGCTTTGCTTTATCAATCTTTCTTTGACTTACAGGCTGCTCAAGAGATTTCCCACTCCTTAGAGCTATCACAACACTTCCTTTCTCATGGTGGAGAGGGGGATTTAGTTGTGGATATGGAGGAGGTTGAGGTGGCATTTGGTATTGAAATTGAGGTGGAGCGGGGAATTGAGGCTGGAAGGTGAATGTTTGTGAAAGTTGTGGTGATGTAGGAGGAGGAGGAGTGTGTGTAAGGCTTTGGATGGCCTTGGAAGTGGTATATGGGCTATACTTTCATGGGAGGTAGACTATAGAAAACCTGTGAGGAAGGCATTGGTCCACTTGCTTCATTGAAACTTAAGATGGGTTTTGAAGACATTTTTTCTTCTTGGAGAAAAAGTATGGACTATAGCAGCTCTAGCTTTTCCTCAAGCCTTGTAACATTCTTTTGGACATCATCAAAGTTTTTCAACCTAGAGAGAACCTCTTCCTCAAACCTTGAGCTATATCTTGGACTTTTTGGTTTGTGATAGCTATAGGAGTGAGGTGTCTTCTTTTCTTCACCATAGAACTCAATAGAATTCACCGCATGGCAAGGAACATTTGTCACTTAGTTCTTCATGAAGATCACCATGTCACCAAGAATCTTCACCGCTTGTGGGATTGAGTTACTATGAGTCAAAGATGTCACACTAAAGGCATGGTCACCATCATTCATTATGCTAGAATCTCGGATTCTTGAACCTTTAGCCAACTGCTCAAACAATAACCATATCTCCTCAGTTGGCCTAGCCATGAAAATTCCTCCACAAGAAGAAACTACTGAAGCTTATTATTTGGAGATAGACCAGAGTGAAATGACTGAACTAGCTGCCACAAAGGGATCTCATGGTGCGAGCATTCTCTCAACATCTTCTTAAATCTCTCCCATGCATTGTGAAACTACGAATTGCCCATTTGACTGAAATGTACTATGGCACGCCACATTTGTGTCAAACTTGCTATAGAGTAGAATTGCCTTAGGAAGGCATTCTTCATCTCTTCCCAACTCATGATTTCTCTTCTTGAATCATACCAATCTTTGGCTTTATCTTTGAGGGAGAAAGAGAACAAGTTCAATCGGATTGTGTCATCACTAGCCGTCGACGTCCTGAAGGTGGAGCATACTTCAAGGAAGGAGTCCAAGTTCTTGTAGGGGTTCTCATCCTCCGAGCCATAGAAGGTGGGCAACATCCCAAGAATACCTAGAGGGATGAAGAATTGCACCCATGCATTTGATCAACTCTGCTAGCAATTGGGGATTTGTAGTTTCTAGGCATGAAGTAATCTTGAAGTGGCTTGTGAGGTGAATTTTTTCCTTCCATCTTGTCTTCCCCAAAAGGCTTGTCACATGCACAAGGCACAACCAAACAAAATAAAGAAATCTATCAAACCAATATGCAAAAAGAATGCAAATAATAAATAATAGAAATGATGAGGGTAGTAGGAAAAGATCAAAGCAAAACTAACTATCTAGGATGAGCACCTTTCTCCCCAACAACAATGCCATAAAGCTTGGTGTGTCCTTCTAGAGGTGCACACACTAATCGATTGGGATTTGACTAAATTCTCCCCATGAGATTGGGACACACGATGGAAAACTTTCAAAATTTATAAGTACCTAAACATACACACCTACTGCTACTAAAAACACCACACCTGCGAGTGCACGAGGTCATGTCATAGTATAGGAGGGTGACAAGTATAGGGTCGGTCCATAGCGAGAAGAGGGGGCACTAGAGCTAGATTAGATTTTGTGTTAGGTCCCTATTGCAGAGTCTAGGTTTGAAGAGTTTGAAGGTTGATTTAATGATTACACTAATGATGACAAGAATTTATTTTACCAAAAGAAGACTCATAGCTGGCATAGCCCTAAAATCAACTAAGAATAGTTCTTCAAAGATTGTCTTATTTTAAAAAATGAGAGAGCACATTTATAAATAGAGGACATGTGAGAATCAAAACCTAAGTTAACCCTACACAGTTAATTCTACTGAGCAAGAGAATAGTGCTTCAAAGATTGGTTTATTTTAAAGAATGGGAGAGCACATTTATGAATAGAGAACAAGCGAGAATCAAAACTTAAGTTAACCCTAGACAGTTAATTCTATTGAGCAAGAAAAGACAAGGCAAGCAAGAAGATGACCAAGCTACACTAAAGTAGGCAAGAAGAGGTCTATACAACACTGAGATAGAAAATAGGGAAAAAGAGAAATTAAAGACCTAAACTACCAAGAGAAAAGCAAGAACAAGGCAAGAAGCTAACTAAGAAAGTAAAGAACTAACTAAGCTAACACTAGCTAAGCAAGAAGACAATTAAGGTTTTAAAGTAATGAAGGGATGTGTGGACTATTTGGGGAATGCACTTATCAATCAGGTTGGGGGGTGAACTGTGAACATTATGCTTTCATTCAGATTACCAATCCAAACAACAAACTAGAGTCTAATGAATTGCCCTAGACTACTAACTAGCCATGGATATGATAGGTTTTGTATAGGGAAACTAGTCCCTAAAACCTCCTATTACCATTACTAGGCTCAATTGGGTCAGAGTTTATGTGTAATTCAATTAGATTCTAAAGAAGCATAGGTTTCTAGGTTAGATGATCTTAGGGTGATTAGGGGCTGAGGGTAGTAATGGGAGTGGAAGTGAGGTTTTAGGCCTCCCATCACACACATTATAGCCTTGAGAAAGTTCCACGCTAAGAACACTTAATTCATCTCAAATATCTACTTAGATCTCTCAAGTAGGGTTAGGGAAATTGATTAGCTTGTAGGAGGATGGGTACCTAGCTAGGGATCCATGAATTGGACCTAGGAGCAAATCCCAAAATTCACACAATAAGCAATTTCCTATATTCCTAGTTTATTTGAAGCACAAACTAACATGCAATCCATCGACAATGAGATAGAAATAGAACATAATCATTTGCAAACGAAATTACAATGTTTACATATCATTTTACCCCAACATGGCTTCAAAGTAACATTTTTGGCCGCAAACAATCCACCTAAGGGGCCTAACTACTCATAGAACATGAAAATGCAAAAAGAAAGGAAGAAGAATGAGTAGAGGAGTGAAAAGACACGATGAGCTTGGCAAAGACTCCTTCTTCTCCACCTCCTAGAAGCTATAACTCTAGATCCTCCTTCCAAGGTACGGGAAAGACATGGATGTATGGTGGAAAGTGGCTAAAACACTAGAAAACTAGGGTTTTAGTGGTGAAATGGAGGTGAAATAAGGGATGAATGGATGGAGGGTGAAATGGGGAGACTAGTGTGGCTGTAGAGTATCTAAACTCAGCCTCAAGCCTCCCCTAAGGTTTATATAGGGGTCTAGGGTTAAGTGGGGGAATATGGGTAATGTAGTGCAAAATTAGGCTAGCGTTGATTCCCACCATGGGGGTGGTGGGTCACCACAACCATGGTGGTCGTAGGAGAACATGGCCATGGTGTTTTCTCATGGGAGAGGTGAAAAATGGCTAAAGATCATAGCAAATTGGTAGAATTTGTACATGAAATGCCACGGCTGTGGTGATCACCACATGCATGGTGGAGCTTGGTCACCATGGGGTGGTGGTTCACCACGGGGGTGGTGAATCCTGATCAGCATTGGGGTGGTGATTCACCATTGGGGTAGTGGAGTCTGATCACCATGGGGGTGATGGTTTGCTACTAGGGTGGTGAAGCCTGATCACCACTGCGGTGGTGGAGAGCGACTTCAAACTTGCACTTTACTGTGACATGGGGCATTTGTGCCACGGTCGTGGCCATGTACCATGACCATGTTGGAGCTTCTTCCTTAGACTTTGATCTTCAACTTACTTATCTTTGATGCTCCTTTCTTTTAGGTTAATCCTTCACCACTTGGGGGAGGTTGGAGAAGCTCTTGGGCTCTCTTTAGGCTTCTTTAAGGGTGAAGAAACCCTTAGATTCTCCTCCTTCTCTCCCTTCCTTCAAATCATGGTCAAAGAACCTAAAAATCATGAAAAGAGAATATATAAGTGCATTTTACACAAATATGCATATTAGGTAAAATAACATGTAATCTAATTGAAGTGCAATAAGATAGAAGATGGAGCCCTAAAATAGGGTTGGATCACCTACACATAATTATATTTGTACAGATTGGGGGTGCAGTTGTCTCTTGTATTATGAAACCCTAGAAATATAACCTCGATCAACCATAGATTAATTCATGTTATTAGTCTAGAAAGAGGGCCATGTAAATAAGTGAAATCACTTCCTTACTAAAAATTTGAAAAATAAAACCTCTAGTCCAAACACACTCAAAAGGTATGATGGAGTGGGTGTAAAATTTTCAAATCTTTATAATGGTAATCAAAAGACCAAAGTATAGCAGTGAAATAAAAACATGACTATATTCAATTATAAAACAAAGGGAACATCTTAAACATCTTAAACTTACTTCATAAGGATCCATGTAGAGGAAATCTAAACCACCTCAAGATTGTCTCCAAGCTTCATCATCACAATCTATGTCCAGGTCAACATGCCATGCTATCCATGTCCGCCACCTAGGGTTGGAAGCATACCTCAGCAAAAGAGAAACAATAGGATACATCATTAAAGGCTGGTATGTGCATACTAAAAAGAAAATTGAGCAATTTATAAATAATAAGGGACATCATAATAAAAGGCTTCCCATGTAAGAGATAAGTACCACCCAAATGGGTATCAAGAGAAAGGAATCATAACAGAAGGGATACTTGCCATAAAACAACATAAAAAGGATTGTGCCATAAATACTTCCACTACATAGTGGAAAACAAGCACAAGTATGGCACACACCCCACAATCAATATCCTGCATGCATGTGAGATAAACATAGCCCTAGAACAATATAAACACAATTGGCGGCCAACCCTCATAAAGTTGAAACCTGATAGAGAAAGGAATGCTGCCAATCTCCCAAATATATATAAAACATGGGCCAAGAATCACACATCTTGCCCTGGGTATGAGGTTCCTTATCGTCCCAAAAAGATTAGGAAATATCACATCTGCTATAAACAAAACCAATGCAATTACACTACTCTGGTGCTACTGAACCACATAGCATGTTTAATGTAGAGGCAAGTAAAAAGTATAGTCAGAATTATACAATGTTTCCATCACTCAATGGACAACACAAACTTATAACAAATCCACTTCAAAGTGGGCATATATCATCAAGCAACTTCCACATCACATTGGGCATATAATATCAAAAGTCCAACTTGCACCAAGGCAACAAGATAGGATTCTAAGATAATATTCAAGTCCATAACAAGCAATATAGTTCACACAAACCATGATAATAAGAGATAAGAGCAATGTGTTTAGGCTATTGTCAATAGGACCAAAAGTAGGACAAAATAGGATAATTGCTCAGGAAGAATAATCAGGGATGCAAACATACCTCAACATCAGATTCAAATGATCCAAGGTCCAACTAGATCCAAGCCTAGGCTTCAAAAGAACCTATTATGCATATATGTGGAATTAGGGTTAGGTTTCCATTAAGTATTCAAAACCCTAAAATTGCCTTTTTATTATTAATGAATTAGGTTATCAAAACCACGCCATATTTTAGGTTATATTTTTATGAGTCCAAAACATATTTTATTATATTTTTATGACTTTTAAATTATTAGTTATAAATTATAAAAATTATTAATTTATTTATTAGATCCATTAAAATCACCACTTTATAACATTATATTTAGGAACCAAAACCATTCTCATTAGATAGGAAATATTTTTATGAATTCAATGAGTATTTACTTGTAATTTTTGGACAAACAAGGAATTAGTTAGGATTTTTCAAAGCTTGACCAATCACAAAATCCCGAAAAGCCATGTAGGTGAAGAAATTCATAGAAAAGGGAGAGAGCGGCTGACGTGGCCCAATAAGACCAGGCCAATAAAGACGGGTCAAACACCGATCAGACGCTCAAATCACAGAAACCAAAGGATAGAAATACCCCTCTCGAGCGTGAGAAAAATCAAAATTAAATATGGACAATTTTGTAAATCACTCAACCTATTCTATGAAGCTAGCCGAACCCACTGAATGTCTTTGGAGACATCGAAGATGACCAAAACCTTGAATTGTACCCCCGCCGCTAGGAAAGTAAGAAGGGAGGAGGTAAAGAGGGGAAACCAACTCACCTACCAAGAGACTAAATTGGCAGTGGTCAAAGCTTCACAGGATAACCAGGATATGTAAAACCTCACCTTGCATAGCCCAGCGGGTCCAAGACACCGAGTTGACAAAGCAGCAACATAAGAAGGTAGCTGGAGTAGGGAAACAATACATGGTGTTTGAAGAAGCCAAATTAAGGTAGGAAACTAGGACATGGGATCCCGACGGAGGTCAGGGAACAATTTCCTGATGGTCTGATCGCCTGATGTGATGAGGAGATGCCACAGAGCGAGAAATAGGGGCGGAAATAGAGAGCAATGGTGACATCTCATGGTTTGGGATATTCAGGTATAAATACCCAAGAAACTAGTATGAGAAGGTGTGGGAAAAATAAATGAAGGTGTGGGAGAAAAAAATTGAAGAAGAAGATAGAGAGATGAGGGAGAAATCAGAGAAAGAAAATCGGTCAGAACTGGTTTCCCAGTTCGCGTGGAACCCAGTGAAAACGGAGGTAGAGGAAAAGATAGCAGCCGCGTGATCTTGATCCAATGGACACAAAAGCACCCAAAATTGGAAAGGAAAATCAAAACCAGCGTGACAAAAATCGAGTTTATTTAATAAAGTGACATTGCATTATTATCCTTTTTCTCTTTCCTCTTTTGAGGGCACAAACGAGACCCAAATTAAATGAAATTTTGCACAGTGGCTAAATTAGGCATGTAGATTTCGATTATAAAATTAGATTTCACTTTTGGCAACTTTAGGTATGTTATTTAATTTATTCATTGTTTCTCTTTCCAAATGCATTAATGACTCATGGATTAACTAAATTGAATGAAACTTCATCCACAAGTTAACTTAAGTGTGTTGAATGCGAATTTTCCTTTATTTCCAACTTTTGGTGTCATGAATTATATTTATTTATTAATTACACCTTTTAGGCATTTTCTCTCTCCTATATATTCCTATTAATCAAACATTATCCAAATTAGTTGCAAATTTGCCCAAAGGCTTATTGTTATGTTTAGATTATGAATCTAAGATTATTTTCCTCTTTCGAAGTCATTTATTATTTTATATGATATTTTGAGGAAAACACACATCTTCTTTTCCAATTTGAATTAAATGCATTATTATTATGTGAATAATGTGAAACTTGACTCCCAAGGTAATTGGGACCCAAGGAACACGAAATTAAACTTATTTTTCACTTTTGGGATTTCTTTTTATGAGATATGTCATATGACCCATTAGTGGCTCATTATCTTAATTACTTATTCAATTAAGTTCTTTAGCATCTTTTTACCATCCAAATGAATTATGCGGTATATTATATTACATTATTCATGCATTAGATTATTAGGTTCACTCTAACCTCAACCTTGTTTGGCTAAGACCAAAAGGTCAAGCTTCTAGGGTAAGGTTCGAGATCAGGTATGTTACAAACATCCACCCCTTAAAAAGGATTTCATCCTCGAAATCAATAGATCCAAACATCAAACAACCAACTACTCTCCACCCTTTAAAGAATTTAGCCTTACAAGTTAAACTAAACAATTTTATAAGATCTACCCATATATTTTAGTTATGAAGGTTTTTAGAGATTTATACTTTGCATGCATCCATCTAAAAGTCATACTAACTAGGGTTGAGTTTTAGGTTCTTGTCTCTCTAACCTATCAACCCTACATGAACATCCAAAAGTCATAGGGTAGGTTAACTACACCATTATATCAATCCTAGTCACGAAACTAGGGTTATATTCTACTAAAACTAGAGTTTCTCTTCATTGTGATTTAGTTCAAGAAAACATTGAAAAATCAGAGAAAATTTTGTACATATAGTAGTATAATGAAAATAATTTTTGGCGATAAGAAACATTGGGGATAAAACACAGATGGTGCCAAAATCAATGCCATAAACCAAGTCACAATATTTCCATATGAATAGTTCCTCATAACCTAATCTTATCCTCAAATAAAACCTTGTTGCATACCAAGATCATCATAGATCAAATCTAGGGTCAACATCTCACTTAGAGGTAACTAACTAAGTCAAGGGTTCTATAGGGAGACAAAATTGAAATAGTCAGATTCCGACTACCATGGGCTTTGATACCATGTTGTAAAGAAGTGAAATCACTTCCTTACTAAAAATTTGAACAATAAAACCTCCAGTCCATACACACTCAAAAGGTATGATGGAGTGGGTGTAAAATTTTCAAATATTTATAATGGTAATCAAAAGACCAAAGTATAGCAGCGGAATAAAAACATGACTATATTCAATTATAAAACAAAAGGAACATCTTAAACATCTTAAACTTACTTCATAAGGATCCATGTAGAGGAAATCTAAACCACCTCAAGATTGTCTCCAAGCTTCATCATCACAATCTAAGTCCAGGTCAACATGCCATGCTATCCATGACTGCCGCCTAGGGTTGGAAGCATACCCCAGGAAAAGAGAAACAATAGGATACATCAGCAAAGGTTGGTATGTGCATACTAAAAAGAAAATTGAGCAATTTATAAAGACAAAGGGACATCATAACAAAAGGCTTCCCATGAAAGAGATAAGTACCACCCAAATGGGTATCAAGAGAAAGGAATCATAACAGAAGGGATACTTGCCATAAAACAACATAAAAAGGATTGTACCATAAATACTTCCACTACATAGTGGAAAACAAGCACAAGTAGGGCACACACCCCACAATCAATATCCTGCATGCATGTGAGATAAACATAGCCCTAGAACAATATAAACACAATTGGCGGCCAACCCTCATAAAGTTGAAACTTGATAGAGAAAGGAATACTTCCAATCTCCCAAATATATATAAAAACATGGGCCAAGAATCACACATCTTACCCTGGGTACGAGGTTCCTTGCCGTCCCAAAAAGAGCAGGAAATATCACATCTGTTATAAACAAAACAATACACTACTCTAGTGCTACTGAATCACATAGCATGTTTGATGTAGAGGCAAGTAAAAAGTATAGTCAGAATTATACAATGTTTCCATCATACAATGGACAACACACACTTATAACAAATCCACTTCAAAGTGGGCATATATCATCAAGCAACTTCCACATCACATTGGGCATATAATATCAAAAGTTCAACTTGCACCAAGTCAACAAGATAGGATTCCAAGATAATATCCAAGTCCATAACAAGCAAAATAGTTCACACGAACCATGATAACAAGAGATAACAGCAATGTGTTTAGGCTATTGTCCATAGGACCAAAAGTAGGACAAAAATAGGATAATTTCTCAAGAAGAATAATCAGGGATGCAAACATACCTCAACATCAGATTCAAATGATCCAAGGTCCAACTAGATCCAAGTCTAGGCTTCCAAAGAACTTATTATGCATATATGTGGAATTAGAGTTAGGTTTCCATTAAGTATTCAAAACCCTAAAATTGCCTTTTTATTATTAATGAATTATGTTATTAAAACCACGCCATATTTTAGGTTATATTTTTATGAGTCCAAAACATATTTTATTATATTTTTATGACTTTTAAATTATTAGTAATGAATTATACAAATTATTAATTTATTAATTAGATTGATTAAAATCACCACTTTATAACATTATATTTAGGCAACAAAACCATTCTCATTAGATAGGAAATATTTTTATGAATTCAATGAGTATTTACTTGTAATTTTTGGACAAACAAGGAATTAGTTAGGATTTTTCAAAGCTTGACCAATCACAAAATCCCAAAAAGCCATGTAGGTGAAGAAATTTGTGAAAAAGGGAGAGAGCGGCTGACGTGGCCCAATAAGACCAGGCCAACAAAGACGGGTCAAACACCGATCAGGCACACAAATCACAGAAGCTAAAGGACAGAAATACCCCTCTCGAGTGTGAGAAAAATCAAAATTAAACAAGGACAATTTTATAAATCACTCAGGGATTGTCTTCTTCATTGGTCTTAGACACGAAGAACAACATCCAATAGGAAGGAACTGAAAACCAACATCGCTGGTCTTTCACCTTCGATCCAAAGGACAAACACCAACCTATTCTCTGAAGCTAGCCGAACCCACTAGATGTCTTTGGAGACATCGGAGATGACCAAAACCTTGAATTGTACCCCCGCCGCCAGGAAAGCGAGAAGGGAGGAGGTAAAGAGGGGAGTCCAACTCACCTGCCAAGAGACTAAATTGGTAGTGGCCAAAGCTTCACGGGATAACCAAGATATGTAAAACCTCGCCTCGCATAGCCCAGCGGGTCCAAGTCACCGGGTCGACAAAGAAGCAACAGAAGAAGGTAGCTGGAGTAGGGAAACAGTACACGGTGTTTGAAGATGCCAAATTAAGGCAGGAAACCAGGACTTGGGATCCCGACGGAGGTCAGGGAACAAATTCCCGATGGTCTGATCGCCTGATGTGATGAGGAGATGCCACAGAGCGGGAAATAGGGGCGGAAACAGAGAGCAATGGCGGCGCCTCATGGTTTGGGATATCGGGGTATAAATACCCAAGAAACTGGTATGAGAAGGTGCAGGAAAAGGAAAGGAAGGTGTGGGAGAAAAAAATCAAATAAGAAGATAGAGAGATGAGGGAGAAATCAGAGAAAGAAAATCGGTCAGAAATGGTTTCCTAGTTTGCGTGGAACCCACTGAAAACAGAGGAAGACGAAAAGATAGTAGCCGCGCGATCTTGATCCAATGGACACAAAAGCACCCGAAATTGGAAAGGAAAATCAAAACCAATGTGTGTTAGATTTCACTTTTGGCATGTCAATTTCGATTATAAAATTAGATTTCACTTTTGGCAACTTTAGGTATGTTATTTAATTTATTCATTATTTCTCTTTGCAGATGCATTAATGACTCATGGATTAACCAAATTGGATGAAACTTCATCCACAAGTTAACTTAAGTGTGTTAAATATGAATTTTCCTTTATTTCCAACTTTTGGTGTCATGAATTATATTTATTTATTAATTACACATTTTAGGCATTTTCTCTCTCCTGTATATTCCTATTAATCAAACATTATCCAAATTAGTTGCAAATTTTCCCAAAGGCTTATTGTTATGTTTAGATTATGAATATAAGATTATTTTCCTCTTTTGAAGTCATTTATTATTTTATTTGATATTTTGAGGAAAACACACATCCTCTTTTTCAATTTGAATTAAATGAATTATTATTATGTGAGTAATGTGAAACTTGACTCCCAAGGTAATTGGGACCCAAGGAACACGAAATTAAACTTATTTTTCACTTTTGGGATTTCTTTTTATGAGATATGTCATATGGCCCATTAGTGGCTCATTATCTTAATTACTTATTCAATTAAGTTCTTTAGCATCTTTTTACCATCCAAATGAATTATGCGGCATATTATATTACATTATTCATGCATTAGATTATTAGGTTCACTCTAACCTCAACCTTTTTTGGCTAAGACCAAAAGGTCAAACTTCTAGGGTAAGGTTCGAGATCAGGTATGTTACATGCCATATGTTACTAATTCAAAGACTGATTGATGACTAGTTTCTAAATTCTTAATTTTTTTCATTATATTTTTCTTCAGTTATTGATAAGAGAGTATAAGAGATCAAAACTTATAACCATACCTTCAAGATATTGGAATCATGTAATAAAAACCTAACTAAATGATAGACAAAACTCTAGAAATTCCAAAACTTATTTTTATGTATTTATCTAATACTCCAATAATTAGTTATTAAATTAATAAGATTATTGCTTTATTGATTTTTAAATAAAAAGAAATTCAAATGTTGATTCCTTGATACACCCTCACATCAATTTTAGTATCCTAGGGCATGTGAGGGTGTGAACATAAAATAAATGGGCAAAAAGACTAGTGGTTTAACAAAAAAAGAAGAAAGGACAATGACTAAATTATCCCCATGAGTGAAGCAAAGAAGATAATGAGAGCATGGGCATAAAGAGATCTCAATGACGAGTCTTCTTTTTTCTTTATTGAACAAGGTGATTGTGAGCAGTAGGTCCATGGCAAGGGTGGATTTGAGGGAAAAATATGGGCATCATTTGGGCCAAAGCAACAAGCTGTAGAGAAAGAGGGGGTTTATAAGTGTTTTACCCTCAAATAAATTGGGGAGTGATGAAGAGACTCACTGACAACAAGAGTTCTAGTAGTGAGGGAAAAATCTATCTAGTGGTAGTAGAAGGTGACGACTCAAGTTCAGTTGGGGTGATAAGAGGACTTGCAAGATGACTAAAGGTAGTTAAAGTATATATATATAGGTGGGGTTGGATTTAGGGTTTAAAATGGGTGTGGCTTCGATAAGGTAAGAGAGAAAATTGAGTAAAACATGTATAATGGAAAATATGTCTCAAGAAACCCATCATTAGATGTAAATTTGCACAAGGAACATGATCATGAAAGAACTAATCGATTTCATGGATAGTAGGAGGAGAAATAACTAGCAAAAGTTTCCATTGGAAAATGGTTCACGCACAGAGGTAAAATCAAGGAAAAAGAATATCCTCCAGTAGTAGGATCAGTGGACCCGACCTGCAATCAAATCCCAACTATCCAAGGCATGGTCTCACATTGAAAAAAGGAAAATTAAATTAAATGTGTGTGATAGGTATATCTACAGGAAACTATACCCAAATTGGATCTGGAATAAAATGAAATACAAGTTATCCTTGTTCTTTTCTAATTGAACTGGGAGAGCAATCCAAGTCCAAACAAGATGCAGATAGGTAGGTACAGTAATTATGGCCCAAAAACTATGAATCTGAACCCAATTTTATCTTTTGACAACACTTAATATACAAAACTCATGACTCAAAGAAAAAGTAAATTCTAATATATTTATGGATTCCTTTATCATTTAATGTTCAATTTTTTTGTTTGTAACTCTTCACTACCTATACCTAACCATAGGGGAGATATATAAGAATATTTTCTGACACTAAACCCACTAGTGTGCTAAAATTATATAATTAGACTTAACTTAGGATATTGTTGCAATTTCTTGCATTAAAGTATGAAATAAGTGGTTTACTGGTTAGAAATTTATAAATATAGTCCCTATCATCCCAATACCATCTTAGTCAAGGAAAAGGCAAAAATTAAATTATAATAAAGTAAAGAGGTAAAACAAATATGTATCTAGGAATGAGTATGTTACAACACTCCACCCCTTAAAGAGGATTTCGTCCCCAAAATTGAAATGACCAAAACTAAGTGGTTGAACATCATTTTATTAGTAAGGGTATTCTATATTGTGAGTATAGTCTCAACTTTTAGAGTGGTGCAACCTTTCCTCAAGGATTTTGTATTTTTCCACCCAAACACCATGACAATCTGCATAGTAAAGCTCGCTAATGTACCTCAATTAGGATGCATTTATATCTAGATTTTATTAATTTAAGAAATAATTTAAGAGTTAGCTTATATGCTCATGTTCAAAATATATGTAATTAGACTTCTATTCTTAATGACTAAAGGGTTCAAGACTCCACCCCTTAAGATGATTATTCTAAAACCTTATTAATTGTCCTATGAATTTAGCATGAGGTACGATAACTATGTCATAGAATACTTTCCTATCATAGTTCTATTCTAGTTTAATGATATTAGGTGGATCTAAATGATATGAGGTTCTATCTTAAAGGGTTTTTCTTTATCCAAAACTCACATGGTGGTGACTTGGATTTTTAAAACATCGAAAAACTCCAAAAAAATTCTTTTTTATATAAAATAAGCTGACTTTGAAAGATATGATGGAAATATGAAATTCTTGCCAAAATCAATGTGAAGACAAGTCACCACCCATAACCTTTCAACTGACTTTTGTACTATTGTCTGATCCAAATAGAGGCTCAACAACAATACTTATAATGTAGGAAAAATCCATTCTCCTCATATTAAGTTTGAGACATGAGTATATCATGTACTACCATATACTAATATTTTTTGATACTTATAGGTGTTAATATCCTTCTATATTCTAAGGTACACAATCTTAAGCTAGTTTGGAACAAAGGTGCTTGCATAGGAAATGAATTTTGGTGCATGTTACCTTAATGTGCCACTTGAACATCCTCAAAACCCACAACATCAAGTGTAAAGACATGACTTGAACATTCTCAATAGGAGGTCCCCTGCAATTTTTATGGTTGTTCCTTGGAGGGTGGTGCGGTAGATGGGCTGGTACTTGGTGTTACTAAAGCTAGAGGCATTCAAATCGAATATGCCCAAGCTGTTCACACAAGTGGTAAGTGGGATTCTAGATGCCATTCTAGATTGTACACTTTTCTGGAGGGTGGTCTATGGTAGCGGTTGCACCTAGACGGTCTTTAATCCTCACTGGAATAATTACACTTTTTGATTGTGTCACTATGTGTTGGGGCCTGAAAACTTGGGTAGGACTTAACAGATAGGGATCTATCTACCATATGTTGCAAGATGACAGAAATCCACGGGACTAGAGCATGACCCACATGGTAGTTGAGTTCTTCTAAGAATGGAGTATCCCTACAATCCCTACTCAAACTAGTAGCATAATGCTCAAGCAAGAGGAACCTTTACACATAAGTGGGGATAGATAAGGATCCTTGCTTCAAGAAATAGAAATCATCTTCATTCTTCCTAAGAGAAGTAGTGTAGATATACTTTTCTTATAAAAGAGTGCTCATAGTTGTTCCCAAGAAAATGTGGAAGTATCATGAGATTGAGCTATCCCATTCCATAAAACCCATGCTGGTCCATCCAACACATCAAAGGCAAACTAGATATTCTGGTGAGGAGGGCATTCCATACCCTTAAAAGTCCACTCCAAGGCTAAAAACTGGTCATATGCCTTATCATCCATCTTTAGTACACGCTCACCCTTGAAATAGGGTGGATGCATCTTCATAAAGTCAGTCAGTGAGTACTCCTTGAAATAGGGTGTTCAACTTTCCCACCATCACTGTGGTCAGAAACTATTGAAATAAGAATAACTCATGTTCATGAGAGATGTCATTCAAAGTAGTAAAGGTCAGATCGAAAACACCATGAACTATAAGTGGAACCTAGATCCCGAGTTGTTTCTGAGAGGGGGATTCACTAGTTGCATGCGGAAATGAGGGTTCCTAGGCATAGTGTACCCGCACAAAAGGCTAGACTCAGGGGTAGCACCTGTGTGATCAAACATGTTGGTCCTCCTAAAATCTAGGTTTAACTTATAAGGAAAATGTGCTAAGGAAAAATTCTGATATAGTCAGTTTACTGACTACAAATAAGCTTTGATACCATTTTGTAAGGAGTGGGGCCCAGGATGGGTCCACTCCTTAATTTTAGAAAATAAAGCATACAACCCCATTCATTCACAAATACAAAATAAAAGTTCTTAAATAAAGGGATTTATAATATTTTCTCAAATAGATTGGTAAAGAACATAATATTGTAGTTGCGGAAATGTAAATCTCACTAGTACACAGTTTTGTCCAAGTTCGACAAAGGGGGCACAAAGGGCATCTAATAAGATATGAAATCTAATGTAATAGGATCATTTTGCAATAGGCAACCTATCCATTTCAAAAGCTTCCGAAAGCTATTCTAGGTAATGCATCCTGCTTCCTGGTCCTCAAGCTGGTCAACCTTTGGGTGGGTTGAAAGAAACACGCAGAAGAGGAAACAAACAAAGGAAAGGACATCAAGAATAATAGACTATGTGAATTTTTTTAACATCTAGGCATTACTTAAGGCAAGGAAAGACCAATTAAATAGATGTGAATAAAGGGATATCCAACTAAAAAAAGTTTTCAAAAGATTTAACATGTAAAATTGATGAGGCATTTATTAATGAAGAAATGCTAAAAAGATTCTTGCCATATAATTCCACATCAACATAATCACAAAATGAATAGTTGCACGACCAATAAAATACATACTAGCACATACTAAAAATATGGTAGGAACCCATATATTTCATACTGAGGAACATGTATTAAAACATTAGTGCCAAATAAATATAGAGTTTTGTAGGAGGACAAAAACCTCATTACATTGGAGGGGAATAAAACTGAGTGCCTAATATCATATGTGGTACCCGAATAAAACCCAATACCTGGAAAGGGAATTAAACCCAATTCCTAATAATAAACAAGGAAGGGGAATAAAACTTAGTGCTTAAAGTATGGTGTCACTACTTCTAGTTATGACTAGTTAATCACCAATGAAAATAGGGTAGGCAAGATATAGTATATTCAATTCCATGCAAGGAATGAAAATATCGAATTGTTATCAAGTTGGGTCATAGGACCCAAACAAATAGTAAGATTATGCCAAAAGACCATTTATGTTGTATTCACATAACAATATGTTTGGGACATATTCACAAAAAAGAGTACTTTCATGAGATTTTAATGGTATTCCAAGAAGATTCACAAGTTAGTGAATGCCTCATACTGGAAAAAGATATTTAGTCATGATAATGCCCAACTCAAATAGAGTGGACGCACATAACTTGACTTGGGTGTTTAGACCAGAATAATGTTCTACCCTCTCAAGTCTAGAATTCCCTCAAATATACACATAACTATACTTACACATATCAAGATTTGATTGTGTCTCATATCATGAAACCCTAGAAATATAGACTTAGGGAAACCCAAGACTAATTCATGGTATTATTCAAGAAAAGGGGTCATATGTTACTAATTCATAATTAATTTCTTAATTCATAATTTTTCTCATTATAATTTTCCATTCAGACACAAATTTTATTGGCCTTTCAATCATTAACATCAGACACAAATTATTCCATTTAAGATGAACATGCTCACTAGAAGGTTCTGCACAAACATCTTCCTGTGGATGGTAAGAATAGAGAATGTCACACATATATCATATCTAGATGTGAATGTTTCTTGGTGCACTCTAAAGAGACCATTAATCAGCTTTTTTTGTTGGTCAAGGTAGACAAGGTTCTTTGGCATATTCATGAAAAAGTGTTAGTTATCAAGCTGACCTTGTGTGTATATATAAATGATGTCATACACAAATATTGAAGTAAAGATAGTAAGCCCAACTAGGCATGATGCAAGGCATATTTCATCATGTCCTTTTGTGGTTTATATAGATTTAAAGGTGTTTTATTCAATATAGGGTAAGGCCCTAAAGGCCGAACAAATTTGGGCCAAAATAAAAGCTACTATTAACTTGATCTCTTTCTCAATGAAATTCAATACTGATATTGATTCTTCTCACAGAAACAATCTCCATGATGCCAGGTTATTGATATGTCCAACATGTGTCCTCCCTTTTAAATGGTTGGATGACTGAAACCCTTCCAAAGCTGTAGTAAGTTATTATCAAAATATCTAGGAGGAAGGTCTCTAATAGATTGGATGGCATTATTGGCCTTGGGGGAATCCTTGGAAATGATAAAGGAAATATTTATTGGGAATTTTCAGACATGGGGGTTGACACTGGTGGCATAGATGGCTGCTTGGAGGGGCTTTTTTATGTTTTCAACCGTTGTCTTGTTAATAGTGATAAATTTGAAGGTGATTGAATGAAATCTGTGTTTACTGGTTGATCTCAACAAGGCCAATATGATGCCTTTCCATATGAAAGAATGATTGAAGCTCTTAGTATATCTATGTAAAGAGTACAAACTAACCTCTCTAATATTGAAGAAGAAGCTAACAAATCGAAACAACATTGGTTATGTATAGTGAAAGTATCGATAATGCTTACTTCATTAATTGTTTTATTGACATGCCTCCCCTTGTTTGAGGAGCATACAGAATGGATTAGGAATGAATATGACTTTTGTAATATATAGTTGTGTTGGATAAGTGATCGCCTATGATTTGCATGTCCAAATAGAGACAAGTTGAGGGTAATTGAACTTTAAATTTATACATGATACTTGAAACACCCACAACAATAATACAAGGCCTAGCATAGTGAGCATGATTGAACAAACGAACAACGGTGACAAAATGTGTAAGATTCGAGGACTCACTTAGATTAGCTGGATAAAAAAGGTAGATTTGTAACTCCTTATAGAACAAGGGAACATAAATGAGAACAAAAGCACAAACTCAAAGAAAACTATGTTAACAAATTGAAATTAGGATGGATATCTTTTTGATGGGTTTTGATATATGGATAGAACTTGGATCATGTTTCACAAACTAAGTGTGCTCACCAACATTCAAGCACTCATACTCATTATACACACTTAGCATATCTTATGAGGAATCATCATTAGTGTATATTTCCTCTTCTCTCAAGATTGGATAGATCTCAATTGTAAGCATGTTTATTTCTTGAGATGGTAGGAAAACAACTATTCATAAAAACATATGATCATTAGATCTAATGATCCAATTATTCCATGAATTCCCACCACTCGTTGACTCCATGTATGATCTAACACTACTTTTTTGAGGCATTAGAAATCAAACATCACAACATGATAACTAATCATGCAAGTGATTGATGCATTAACAAGAGTAAAGAGATAAACATTGCTAATGGTATATCCATTTAGTGGTATATGAATATATCACGTTGGAAGAGCCTTAATGGCTAATCCAAATCTAAGTTAGTGAGTATAGCAACTCATGTTCACAAGTGGCAATATATATTTACAAACACCAATGGCTATGACCTGAAGGGAAAATTAAGGTGGAGCAGATAGAGTGGGGAAGAAGGAGCCAAAATGGTACTAGACATCAAAGAAGACCTCCTCTGCTTAAAAATAGAAATGGTGTTAGTGATGAAGGTCTATGTGATCCTCCTTATCTATAAGTTATAAGGTAAATACCTTCAACTGATGTGAATCGGTGGGCAAAGGAGTCTCATCCTTCTCCTGCCAATGGAAATTAAAAGTGGAAGTGGGGTTTAGAAGTACTTTGTGTGGAATAAGAAGTGTCTTGTTTGAAGGCTTGGGGTCCTTATTTATGAGGATTACTGGCATACTCGAGGAACCTAAAATAAATGATCTTTACTTACACTTCAAGCTCCAAGGCATGTGACTTGGGCCAAGCACCTAACTAATTCTACTGGCAGCTTCTATTGTAGGGATTGCATCTCTAGATGTCTACCTAGAAACACCATCAGTAGAGATTGGTAGTGCTTCCATCAGTTGGCATGGCAAGAAATTCCATGGGTGAATGAGTTTTGGTATCCTATTCTTAGATTGCTTAGGTCTTCCCCTCACTAGATGAGTCATTTTGGGTTCTCGTTAGTTTCAAACACCAATGTTTCCACTGGTAGGCTTCAACATATTTCTCATCGATGGGGGGTCATGCTTCCGGTTGGTAGATGAGTACCGATGAAAATTCTATGAATCACTGCTACATCAATCCAAGTTTCATAGATTGAGGGTTGGGTGCTATAAATTAATGGGATGACTGTGTTCCCAAAACTGATGTGTTATATAGAAAAATGCAAGGTTATTGTTTATGAAAGTAAAAAATAATAATATGTAAGTAAATATGGGAGTATTCAAATAAATAAAGGATAACAAAGGAAATGAAGGATAAAATACACATGTAGCATCCAAAAAACGGGATGTTATCATCCCCCTTCCAAACTCATAGTCTATCTTGTTCTCAAGTTGATAAATAGAACTAGAGTACAAGGTCAGGAATAAGAGTTTGTCAATGTACAAAATCTAAGTATTGTGATCATGTCTTTATGCCATCTCTACACCAAGATATCTTCTTGGAAGCTTTGTCTACTTGTTGTATCCCTAAAATCTATCTTAAAATCTTAGATTTGCTTGACCTTTTAGGTTCTTCCTTTGGGATATCCACTCTGAGTCCCACATCCTAGACATAAGGTACATAAATCTAATACAAGGTAGCTTTCACTCCTGACTTCTATTTTTTATGATCAAGAGAGTGTGTAGGACATGCTAATGTTGATGTGTAACCTCTTCTTCTCTGGGCCACTAAAACATGGGTCTATTGTATCAAAAAGTGGTTTCTACAGTCACCATTGAAGAACAAGAGGTTATTTTATAGAGATTATGTGTTCTATTACCAATCACGACATTTATGCATTCTTGAGTACAACTATACATTGGATGGGAATCACTTTTCACTCATAACATGGCACAAATCTCATGCTTTTATTCTAATCAGGCTTTTATCCTCTCTCTTATTTGATTCTGAGATGATGGGATTCTTTTTTTTTTGGACTACCAAACCTCTTTTTCTCCTTTTTTGGATTTTAGCACTAGAAGAGGTAGCTTTTTCCCTATGTAGGAATTATACATTTCCAACATGTACATAGAGACTCAGATGATCACTTGGAAGTGTATCAAATTAAGATCCACCTTATTTTTATTTTTTTAGGGGAGTAATGTAGTAGATTAGCAGTTTGCAGCGTCTTAAGGTAGAAATGTTGTAAAAGCATGATTACAATGAAAGTTGTGTATTTATTGCCTAGATTTGTCATTTAATGAAATAGCACACTAAATGATAGCTTGAAGACAAATTGAATTCGTTTAGGAGTGAATATAGCTTCTAGGGAAACTAGATCAAAATTTCACTAAATCTAAAATTTTATTCTTCACCAAGAAATATCTAACTAAATTCAAACTACGTTAATTTTTATCTAACATGTCAAAACTAATAACTTCTCAAAATTTCCAAAAGTGTGGAAGATATGACATATCATATGGTCAAAAGGAAAGGGAGAGATAATCTTAGAAATATGGGGAATAAGGGCATACCTACCTCGTACGTTCAACCCAAAATTATCCTTCACTCTATCCCAGAGCGTCAAAGGAAGATGTTAGATGTCATGAAAGTTTTTAGTTCTAATCTTGTTGTCTCTCAGTCTCCCATTGTGAGGTTATCAACAGGGAGGTGTAAGATACATATAGTTGATGGTAGTAATCATTTTGGAATGCTTCCACCTTATTAATGTAGTATCCAATATTTCCATTTGGAACAACATGTGGAAGCAATAATAATTTGATTTTTTAATCTTCTGGGGGATCCTATAATAGAAGTGTGACTTTGTAAAATCTCCCTTCTTTGTTGAGTATCCCCTACCATATTTTTGGATTATCTCAATTATTTCCTTTATATATTTATCGGCCTTTTGTTCTATTATACTATTTGTCTTTTTGCTATTTGTTGTTCTCTTCATATTGTATAAAATGACTATATTGGCCATCTTGTCAATGAAATTAATGTTCACTGCCCATCATGAAAAACTTGGAGGTAAATGAGTCAAGGGATGTGTGATTACAACTTCTCAATCAATCTTTCTTCTTCTAATGATTTTTTAAGTGCCATATCCCCAAGGAGTTCATAGGCAACTATGTAAATGTCATCCTACTTGTCACCCTAAAGAATTTGGCAAGATGTCATGATGTTCACTATCATGTATCCTCTAATTATAAGATTATTACAGAGGTTTGGTCATTCAAAGACAATACTATGTCATCTTCTTCATGCATTATCCTTTCCATTATGAGGTATAGGTCTTCTTTTGATAGGCCATAACATGCATTTGAATTGAAGTCATTGAATGTTGCTATGACCGTTTCTACAAGTGATATGTTGTTTGCTACGACTTTTTCTTTGGGGACCTCCTAATTTGTTTCAGGATCCTATATGTCTCATGAACTATAGTGGGAGGGGTTTTCGTCTGTGTGGGGTCTAGATGAGTAGGAGAGTACTAAGGTAGAGTTTGAGCTTGTTGATCTTGTTGGGCATGTTCCTTCTAGAGTGTTTAGAGCGTTCTATCCATGATTTTTTCTCTGGGAGGAGAATTGTTGAAAACTTTAGAGTAACATTAGAAATGTGTCTTTTTTTATATGTAAAAAACAATGTCATAAAGTAAGAAGGAACTCCTTCACTTCATCCTATTGACCAAAATGAAGAAGCAAGCTATGTATTGCATATTATATGTAAACTTGCACATATCAGTTGCATGGTGTCATAGATCGCTACTACCTATCTTTTCTAGTGAATTATGTAACAACCACTCACCCTGGTGCTTTCTAATACCTAATTCCATTAGTGCACAATATTTTGTCATGGTTACAAAGAAAAGATTAATTATTATGATCCTTTTTTCTTCCTTCCATGCTCTTCCTTCTTATTGACATAATTAAATTTTGTAAAATTCCTACACCAAAATTATAATAATAAGTGAGTTGATGTTCCCTAGACGAAAGGGTAAATTGATACTACAATTAACAACTTTCCAACTATATGATGTGTCTCTCTCATGAAATCCAAAGGGTACAAGTGGTTTGAGACCCATAAACTCTAATCATATGAAATTTCTTTCTTATGCAGTGCATTTTTTATTTCCCAACGAAAAAATAGGGATATGAAGTGTAATAGATTGTTTTAAAAACAAAATATGTTAGTTTCACTCACTATTTTATCCAAATGGAGTACGAAGGGTGATTAGAATCCATTTTGAAGTAATAACTCTTTCCTTGGTCTCATTTTTCCCAAATTTCATTCCTCCAATGTAGGATAAGAGAAGGATCCATTCTTGAAACAAGAGAAAGGCATATTAGATTGTAGAATTGAAGTCACATGAAACAATCACCAGAAGAGCTTTTCTGGTTTAACTTTTTATTCTAGATATGTTATAAATATAACAATTTAAGATGTTGTATTTTTTGTTGGTGTACAAGTTGTCAACTTAGTGATGTATAAACTACTAGAAAGAAAAAAATGTTAAGGTACATATGATTGATTGGTTTAAGAAGTACCATGAATAAATCTGGAAATAATTTTTTATATTGAAACTCATGCATTCATTTTTATAGATCTCCCATATTTTGTCTCATATGAAATACATAACCCTAACTGAAAAACCCCCCATTTCCAAAACACAAATATATGTCTTATAATTATATTGACAAAGTAATAATTTGAGTTTTATGCATAAATAATTAGTGTATATGTTACTAGGAATTTTATAGATGTCTGTATAAAGTTTTTATAGTTAAAAGACTAAGACAAATTATATACAAAGATGAGAAATATTTTTGTGACAATTTCAAAGAAAATTTGTAGAATCTAAGATCTTGTTTATATATCATATGAAATAATAACATCCTTTCATAATTTACCCAAATTTTTTATCATTATTTACAAAGTATTTATTTTCTAGTTAAATTTATACCTACTATATTATTATTACAGTATTACATTCATATGTAGGAAAAAATCAGCACAAGGCAAAAACCCTCTGAAAACAAAATTTTGATTCTCTTAGTTTTTCAATCATTACTTCGATCATATTGAAAAGTGAACATTATAGGTTACTACTAATGGAGTATCCTAATTTTTCTATCAAAATAATTTTAGAGTCATCTTATTACCAAAGCAACATCATCAAAGTACTACAATCCTTGTTTCTACACCCTTTGTTTCTGTTTTTGATTGTTTTAGGCAAACATATGTTTCACAACCAATGAAATTTTGTGGTGGAAGGATGTCTCAACTTGTAATTGGGTTTTACTTTGATCTTTTTTATAAAGATAAATCAACTAATAATTGTTTCCTTATCCTGATAACTACTAGGCATTGAGATAATAAAGTTGAGATAGATGATGCAGACACACACAACTTGATTGACAACCATGGTATTTGGTATAATTATCATCCTTTATTTTATTTTAAAATGATAAACCTTTTAAGTTTACATCAATAAACTTCTTGTGTGCAATAATATAACACAAGTTGAGAGTTAGACATGATCATTGCTTTTGGTATAGATGTTAATGGAATAAAATTCATTGATATATGCATTTACCTATGACATGCATACAAATTTGCATGACACGTTTGTCTTACTATAACATAATCAATTCAAAATTCCAATAAGTTCAAAATTGTACTTAACAAAGTCCTACTTTCATGGTGGAGGCTATATTTACTACTAGCTGATCAAGAAGAGCTTAGTAGCAAGTAAGTTTTTTGGATTTTTAAAATTTCTTGTATTATGCCTACTGATCACATTCTTTAGTAGTATTTTCATACTCAATGATATTTAAGTATCAATAACTTGGTTTATCTATCATTGCAACAATCCTTTTGATTTTATTCCACAAACCTATATTTTTTGTGCGCTTCTAAATACCACCTTTTTATTACATGTTCTGGGAACATATTCTACCAACTCTTAGTAGTTGGAGCCATCAATAATAAAAGGTGGTGTTCAGAAGTGCACAAATAATATAGGTTTGGAAGAGAGTACATATTTACTAATATTATATTGAACACAAAAATGTAATGTGGAAACCAATTAAATATCATATTATAGTATAATAAAATAGGTTTACTAACATTTCATCTAATTCTATATCTATATCAGAAGTGATACCTCATATATTTTGAATAGAAATCCTCCCAATGACTATAATTACATAATATTTCACTATACCACCTCTCCATATACATGATTTTGTTGAATTAGAGGATGTTCCACGCCCATGTATATTTTGGTTTATATATAATTTTCACTTGTGTGTAATTTTAATATTGTATGTTTCCTATTAACCCATATTTCTCCCTCCTGTCATTTTAAATCACACTAACCTTGATGAGAAGTGATGAATTATTTATACATGGCATTTTTATTGTAATTTCTCTTTGAATGTACTAGTTTATATGCAAGATTTTGTTACCCTTATCCATAGCATTTCTAGTTCTACATTAAACATTTAATTTCATATTTTTTACTATAGTAGTTACACAAGTATCTTTCTCATTTCCTACCTACCCTCTATATTTATATTAATGATCAAGTAATGCTAGGGTATAACCACTTAACATTTTCTTGGCACATGTTAACAAAAGTAGATGTGCACTTTAAACCATATGAATTAGGATGCTACATGTTCTAGGTGGGGGGAATGATTTCTCTTACTTTTTATGAAATATATGCTAAGTTAAATTATACTCCACAATCAAGATGCATATGATAGATCTATAAAATTCTGAGGAATAATGATCCTTTTGCTGCTATGTACTATACTTATCGTATAGATGTGGGATCATTAGCTTATATCTCATTATTTCTTCCTAAAGGATTTTAATGAAATGGATTCTCTTTATGTTACTTAGGTATTTAAAATGTTATTATACCTTATAAAGTTTTGGATTATTTTATCATAAAAATAATTCAAGTCAACTAAAATACAATTTCAAGTTATAACCATCATGATTAAAATGAAATTATCAATATGTGATGTTGCGCCAAGGAAGTATTTTGGGTAATATTGAAAAGTGATATCTTAATTTTTATTTGAACTTCTATTTATAAATAGAATGATAGTAGAAAGAAGATAGGACTCGTTCCTTAGGAGTTATTTATTTTTTCTAAGATCATACTTATACCACCATCAATAAATGATAAGTACTAAATATTTTTCAACTTCTTTGAAGAATAATACTAATAATCTGAACAACTATGTATATATAAAAAACCCACTTATTTCTCCCACACCTATGGCTAATATCAAATTTACGTCCTAGTTTATATCAAAATTTCCCCACTCATATTTATGTATTTCCCATAATTTTAACCATTTTATCCATCCATTACCCACTTTTACAAACGTGCATGCCTTTATGAGTAGAGAGAAATTGGTTTTTGGAATTGTTTACACTTGGATTTGTTTATGTCCTTGAAAATTTAATTTCTAATAGTTTCTTATTACTTCATGTGAATAAAATATCCAGTCTTAATATCACTTGGAAAGCCTATATATTCTTCTAAATAAATGAAATATCTTTTTAGGTCATTTTATTTTATCTCATGGAAAGAAGAAAAATGAGAAGGAGAGAAAAAAACTAGTCCAATAAGTTTGTTTCCCTCTTCTCTTTTCTCCTCCCTTATTTCCTAAATGAAATGAAAGGAAAATATTACTAAATTAAATTTCAAAATAAGAACCTAGAAGATTGCCTCATGGTTTAGGATAAAAAATAGGAAATTTCAGAATATAACCATCAAGTTTCTACCTTGGGACATCCCCATGGAACAACTCTTTTTGTTGGTGGGGTTAGGTGAGAGAGCATTCCATTGCTCTGGGCTGTGTGACCCATCATATATGTTGCCCCATGAGTCACCAGATGCCTGATACTTGATCTAATTTGGAAAAGAGGCATTACAAAACAATTTATCCACCAATCCCAATCCCAACATCTTGGTAGGTAGTGTTAACGGGCTTGATGTGCCCAACTCTAAGTGGCTCAAATCCTATATAGAATATATGTAGTAAATAAAAAAATCACAATTTTATTAGTAATGAGCAAAAGGTTTGACATCAGGGGGCCTAAAGGAAATAAAAATAAAAGATTTATGAAAATAAATTAAAGGAATCTTTATGAATAATTTCCTTTTACTAGAGTGAAACCCCATAGATTTTTGATGTGGTGAGGCTTTGTTAATCATTCCATCAAGTAGGAAGTTCATCAAGTAGCATAGACAGTATAAATGACAAGTGGTCATCAATCATCTTATTCAATCTAAATAAATGATTATCACATCATCACTTCAAATGTAATGGTAAATTTTAAAATAGATAAGAACATTTTATATGGTAAATTAATAATATCTAGTAGGTCAAATAGAATAAATAATCAACATTAGACTAAAACATTTATTTATTCAAGAATATGTATTCTGTTACGAATTTCCAATAATCCTAACTAACATTATTGAGGGATCCATTATCATATAGACTTCAATTTAGAAGGGGGAGGTCATTCGGCTCCATGCCTCTAAGTGTCCCAAATATAGAAGAAGAAGGTGACCATCGTACAAGTTCCTTCACTCCAATGTGAGTATCTCACATGTACTTATGAATTATCACCATCATTGTGCACTAAAAGTCATAATGGTCACATCAATTATATTTAAGGATCATAGAATATATAAATATAGAAATTAAATAAAAATAATATATATACACATATACATATATATATCCAAAAGATAATTCAACATGGTATGAAGTAGATCAAACATATACATTGTCAATACATAAAAGAAGAGGTACAATAGTATTATCATCATTACCATTAGTCTATTTAACATAAGCATATAAGAGAACCTTATTGAGATTCTAGAGTGCAATTAGATCTTAGAGTTTGGGATCAAGGTTCAAGTCAAATGTCCAACATGAGTATATGTATAACATATGAAAAAATATCGGGCCACAATGACCAAAAATAGGATTATGAGTTCCTATATTGACTGTAGGTGTGGATAGATATCCATATCATCATTTTTCACTTTCCAAGTATAAAAGATCAATATCATCATCACCATCAGTATCAATATAATTCAATGTTCCACACCCAGGTCTTATCAGGACCAACCCCAAATTTATCATAAAAATGTTATCTTTATCACCATCAAGTGTTATGAACATTTAGATACTATTTTGGGTCTCCAAAAGATATTCAAGTTTAATGAAACTGTAATAATTGATCAATATTAGATAATCGACCTCAAGTCCCAGATCATATTCATATTGCATAATAAAGAGTCATTAGGTCATTTCTATGGTTTCAAATAATCATCAAAGGCCATGATATAATTATGTCTATGGTTTGGAAAAAGGATTTTATCATTAGATAAATTTCCAATAATCATATGAGGTGTTTTTGAGAAATCAATATAATATGGAAGAGATTTAGTCTTTGCAAGTATTTTTATTAGATTCAATGGACTTTTCTTATTTAATATTTATTTGCAGCATCTGGACAACATAACCATTTTCTATTATCCAGTGAGAGTAAAACTGTAGAAGTTGATGGATACTCTTCGTTGATTGGATAATTCATCAAATTTAATTGAGATCCAAAAACCAAGGATTTGACTCTCTCAAAATGCCAACATGATCTAGAGAGGAAAAGCTCATGAGGAAACCTCTATCTAGAGGTGAGGAAATAGGAGAGACAGAGAATGAGGTTTAGGGTTAGGGGGCACCGGAGGAAGGTGTCGGGGGACGGAATCCATCCCCAGAACTCAATTCGTTCCCTTTCATCAAGTGTGGGAGGAATGCCGACATATGAACTACTTGGGAGATTGTTTGTTCACAACATGTTCCAACAAACTCAATTGAGGGATTGATTTGCACTAGGGTGAGAAGAGGGGGAAGATGGATGAAAAAAGAGGTCCAAGAGTAGAATGGGGATGAATGAGGTATTTGTAATACTTTTTGAGGAACAAAAGAAGTGGAAGAGATGTTGGAGAGCAATGTGAACCATTAAGGGAGTCAATGGAGGATTTTTATACCATAAAGAGTGTTAGTTTAGGGTTTTGGGGTTTCTGTCCTTTCCACCATTAAAAAAAGGACCAAAGATTTATTCTCCATGATCATATACTTAAACAGGTAAATATACATATAGCTAGATTATGATTGGATAGAGGGATAGAAAGAGAGTGATAACAAGGGGGAATGAGGTTCCACATTGGTTGGATGGAGCTAGATTATAGTGACCAAAATATTATCACCACCTCCCATATGTTTAGGAGGTAGCAAACAATATAGGGGGAAATGGGTCAAGACTACATAGATAAGAAAAAAAGACTTGGGAAAAAGTGAAATCATAAAAAAGAAAAAGGAAAAGAAAGAGGGAAAAGGATTGTCAAACATTAATTATTGGAAACTTGAAAAATTGTAGCAGTCTCCAAAATTAACAAAATTTTGAGCTTATTTAGATATTTGTGTCAACAACTTATATAGTGTTTTAGGTTGAAAAATATAAAGGCAGACTATGAACTTATCAAAGTGAGTAAAGAGCTAAAATCAAGCTTGGATTTTACCTAATATGATGCATTCAGTTCAATTCAAACCCAAACTTTCACATTATAGAGTGGGATATGATATATTAATAGGGAAATGATGAAGTGGGGTAATATGAAGTTCTATTAGGAGTAAAAATGTAATCACATAAATAACATAGGAAAATCCACTTCAGCACATCCTTTTTGGCAACCCAAGCTCTTCATCACATCCTTCGCTCTTTAAAAGAATATTATATCCCCAAAATTTAGCTAACCTTAAAACCTTTGGGACCTCATATTCTATATCATAACTACTTTCACACTCACATCATTATAATCATAATGTGATCTATTTAGTAACACTTGTTGCCATGTTGGTCAACTTGCGATTATAATTGGGATGATCAACTTATATGCCAATAATCTACCTCTTTAATTAGTGTAAAGTCAGGTTTCAAGTCATGAGTATGAGGAATTGATTTCCAAAATAAATAGGGTGATATTGTTTGATTATTCAAAAGTAAAATTGATCCAAAATATCAAGAAGTTTGTGACACACAAAAAATATGGCATGTAGGAGTAACATAATGTCAAAGAGTACCTTCCATCTAGTTCTTATTTCCTTGATTTTCTTCTGCATTGAGTGCAAAAATATGATTTTGTCAATTATCATCATTGGCTTTGGTAGCCATTTTGAGGAGGTGGGTAGGGAAATTGGTATTTAAATACAATTCATTCTTGTAATAGTGACAGACTGGTCTTGCAAACTTGCACTCTCCCCATGTTTACCACCTAGTTTCTAACAATTTCCCTAGTTTGGACTTGGACTGAAGCCTTAATTTGGTCCTCTTTTGGGGTTCCTTTGGCCTTGGTTTCTATTTATTTTCTTACTATACCCTTCTATTCATGCCCGGTAGACAAAACATCAATCAGTCCTTGGTAGGCAAAGCTCATGGTTTTTAATCAGGAGACAAAGTCATATAGGGTATTATGGACTCCCACACATACTAAATGTATTGTATGGTTAGCCAGGTTATGGATGAAACATGTAACAAATTTCTCCTTTTATTCCCAATCTCAAGTGTTAAAGGATTTATTGATAGTATCCTTCATATTCTTCACATGCTCTGACCCTTTTCGATCCCTTTTCCCTTGACATCTTGTTTTGTCTAATCAGTGTTCTTGACACTAGAAACACAAAAACACCTACCCTATGCTTGTTATTATAAGTTTTTGGAGGAATCTAAAATAGATATAGTAGTATAGTTTTTCTCATAATAATGTTTGAGTCAAATTATTAGGTCATCACAACTTTATAATTGTAGTCCACTGTAGCGCCCCTCAAAGCACATATATATCAGTGGAAGCAAACCCTATGTTGTCCATAACATAGATCACTTGGCTTGGAGAAATGTCATAAAACATGATATACATAGAAACAAAATAAATGAAACATCATGCATTACTTGAAAATATAGATTCATATAATGTCCTCTGAAAGAGAAAACTTATAATGTAATCTATCTCATATATAAACTAAAATCTAATACATGAAAGGTAGAAGAAATCTAAGGCATAAATCTTCTCTAAAACTTGATATTGGATCTTCTAAGGTGTATATGGAACCCCACCAACTAAGTTTTGGGAACATCTACTTTGAAGCACTCACTTTAAATTCCTTTGTTCCTTGATCTAATAACATATCATCCCATGACCATGTGGAAACAGAGGCATACAACATTAAGTGGCACTATACATTTTATAAGAACTGAAAATAGGCATATGTACTTGACGTGAGAGAAAATCTTGACATGTATTTGACTTTTTCATTCTTGATTACATGAGTCTTATAACATGAACAATTGATCTATAAATATATACATCTCTCTATGATGACCACTTAAGAGCACATGATTTCTAGGAAATCCCTTGATGCTAGGAAAGCCCATAATTGGAACGAATGCCCATGATATGCCTACAAAATCCCTTAACGACTCCTTGAGGTCCATGATTTGAGAACCATATAAAAATTGATTCAATTCCAATTATATTAACATTACCATTACCACAAACATGAACTAAATCTTGAAATTGAATATTTAACATGATGGGAATTCTCCCTCTTGAAACTTGAACTTAATCCATTAGTCGAATAATTATTAATCATTAATCATAATCTCTAATCTTAATGAGCATGATAACCATAAGACATAGGATATAAAAATAATCATGCATTTTATATAATGAGCATCAATAGAGCATTGAACCTGAAATTGAAAGCATAATTCATAAATTATACATAGCATACAATTAAACCAATGTACATATGTATAGTGGCATGAGCCATTTACCTGGACAAAAGCAAATCATAATTGGATCCTTCTGATCTCAAGTCAATCCTAAGTTCCTAAAAATACATGATTTATATTATTTATCATCTTGAATAACATGTGAAACCCTAATAGCATCACCCTATCAACATAAATCAAACTATATCTCTCGCTTAGAAGGAACATAGCTTTGATTCAAATTCATGATAAAAGTCTTAGCATTTAATGTATATCCAAAATCACATATTATATAACATCCATATATAGATATACCCATATAAAGCAAAGTTGTCTTATGAACTAGTATATGGATAGATCATATATTAAGATCAATCCTAAAAGGTAATCATATATACAATCTCACTATTTTTACTTATTCCATAGGAGGAAAATACGATTAAAGTCAATATACTAGACCAAATAGGCATACATGTCATCTATTATCTTACATAATGGCCACATAGACCCCAAAATCATATAATGATATAAATATACAATGAAACCACATAAAAACTTTAGAAATAGTAAGGATATTGTACATTATGGTTTTCCTAAAAATTTCATAACATTTCATGGTCAAAAAGTGCATGAAATACCCAAAATACCATTATTAGGTTTTACATCAAATATAAGTACATAATCAAATCTGAAAGATCAGGCTTTGAATCATTTTTAATAAATCAAAATACATAAGCTGTAAAATATTCATAATTTTCTAAACTCATTTGCTATTTCTAGTACAATGAACATTGACATCTTATAGTTCCTGGTACATAAAATATATTAATCCCAAAATATTGGAAACATATGTTAAGAATATTTGTCCCAAATTGAGCGTACATAAATATATTAATCCCTAAACATCAGAAACATATGTTAAAAATATTTGTCCCAAACTGAGTTCTAAATCTCAAGCTAGAAATTTTGCAAGTTTACCTTCTTTTGTGAAACCTGGACCGTTCGTCTATGATTCAGTGGCCTTGAAAAGGAGATGTTATGCGCCCTGCACTAGAGGCTCGTGGACCAAACCACATAGACAGACATGAGAGGTGCAAGCCCCCTCCCCTATTTCACGCCCAAAATAGGGCGCCACCACAAGGAGCTTCTCTAGCAAGGATTGCTCTGGCCTACCCTTCTTCACACCTTCTAGAATTACACATCACAATTCCACAACTTTATCTTTTACATTGGAGGCCTCATCACCAACCTCTAAGGGTCCAGAGTGAAAATCTCTAACTTCAAGCTCCCTTGCGCCATCGGTACCTACTGCCCCTTCCTCGACACTCATTCTCTCCTTTCTCTCTTAGTTTCTCACAAAAACCCTAGCCTCAATTTCAGACTACCATGTGATTCCAACATGTGGGGTTTTATAGCTTGTCAACTTGATTTAGTTGGGGGAAATCCCTCCCCTATCTCCGCCTAAACCCAGAATCCCCAGTCCGCGATGGACCAGGAGTCCCGTCTACATTTTTCTTTCATTTTCCTTTTAACACTATTTTCTTCAACTTTTTTTAGTTAATTATTTGGACCCCAAATCTTTTTGTTGATGTGTGGGTATGGGTGCTACCTCGAGTGGACTCAGACCATTCTCCTATCTTCATTGAAACCTCTAAAAGGGGTGGACAAAAGCTGCAAGTTAAAGACTTCAAATGCAAGAACTATTGGTTAACTGATCCTAAATGTCGAGCTATAGTTTCTAAAGCTTGGAGTGCATAGCAAAAAATTATTATCATGGGGAAAATTTCCCACTGTGCAGATCAGCTGAACCATTGGGCTTCTTTGACAATTGGAAGCAACAAGAAGCGTCTTAAACAAGATGAAAAGAGCTGGAAGCAGAACAACTTAAGCCTATAACAGAGTATTATATTGCCAATTATAAAAGACTCAGTGAGGAGATATCCACATTACAGAAACTCAATGAATCATACTGGTATCTTTGGGCCAAAGCCAATGAGATGAAAGACGGGGACAGAAATACTTCTAATTTTCTCAAGAAGGCTACTTGAATAAAATAGAGAAATCATATTGATAGACTAATGGATAAAGATGGGGTGTGGATGGATGATGAGAAGATGATTGATATGATCATCCTAGACTACTAGAACAATCTTTTCACTTCTCAACTGACAACCAATATGGATGATGCTTTCAAGAATATACAAAATAAAATCACTGACAAGATGAATGAAAACCTTGTCAAGGAGCCATCTAAAGATGAAATTTGGCATGCCCTCAACTTCATGCACCCATCCAAAGAGATGGGTTCATATGGATTTTGTGTAGGCTTCTTCCAATCCTTCTAGGACATATGTGGGAAAGATATTGAAATATTAATTCTGAATTGGTGAAGGAACAATGATGAGATTAGAGATATGAATAGAACAAACATCATTCTGATCCCAAAATGCAAGACTCCCTCCTCCATTGGAGACTTTAGACCCATCAGTCTTTGTAACATTCTCTATAAAATCATCTCCAAAGTCCTAGCCAATAAGATTAAACCTCTTTTGGATAAGATTATCTTTATTAATCAAAGTTCCTTCATTCCTAGGTGGCTTATTACTGATAACTCTCTAATTGCCTTCGAAATGTTTCATACTATCTAAAGAAAGAAGAAGGGGTGAAAGGGAATAATGGCGAATAAACTCTATATGAGTAAAGCCTATGATAGACTTGAATGGAGCTTCATTAGAAAAGTTTTGAGGGCCTTCAGCTTTAACAACTCTTGGTGCACGAAAGTTGAAAATTGCATCACAAGCACTTCTCTATCTTTTATTATTAATGGAAGAAGAAAAGGGCCAATTATTCCACAATGTGACCTCCATCAGGGTGATCCCATATCACCATACCTGTTCTTGTTATGTGTTGATGTCTTTTCTTGTTTAATTTCTCAGGAAGTAAATGATAACCTTATACATGGTGCAAAAGCTTCCCTTTGGGGGCCTTCTATCTCTCATCTTTTTTTTTATGATGACAACATCTTGTTTGCAAGGGTGAATCCGCAAGAGGTGTCCATGATGGTTGACATTATCAGCTTCTATGAGTGTGCCTCGGGACAAAAAATTAACCTAGCAAAGTCATAAATCTCTTTCAATAGGAACGTTAGCATAGAATCAAAGGAGGATATTATGGATAATCTTAATATGACATAGGTGGCTAATCATGAGAAGTACTTAGGCCTTCCCACTATCATAGGAAGATCAAACAAAATCACATTCAAAGATATTAAAGACAAGATGTGGAATAAACTCAACAAGTGGAAAGAGAAATTCCTTAGTCAAGCAGGAAAAGAGGTCCTTATAAAGGTCGTAGTCCAAGCCTTACCAACCTATATAATGGGGGTATTACTACTTCCTTTCAATGTTACAGATGACCTCACCCGAATGATTTCCAACTTTTGGCGGGGATTAATAGATTGACAAAAAAAATCCATTGGGTGTCCTGAGACAAGCTTTGCAAGTCCAAGAAGGAGGATGGGTTGGGATTTCGAGATTTGAAAACCTTCAATACAACCATATTATCTAAACAAGCATGGAGGCTCTACTCCAAACCTTCATCTCTGTGCTCAAAAGTACTCAAAGCATGATACTAGAAGCATGGTGACTTCTTGGATGCCTTTCGAGGCTATGATCCAAGCTATACATGGCGTTGTGCATGGGGCTCAAAATCCTTTTTGAAAGAAGGGATACGGTGGCGGATAGGAAGGTAAACCAATGTCAGAATCTGGGAGGATGCATGGCTCCCTAACAGATTGGGTTATTGCTCCAAACTAGAATATATTACAGATAGTGTTGATTGGAAAGTGATGGAAATTATAGACAAGGAGAGTTATAGATGGAGGGATGAGTATATAGATGATATTCTTACACCTGAGGATGTTGCTACCATCAGACAATACCCCCCTTGTTGTGATCAAGATGATACCATCTACTGGTTTCCTACTAAGAATGGGTTGTTTTCTATCAAGTTAGCTTATTGGTTGGGATTATATTCTTTCAATTTCCTTGTGTCGAAGGTTGCTGACCATACAGAGCTTACTTGGCAATAAATATGGAATCTCAACACCCCCCCCCAAGCATAAATATTTCATTTGGCAAGCATGTAAGGAACACCTTGCCACAGGAGTGAACATGAAGCATAGACATATCAAAGATAATGAAGATCGTTAGAGTTGGGGCCATGCAAGAGGAGATTCCTTTCATATCTTTTTTTATTGCTCATCTAACATTGAACTTTGGAAAACTACAAACATGTAAACGTTGCGATTAGATGTCCCCTGATCTAACATGGTTGACATATGGAGATGGATCATTAAGAATATAGATATCCAAATGATAATAAAAGTGATTACTACTTGCATTACCAGTTGGAAGATGAGAAATGAAGTCATTTTTAGATATGGAAATAGTACATATATAATTATGTACACTAACCTTCTTGCTTGGGCTTACAAACATCCTTTAGTTAATGTGCCAAATGTCAAAAAAATGCATATAGCCATACCAAAGTGACCAACTGTTGTTCACCTCGTCCTCCTGATTACATTAAAGCTAATGTCGATGCAACCTATTTTAAATATGGCTTTATATCCTTGGGAGTGATCTTCAAAGATACAAAAAGAATAGTGTTAGTTGATGCATGCTGCTTGTTTAAAGGCTTTTGGTCAGTGCAAACGGAAGAAGCTTTTGCAATCCTTTTTGGTATTAGAACAACCCTTCTCAATTACTTTTCATCTGTGGTGTTTGAATCTGGTGCGACCAATGTTGTGTAGGCTATTACAACACCGAAAAACTTTTAGATCCTTTAGCACTATGATTCACAACATAAAGCTTCTGAAACCTCTATTCAAAAATATATCGTTCATCCATGTTTAGAGAGAATCTAATATTGTTGCACATTTACTAGCCCAATGCTACCTTGGGCTTGATTCCCCTATGTACTAGACTTTGTCTAACCCAGAACCATCTATTCATATTGTCCTTCAGACAGCTAACATTATCTAATATATGATGGGTTTCAATTTAAAAAAAAAGTTATTTGGACCCCAAAACATCATCTATAAATGACAAAAAAAATTATTGACTCATATTTGTATATACTCCAACTAGAATCCTAAATCAAATTCAAATTCATAACCAAAAATTAATACTAGTTATCTAAATTTGTTAATAATGATAAATAATATTTCCATTAAAATATTACTAAAGATGTTCATAAAATTCTCAATAAATTTAAGAAATTATATATCATCCATATTAGTTAAACTTCCAAGTTTAAAACAAAAAATACTGATATTTCTCTAGTTATGATCAAAACGTGCCTCTTCTAAATATTATCAATATTCAACTTATTTTCCAATGTCACGTCTTTCCTTGTCCTAATGGAGAAGATACTCTTGGTATTTTGAAACTTGGGCCACTACCTCAATATACAATAATAACTTAAGATATCTATTGGTTTCTCATATTAATTATATCTATGACATTATATGGAAATTTTGCATAAAAGACCTTAATGTCCATAAATTTTGCATTGAGATTGTATTTGAGTCAAGGTTTTGTTCTAAAAATTTTAGGATCTTACAATTATACCCACCTTAAATAAATTTTTGTCCTCAAATTTTTTCACATACTACCCACCTTAGGGTTTTATTTATTCTATTTATACTAAGTTTGTAATATTGTCTTTAAGGCTCCTAAGTACACTCAAGTTGTGATCCTCACATGATCTACCATCGAACTAATATGTTCACATACTACTAACAATGTCTGAAATTTGTCATTTTTTTAACATGGCAAGGAACCAGGACTACCTCTCTCTCTAAGGAGCTAAATTAGGGTTTAGGTTCCTCATTGCATCCAACTCACTATATGTCAAATTATCTACTTTGATCTTACCATGTATCTAATTAGGTTCAGGTGACTATCTCTCAAACTTTTAATGTTGACTCTTAATTTATTGGCCACCATTGGATACATTTCGGCCGGTCATATATTCTAAGGTGACATGTCTTATCACACTTATCTTAGCACCTCCCTCATGCACATGTCCCATACCACATGCACTCAAAAAGGCAAATGACAAACAAATTGCATATAACATCATCTCTACAAAATCCTATGAGCATGTGTCCCATACGACAAACATGTGGGAAAAAGAGAGAGGATAATATATGCAATTATAGAGTTAACATAAAAGTCCAAACCATCTAGGCACATAACCCAAATCCTTATAAAAGAATACATCTTTTGACTAGACCTTTACTTTGATTTTTAATATTTGTAACTTACTTTTTTTATAACTAGGGTTAGAACATATGAATCTGGTTTTTTCCTGGTAACCATCTACTTATTTTCTCTGATACCACATTGTAGCACCCCTCCAAGCACATATATTTGTCAGTGGAAGAAACCCAATGTTCTCCATAACGTAGGTCACTTGGCTTGGAGGAATGCCTCAAAACATGATATACCTAGCAACAAAATAAATGACACACCATGCATTACTATAAAAAATTCATATAATGTCCTTTGGTACAAATATTTATAATGTAATCTATCTCATCTATGAACTAAAATCTAATACATGAAAGGTAGAATAAATATAAGGCATAAATCTTCTCTGAAACTTGATATTGGATTTTCTAAGGTGTAGATGGAACCCCCTAGCTAAGTCATTGGAACTTCTACTTTGAAACACTCACTTCAAATTCCTTTGTTCCTTGATCTAGGGACATCTCATCCCACAACCATGTGAAAAAAGAGACATACACCAGTAAGAGGCACTATACAATTTATAAGAATTGAAAATAAGCATATATACTTGACTTGAGAGAAAATCTTGACATGTATATGACTTAAGGATTCTTGATTACATGAATCTTTTGACATGAATAATTGAACAGTAAATATATGCATCTCTCTATGACACCCACTTAAGAACACATGATTGATTGGAAGCCCTTGATGTTAGAAAATCCTATAATTATCATGAATGCCCATGATTTGGCTATAAAACCCACAACGACCCCTCGAGGTCCATGATTCAAGAAGCATATAAAAACTAATTCAATTCCAATTATTGTAACATTAACATTACCATAAATATGAATTAAATCTCAAACTTTAATCTTTAACATGGTGGGAATTCCCCCTCTGGAAATTTGAACTTAATCCATTAATCATTAATCAAAATTCCTAATCTTAATGAGAATGATAACCATAAGACATAGGATATATAAATCATCATGTAATTTACATAATAACTATGATTAAAGCATTGAACTTGAAATTGAAAGAATAATTCATAAATCAAACATAGCATACAATTCAATGAATGTCCATATGTATAGTGGCATGACCCACTTACCCAGAGCAAAGGAAATCCTAATTTAATCCTTTTGATCTCAAGTCAATCCTAAGTTACTTAAAATACATGATTTATGTTAATTATCACCTTGAATAACATCATAAACCATAATCCCATCACCTACCAACATAAAACATACTATATCTCTCATTTAGACTGAACATAACTTTGATTCAAATTTATGATAGATGTCTTAGCGTTGAATATATATCCAAATCACATATTATATAGCATCCATATATAGATATACCCATATAAATCAAAATTATATTATACACTAATATATGGATACATCATATATTGAGATAAATCCTCAAAGATAATCATATATACTAATATCATTGATTTTAGTTATTCTACAGGAGGAAAATACGAATAAAGTCAATATACTAGACCAAATAGGCATACATATCATCTATTATCTTACATAATGGCCACTTATATGCCAAAAGTCATATAATGATAAAAATATACAATGCAACCACATAAAAAACTTTGGAAATAGTAATAATATTGTACATTATGGTTTGCATAAAAATTTCATATCGTCTCACAGTCATAAAGTGGGTGAAATACCCAAATATCCTTATTATGGTTTACATCAAAATATAAGTACATAATCAAATCTAAAAGATCAGGCCTTTGAATCATTTTGAATAAATCAAAATACATTACTGTAAAATATTCATAAATTTTTAAACTTGTTTGCTACTTTTAGTACACAAAACATTGAACATTTATAGTTCTTGGTACACAAAATATATTAATCCCTAAATGATAAAATCACATTTTAAAAGTATTTTTGTATAATAGTAGCTAAAAATCTCTTTCCAATGGTATCCTATTTGTCCCAAATGGATCTCTACGTCTCAATAAATTAAAGAAATTATATTACATCCATATTAGTAAAACTTACAAGTTTGAAACATAAAATACTTATATTTCTCCACTTATGATCAAAACGTGCCTCTTCTAATTATTATCAATATTCAAGTTATTTTCTAATTTCATGTCTTTCCTTTTCCTAATGGAGAAGATACTCTTGGTATTTTGAAACATGAGGCACTACCTCAGTATACAATAATAACTTAAGAAATTTATTGGTTTCTCATATTAATTATATCTATGTCATTATGTAGAGATTTTGCATAGAAGAACATAATGATCATAAATTTTGAACTAAAAGTGTATTGAGTCAAGGATTTTTTTCTAAAGATTTTAGGATGTTACATCGACATAATAAGAACTAATTGCATTTTAGTTGATCTCATCCTTAGGCTACTTATAATTAATAGAGTTAAATGATCATGTCTATACAATAGAAGGAGAAAGATAGGATAAGTTACCCTACATATCCTATAGAGGTATTTAAGTTTACTCCTTAAAGAAGAGATGAGATTATATATGACTCTTTATGTTTATAGGAGAACGTTCAATCTATTTTTGGATTCACTTAGGACAGGTAGGACATGAAAAAATCATCAAACACAAATAGGTGGGCAAGAGGTGATTAGATAATAATCCCATGTGTGCCTTATCCTAACACCCCAATTTTATCCTTCAAGGATCTAGGGTTCCTAGGTCTTTAATTATTACATAGAATACGTGTTCTCTTCTCTGATACAAACTTTCACAAAACCATTTGTCTACTAATCCCAATACTACTATCTAGGCAGGCACTATAAATAGGAAAATACTTTTTTTTATCTAAGTGGCCCAAATTATACACACAACATATTCAATAAAGAAACATAACCTCACATTATTAATGAAAAACCAAATATTTTGGATTTGGGACCCAAAGTCAACAAGAAAGGAACTACACTTGGTGCTAAAATAAAGGAAACTACATCATCATTCCTTTTTAATGGATATAAATCATATGGTATTCACTTGTGGTGAGGCTTTATTCAACATTCAAAAAGTAGTAAGGTCATCAAGTAGTAGAAGTAGTATATAGGGTAGGACTTCGTCAATCACCTTCTTCAACCTAAATAAAAATTATGACTTTGTCATTGCAAACACATTGGTATGTTTTTAAAATAAAAACATACTTTATATGGTAAAGCATCATGATTGACAAGACTTATACAAGAAATAATCAATATTGGATCAGAACATTCATTTATGTGATGATATGTGTTTTTTATTACAAATTCTCCATAATGTTGATCAATATTATTGAGGTCTCCATCACCCCAATAGACTTCAATATAGAAGGGTGAGGTCAGTAGGCTCCATCATCCCAAATGTCATAAATATTGAAGGAGGATGTCACCATTGTAAAATTTCCATCACTCCAATGTGAGGATTTCACATGTACTAAGAAATAATCATAATAATAATACAAAGGAAAGCATAGTGGGTATTATTTATGTATAAGGTTCTTTGCAAAATTTATTTACAAGTTCAAATTATCATCATGTAGGGAACACAATACCTAACAAAATTACATTGGACAAGAATACAGAAGAGGTAAATACAAGATCATAATCATTACCACATACCTATTCAAAATAATAGGATAAGTGCAGCTTGTTGAAAATTGAAGAGTATGAGTATATATTAGAGAGATTTGGGTTCAAGTTCAACATAAATGTTCCTAACATGCAAAAAATGGGTTAATGGATCAATATATGAGATATCAAAACTACTGGGCCACAAGGACCACAATTAGGGTAATGAGTTCCCATGTTGACCCTTTTCTGTCAGCTAAAACTCATGTTGCTCTTTTTTTCCAAAAGGAGTGGTATGTACAATGCAGTCATTACTCAGGTGAGCATTGTTTGAGGCCAATATAAACATGGCCATAATTATCAATCTTGATTTTTTGTCCACAACAACCCAAATTTCATCATTAAAATATCAATTTATCATCATCACATGTTATCAAGATCAAGATCAATATTAAATCTATAAAAATATTTGAAATCATGAAATCAAGATCTACGTTTAGGGCAATCATGAAATTTATCAACATTAGATAATAATCCTCAAGTTTGAAGTCATAATTAATAATATAAACGTTATTATTATCATAATTAAGAGTGATTAGGTATGATCTAGTGTTGCAAATAAGAATAGACATCAGTGATCAACATTTTGGTGATCAATTAACAATCTTGGATCATTAAATAAATTTACAATAATCACATCCATTTTTTTTGAGATATCAACGGAATAGGAAAGAGACATAGTCTTTGCAAACACTTTATTGTATTTTCTAATCAATATCAACTTTTTATCTACAATATTTGGAGAAATAATTATCCTTTTATCAATCTTGGAAAATTACACCATTTTTTGGTTATTGGCTAGAGAGAGGAAAAGGCCACCTTAACTAATTTTTTGGATGTTGATTTGTGGTCATAATTGATTGAATAGAAGATTTTACAAATGAAGATCTCTCTTTCCACTAGCTGAATTTGAGAGGGTGGTTAGGATTCCTTAAATGCATGTCCATCGATCCAGGTCCTTGGTCAACTTTGATTGAGAACCAATGGCCATGGAGTTGTATCCCTCATAGAGGCAACTCACATGAGTGCAGCAAAGATCACAGTAATTCCTATTTTCAAAGGAGAGGGGAAGAATGGGTGGCCTTAAGGGTAGTCCAAGCATTCATTGTGAGGTCCCTTGAACTAAACCATGGACTCTATACACATCAAAGTGAGATGGGTGGATTTGTGGTAGGAATGGTCAAGGAGAAGCAAGGGGATGTGTGACGAATTTTTTATGGTTTTTGGGGCTTACTAGAGGTAGAAGATATGCAAGAGAGTAATTGGAACCATAGATGGGGTAAAGATCTTTCATAAGGTAATGAACGTAGATTTGACTTGTTGAAGCTACTCATTGGAGTTAGAGAATACAACAACATGTGGAGTTGGGGATGAATCCTCACAAAAATGCACCACAAGAAGAGGCATGGGAAATTTTGTAGGAAGTTTTATAAAGCTAACACTTCATCTTAGGGGGATTAGGGTGGTTGTTTCTAGAGAAGAAGTCATGTTATGTAGGCTAGATGTTATATCTCTTGAGGTTAATTAGGTCATGGGATTGGTTTGGGGAGTGGTGATAGTGATCCATATTCCCTTTTATAGAGATTCAGTATGAGAACCTATTGGTTGCAATCTACCACGAGTTAAGGTTTTGTTGAGCAATTGGGCATTATCCCATTTTATTCTGATAAGGCCAAACATGAAGTTGGTTGAGTTTGTATCAAAATCCTGAGACTAAAGGAGCAATCATCACAAGTTGTTATCAACAAGGTAGAGAGACTGGGGAGTTCAGAGCCCTATGTATGTGGGAGTTCATTAGAGTTGGCGTGAGAAAAAAGAGCTATGCAACATAGTATATTATGGTAATATATCTATTTTGAGCTATAGTTAATAATTCTCGCCAAACTCAATTTCAAATTCTTGATTCATATTTAACTTTATGCATCTAAATGATTGACTCCTCATTTGAGAAATTATTTAAATCTAGCCATGAAATGTAACCTCTGTAATTATGTTGACACACTTTTACATAATTTGAGTCTAAATAGATTTAATAGACCACACACAAATCAAATAACTCAAGTTGTCAGCTCGGGGATTTGGATTTTGTAAAACAATCATTGAATCAAAGAATACAAATTTTGGATCAATTAACATTGGAAAATAAATGAATAATGTAAAGGTGTCAAAATATTATATATAAAATTTGGAAATGATTCTAATGATGACTATTCTTTTACCATTAATAGGTTTGATACGTAAATTAGGAAGAACTAACAACCTTGCTTCTATGGTAACATTAGTAGAAGTAGTTATAGGGGAAGGGGATCATGTTCCCTTCTCCTCATGATAAAATAAAATCTTGATTTATATCCCCTCTCCTTTGAATCCAAATTCCACACTTAATAAAAATCTTCATGAGAAATTAATCAAAGAAGGAGTGTCATCCTCACCGCCTTCTTAGTTGAATATAAAACCACCCTCTAGATATTGATTCAAGTCTAAAGAAATAGAACTTCAAGATAAAATTGAACTACACACCTACCTATCATCCCTCCAACATATTTGTAAATATGCATCAAATCACCATCAATATCAAGACTTGTAGAATCTTAAGGAAGGAGATAAACCTAACTCCCATGGTTGTTGATCTTGATCCTAGCTACTACAATTAATTCTATAATTGATTTGATGCTCTATTGTGATATTTTCCAAGAAATCCACCACCAAGGTCGAAGATTGCTATTCTCAAATCTGTTCTTTAGCCAATTGTTGTTTTGTAAGGGAGAAAGAACTTACCTTAAACTTCGATGTATCATTGTATATTAGAGCAGGCATGACAAAGAGGTTTTTTTTTCATGTATGGTTCCATTTTGCTAATACAACTTGCATGATTAATAAGATAATCAAAGTAGGTATATTAGAATATAACCTCAACACAATAAAAAAATACTTAAATTTCATATTAGTAAAATCATCTACCGCCTATATGTATCACGTAAGTGTATACATATATACATACATATATACAAGTCAATATACTTTTACTATTAAATAGGAAATATGCATTTGATATAATATGATATCAGCATGTTCATAAAGTATTAGATTGTAATTAGAGTATGGATTTAAAGGATTCTAGTAGTACATATTACTAAATCAATTTTCCTAATTACTGCTTATACATATGTATATATGTGTGTGTTAATAAGATATTAAGTGGTGATTTAGAAATTTCTGTTGTGATCAACAAGAAGGTTCAAAATAATGTTATCATTCTTTCCATGAATTGGAAACCCTTGCTACCCATATATATATATATATATATATATATATATATATATATATATATATATATATATATATATAGATAGATAGATAGATAGATATATATGCACACACACATATATGTATATATATACTTAATGGTAATTAGAAATACAACTATCTAGATAGGTCTCTCTTTAATGAAATGAAATATAACATAAATAATATTCTTAATAAGGTTGTTAGTAGATATAAGTATGGATGGAAGTTGGTACATATTACATCAGAATTTACCAAAAATCATCCATATAATACATGCTTGTACTGAATAGATATTGAAAAATATCTATTCTTGATATTTTTAGTTACATTTATATCTAGTTTTTCACATTTATATTGCATTTCACATGATATTTCACTTGTTTTATCTTCTTAGTAGTTTATCAAATATATTTGGTATCTAATTAGTTTTATGTTTAATTTGTAGGTTGATGTAAGGAGAAGTCATGAACTCTCTATAATATTTTCAATAAATATGTCAAAAATTAATGCAAGGAGAGGAAGAGAATTCATAAACTTCTATAGATTTCCATTAAATAAGTGAAAACAATGAATCCCCACTCCCCAATTTCATCAATTGTAGAGCGAATCATTAAAGTGTACCTAGTTTGTAAAATTGCTCCATATTTTATATCTAATATCATAAATGGGTGATTCAATATCCCTTGGATTTATCCAATTTTACACAAAATGAATATATTCACTGACTTTCTTGTATATAGAGCACTAGCGCTTAAGTAGCTCATTTTTTCTGCTCTGCAAATCTACAACAAACTGTTCACAATCATCAAACTATGTTTGATCATCTTGAAAGCTCAAGGCATGTTATTAAAGAACCAAAGGGACATCCAAAGAGGATACCTTATTCCATACAACCCCTAATTCAAATACTAGCCATCATGGGGAGAGAGGGAGATAGACTTTGATGGCCTGATGTGGAGATGCACTATGTCAAATGATGTGATTGGTGACTGTAATTACTATATGGAGGGTGGTTTTGTAGACTAGAGAGATTTTTTTCTACATCACTACTTTTTCCATGATCTCATTATTATCTCTTTTATCTATTGTCTTGAGCATGTGTAGAGAGTTGTTCATCATATTGGGGCATAAGGATTAGTCTTGTTGCCTGCATGTGCAATCTTACATTGTGAACAACTACTTGTTTAAGCTATTATATTTTTTATTAACTATTTAATGAATGTTCTATGATCTATCCACCCATATTGCTTGTCTATTTCAATCCTAGGGGTAGAGACATTGATACCTAGGATTATAATTCTAGTTAGTCATTGTTAAATCTTATATATGCTCATGGAAGGATGTTCTTGAGGGTGATAGATTTGGGATCCATAGGTAAGGAGACTTTGAGCCTATGGGAAAATATGTCCTTGTGAATGGATATATAATTTCCTTAGACCCAATCTAATAAACATACACGTCTGTGATGTAATATGAAAGAATAGATATATAGGTAGTAATGGTGAAAACCATCATCATGATAACTGTATAATTGTTAAAAACCATTTATTTCATAGTTCATTTCATTTCTTACTTTGTTGATTCAGTTAATCAACAAAAAATCAATCAATATACCCTTGTTTATTACCTTTTCTTTATTATTCTAAAAATATGAATTGTTCTAGAAAAGGTTGTTCTTTGGGTTTGATCATAAATCTATATTGCGGTAAGACCCTTCCACTTCTGGGTGTTTTCCATTGCATGTTATGTAGGTAAAAATGTGGGTATTTATTCCTAAGTATATTTCTTTTTCCAGACAATGAATTTTTTTATCAGAATAGCCAACTTCGATTTGTTGGGATTTTTCTTTTACAATTTATAATATTTCATCTCTTTATGAATTCAACTCCACCTCAGTCATCTTATTTGTGTAGTCCTCATTACTCAAGAATCATCTCTAGTGTATGTGGAAATTTATAGCGTTGGTTCCAATCTAGACTTCAACCCAGAGGTCAAACAGACCTACAACAGGAATCTTCACAAATGCCAAGCCAAGATGAACAATGAGGAGATTGACCATAGAGTGCAAGTCACACTTAATGCAGAGAAATAGATTTGTGATAGATGCCTGAGATGTTGTGCAAGTATAATTATGAACAGCTGAAGAACCATAGAAATAGAGGGACATACAAGAGTCTCTATTCCTAAAGTTGCAAACATCACCACCCAGTCGTTTGACCTTCCATAAAAGCACAAAACTTCACAATCAATATTAAATGGGTGATGATGATGCAAAGGAATAGTTTTGTAGGGAGAGCCAGTGATAACACACATGACCATTTGTAGAAGTTCATAGTTCCTTCTGGACTGAATAAGAGAGATGGCATGTCTGAGGAATCCATAAATATACAACTATTATACTATTCCCTAAATGGCAAAGCTATTGTATGATACAACTCCATTAGTGATTGTAGTATCACCACTTGGGAGGAACTTAATGAACAAGTTCCTAGAGAAGTTCTTGCTGCCCTCACACCTATCAAATCTCAAGGAAAATAACCTAGTTTATACAACTTCCAACCAAAACTCTCTTTGAAGCCTTCAAACAATTCAAAGTGTTACTACATAAATGCCATCATCATGAAATTCCCTCTGCACAACTTATCAAGCAGTTCTATTGGGAGTGGATTATGACATCAAACTATTGATTAATTTTTCTTCCAATGGAAACTTCATGTGACATGGATTTGATGATATATAGAAGGATGTGACCAAGGATAAGGGAACCAAACCAACTAGGTTTCATCACAAAAGAGAGGTGCTCTCAAGGTTTCTATAGTGGAAGACAAATATAATCTAAATACTATGATTGAATATTTAAAGATGCTCTCTCAAATGAGACAATATTAAATCATCCATCCAGACGTATGTCCAGAGAAGACAATCCTCATTTTAAACCAAGATAGCCCAAGAGGTATGCTAGGTCTACAATATAGAAGGACACACAATCCTAGAGTGAAATCACCTCTACCATGTGACACTAAACACGCACTTGCCTAAGTTAACATTAGTTCAATGATTGTATAAGTCAATACTATCAACTATATTCTAGGCCAGGACTACTATGACCCCCATCAAGTAAGAAACCATCCACAATTCTAGTATCAATATCCAGATGAAGTAGCAAACTCATATCAGCTCAATCTAGGCCCAAATTAAACCAAGTTTGGGGACCTCCTGGCAAAAAAATCAAAAGTACTTCCAAAAAAACTTCAATCTTGGATAGTACATGGAAAATTTCAATCTAAGAAACAACTGCAGTCCATGACAACAACCCTACAAGGACAACTTCTCCTAAATGAATACAAAAAACATAACATGCATGTCTCCAATGACTGTCGTCACCTATATGCAATCAAGAAGATACTGGAAAGATAATAGGTGTACAATATATACATGAAAGCTCAACCAACACAAATTGCCACATTTCACCTCAAGTGAGTTCATTTGCCATTCAACCAAAAAATAACCATAAGTATCAAGATCAGGAGCAGTTGAAGGCTGTAACCACACATTTTAGGTTTGTTCTACCAGAATCACCAGCCCCAGTCACCAACATCAAACAATGCTTGGACAAAACAACGATGATGAAGTCAACCTGGTGTATAAACCTACTAAACTGGTTATTGAAAAGACAAATCAAAGTGATATATCCATTCCTAAGACAATCAGCTCACCCAAACCCAAGAAGGCACCATGAGATACATAAATCGCCCGTACTATCCCAGTGCAACATGTATACAAACCACAAGTCCCTTACTAGAGTCATAGACTAGGGAAGGCTGGAATCAAGATTAAATAAGTTCAAGGAAGGAAAGAATAAGTTGCATGTAGATATCACATTCCTTGACACTCCGACAAACATCCCCTAATTGTCCAAGTTCTTCAAGGCTCTCCTCAATCACAAGTACATTACAGAGGAGTGCGAGACTATGAAACTAGAATGGAGAACATCAAACCTCATCCATGGTGAGATGCCTAAATAAACTCAAAGATCCAAGATATATATTTTGAAATATTGTTCTTTGTTGGGGATTAAACATGCCAAAAAGGTCTAGATGACCTTGGGGAAAGTATACATATACAGTTTATGAAAAAGCCTTGGATTCACCATTGACATCTTACCCATGGGAATAATGATTAAACTTGCAAGATCCTTTTTATCACCCCTATGGGGATCATATAGGATATACATATGGGAGTGGGTACCAAATCTTATGTCCCTTGTGATTTTTAAACCATGGAAATCAAAGAAGACCTTCACTATCCCTCATTTTTAGCCACCCATTTCTTACAACCGCTAAATCCCTGATCAATGTTGAAGTTAGAATTTTAAGAATGTGACTGGGTACAGACATGATAGACTTGTATTTGAGAGTATCAAGGGTACCTCTTTCTAGGAACAATGCTTCCTCCTTGACTAATTAACAAGATGACACAACTGTGGAAGGAGATGCCTACTTTTGAAGATCCTCTAGAGATATAACTCATCAACCCAATTGCTCACCAACTAAATGATAAACAAGTGGAGAAAATTCTACTCCATTTATACAAGGCTGAGGAAGACCCTAAAGTAAATTTTGAGGACTATTAAATATGTATCCATCATTGAAGAAGAAGACAAGGATCCCAAGTGACCAGAATTCAAGACTTTACATGAGGTGATAAAATATGTCTTCCTATACAAGAAAAAGGTTTGCCTAGTCATCATCAATGCAGATCTCACTACTAACTAAGAAGATATATTATTGATAGAACTTAGGAAGAGGAAGAGGGTACCAGGCTTCAAAATGAGTGATCTAACTGGAGTGAGACAACCACTCAATCAAGCCTCAATGGAAATTGAACCCATTATTGAAGAAGTCCATGCATAAGGAAGTTATAAAGATACGATATTCTAGGATCATCTATCCCATCTCTGATTTACCATGGGTGAGTTTAGTGCAACTTGCACAGAAGAAGGGATGCACTACAATTGTTTTACATGAAAAGAAAGAGCTTATCCCAACCTACACTATAACTAGGTGGCACATGTGCATTGACTATTGTAAGCTCAATAATGTTACTCCAAAGGACCACTTACCACTTCCATTTCTTGATCAAGTCCAAGAGATGTTTGTAAACTAAGAGTTCTTCTACTACTTCGATGGATACTCTAGTTTCTACCAGATCCCCATCCACCCTAGTGATCAAGAAAATACCACCTTCATGAGATGTCTTGGCACATATGCCTTTCGTAGGATGCCCTACAGATTATGCAATACACGTACCACCTTATAGAGATTCTTGTCTTCTATATTTGCCCCCCTTACTGAGATGATTGTGAAAATCTTCATGGATGTCACCTCAATCTACAAATATCCTTTTGAATCATGCCTTCATCATCTCTCCTTGGTCCTAGAACATTGTAAAGAAGCAAACCTAGTGCATAATTAGAAATGATTCCAATTCATGATGAAGGAAGACATTGTTTGAGACACCATGGAAGCTCTAGAGGCATTAAGCTTGACAAAGCAAAGAAAGAATCATTTTCTAAATGATCTCCTCCAACTAGTGTCTAACAAGTCTGAGTATTTATAACAGACATTGGATTCTATGGAAGGTTCATACATGTCTTTATCAAGACCACCAAACTTCTTATAAATTTTCTCCATAAGGACATGGACTTCATATTTGACTCCAATTGTATGAAGACCTTCACCACCCCGAAGGAAACTCTCATTTTTACCTCCATCCTTCGTACCCCAGATTGGTCTCTTACTTTTAAGATAATGTGTGATGCTAATGATTAAGTGTAGTTTTGTGGAAGTGCATCACCAAGAAGCATCATGCTATCTACTACATAAGAAAGACACTTGATGGTGTGTAAAGGAATTATACAACCACTGAAAAGGAGCTTCTAACTATTGTCTATGACTTTGGCAAGTTTAACTCCTATCTAACAGGCTTGCAAGTGATTGTATAAACTGACCATGCTTTTAAGACATACTTAATGTCAAAGAAGGAAACATAGTCTAGACTAATCAACTTATTTCTACAAGAGTTTGATCTAGAAAATCAAAACAAGAACATGACCAAAAGTGTTGTTACTGATCATCTTAGCCTATTGCATATCCAAGATAGTGACACAGTCCCTATCGGTGACTCCTTGAATGATGACCACTTATAAAAGTATCAACATTTAACCCATGGTAGGATGAATTGTGTTTTACCAAGATGTAGGAGTCCTTCATCCATATTGTACATAAAACTAAAAAATAAGTTCATGTGAAACATTTAACATTACTATTAGAATGAGCCTTATATATTTTGGCTATGCTCTGATGGCCTTGAACATCAATGCCTCCCAGAAGAGGAAGCTCCTCTCATTGTAGAACAATGTCATTCTGGATCTATAGGAGGCCACATGAATTCCAAGAAGACTGCCATTAAAGTCCTTCAGTGTGGGTTCTTTTGGTCCTCTATCTTCAAGGATTCTCAAAGCTATGTCAAGTCTTGCGATTAGTTCTAGAGATCTAACAATATTTCCAATAGGGATGGATTGGCATTACATTTTTGGAAGGAAGTGGAAATATTTGATGTTTGCGGTGTGGACTACATGGGCCCAATTCCATCTTCTTATGGCTTCTCCTACATTTTGTGCATTGTAGATTATGATTCCAAATGGGTTGAAGACATCCTACTATTTCTAGTGACTCCAAGCTAGTAATAAAACTATTCAAAGACACAATATTCCCATGCTTTGGAGTCCCACACATTATCATTTCTGACGGAGGATCACACTTTCTTGAGCATAGGTTTGAAGCTCTCTTTCACAAGTACGATGTCTGTCACCATGGGGATACTCCATACCACCCTCAGACTAGTGGACTAGTGGAGGTTTCTGATCCCCAAATCAAAGCAATTTTAGAGAAGACAGTTGGTCGACAAGGAAAAATTGGGCTCACTAGAAGAATGATACACCCTGAGTTTACATGACTTCTTACGAGACTTTCTTGAGAACTAAACATTTTTTCTTGATCTATAGGAAGTCTTGTCAACTACCAATGGATCTTGAACATAAGGCTCAATGACCATAAAATGGCTAAAGTTTGATCTCTAGGTGGCAAAAAATCTACCACTTTAACTAGATCTAGAAGGACTACGTCTGACAACCTATAAGAATGAACACATTCACAAGAAGAGCACAAAGATGTGGCATGATGTTCACTTGAAGAGGAAAGATCTATAGGTCGGAGACAAGTATTACTACAATAGTATTGACTCTGTCTCTTCTCAACAAAGCTCATGACCTGATGGTCAGGTCCATTCGTCATCAAGAACATCTTTCCACATGGAGCTATTACAATATGGAGCAAGAAGACCGGTGAATTCAAAATTGATTGCCAACATCTAAATGCTACTTCATACTGGGCGATATGAAATCCAACCAACCACTAATGCTCATCCTTTGATAATTATGATTGTGAGCTCTAGGTGTCAAGATATTAATGTTAGAAAAAGGCACTTCTCAGGAAGCAATCCAAGTGTTACTTAACTTTTGTTGTTGCTTTTCATTTTCATATCATCAATTAGATAGTGCATCCCAAGATAACATCAGTAGTGATAACATTTTTAGTTGTATCTGAATGGATTTTTCTAAATGGAGAGCAACTACGACTTGTGGTCTAACCAACATGGTTTTTCACCTCCATATAAATTTAGTATTTACCTACAGACGAGCATATATCTATGTTTTTGGTGGAGGGTGGGTGGTACATATTTTACTTTCGATCAAAACCTATTTATGAATGCATATTCATCATTTTATTACATCTTTTAGATCATTCCTTAGGAACATTTATTTGATATTTTATAATTTAAGGATTTAATGGCTTTACTTTTTCTTTTGTCTCCTATATTAGAGTTTAATTAGATTTCCTCATTTATTGTAGGAAACAATCCATATGTACCCATCAACTTCAAAGATCATGAACTGCTAAATGTATCCTAGGAGTTAGAAGGTCTAGGAGACTTTAAATGCATATCTTAGCCTCCCATAATTTTCCAATCAGTCGACTGAGTATCCAACTGGTCAAGGATTTCCAATCGACCAACTTGATTGTAGATCTTTCCGCAGTGGCTAATATGTCCCGTACCAAAACAACCATCTTTTGTATCCAAAATCAAAATTTGACGTTTAAATATGTGTTGATAAGGGGATTTCATTATCTACAACAAAAATGTATATTATATCTTCCAATCAGTCGAGTGACCCACAGATCATCCATAAATACCTACCATTTATATCTTGCACCAATGGTCAAATCAGTTAGAAAGAAAATTTCATTATATATAATAAATATATTTTCAGAATGCTTTGGAACTTGTGATTGGTTTAAAATTCACACAAAACCCCTATAATAGAAATTTGTAGCAAAGAGAGTCAAAGAAGTTTAACAGTTAAAACAATTAAAAGAAAGGAAATGCAAGAATTTTCTCCATTGACTATTAGGGCAAGCAATTCAAATTGTCAAATATTACTCCCTGGACCAGACACAAATGCAAGTAACCATTGAGTTTCCTTTATGGTTAATTAGTTGAACTATCAATTAAATGACAAGTGATATCAGTTGGATAATAGAAGCAACATGACATGACCTTGTTCTTTTGCATGGAGGACACATGTTATTGAAGGCATCGACCGACTACAATTGAGATAGTGTTTCACTGCTATTTCTCCATACCCCTAGTAAGACCAAAGTCAAGCATATGGAGTTGATTGAATCCATGAATTGTGATAACCAAGATTAGAAACAACAATACTTTACCAAAGTCAAGGGGGATCAGAACTGATCATCTCAAAGCCTCCCTTGGGTGCACAAAGCAAGGAAAGGAGAGAAGGAGTCGTCATCTTCCTCACAGAGACTGTCATACTTCTTCTAAACTCTTTAAACATGAATCCTTCCCTTCCTATCTGGTACTTCTACATTTAATCTGATTATGTACAAGTATACCTTTTTACTGGGGCATGCAGTGTAGTTGTAATGCCCTAGGATTTGAAGTCTTAGATAAAATCATCTTAAAAGGAATGATTGGACTATCAATATCACCAAGGTGCACCACCTTTTTCAATATCCCATCACTAAAAACTCTGTAGTTAAGTGTGATTAGCCCAGAGTAGTACTAGGATGGGTGACCAGTCGAGAAGTTGATCATGGCTTGCATGTGAATGAGGACAAAGCTTGCAATCAAGGCTAGTGGTGGTCTTTTTGGCCAGTCATCATTGTCGAAACTCTACTAGGGACTTGGGCAGTGGGACCATGCATTATAAATGATATCAGAGACATAACCCCTCAAGTAGGTGGGACCCACATGGGAATGTGGCATGCCAATTTTGAGTCGTGCAGTCCATGCATGTTGGAAAGGGATATCCATGGTGATGTAGCCACCATTGCACTGAGTATTCGTGATAGGGAGTTGGGTGTCCGTGGGTCATTTTAGGTCTTCACAGGAAGTTGATCTAGGATTGTGCATGAGTGAGGACAAAGTGCAAAGTGAAGGCCAATGGTGGTTTGTGGGGCTAGTCATCATTCCTAAACTCTATTAGAGCCTTGGGAAGTGGTCCCAGGTGATATAGTAGCCCCATAGCCCATATCTTGTTCTAATTATTTTTTACTCCAAGATTTATGCTGATTAGATGTGTTTCTTCCTATCTATGTACTTGTTCTATGGTTAAATCAATTATATTCTTGTTGTTATAATCTTGGTAAAAGAGATTGTCGGTCCTAAGAATAGAACACCAAATGAACACATATAACTCTAGATTAGATCTTAGATGGAGTACTATTATTCATCCACCATTTTCCTTTTTAGTTACAATCCTTGGTGACAAGATCCCAAACCTTAGGATTAGAACATAAGATTAAACATGTAGAACTCCAGAATAGATTCCCAGATGGAGTTCTACAAGATGATTGGATAAAGAACCACAAGCATTGAGATCCTGAGTTTATGGGAGTTTGATCCTCATAGTATTTGTGCTTTTTAAGGATGCAAATCCACTTGGTACTAATCTAACAACCTAATTCAAGGAGTTAAATTGATTAAAGAAGCTACATAGGCTATGGTGGTGAACTCCATACTACTAGTATCTTTTATTAATTGAATTAAATTTTTAGTTTAATAAAGTTTACTTCTGCAATATTCTAATTTTAGTTATAATCTCTCTTAATCGACCCAATGCCAAATTTGTTCTTGGTAACATGTTGGAGACAATTGTTAATCATGTTCTCTCATGGGTTCAACCCTTTTTTGTACCAAAATTGACTTATTAACTTATAGGCAAGATGATTTCCCTCATTAAGAATAAACTCTAGGGAATCATCTTCCTTAGTGTATACAAATTTTGATGTTGGTTCTAGGGACAACATAGTTACTTTCAAACCACATTGATTTGCATAATTAGGATTTCTTCTTTCTATTTTGTTTTTGAAATTTTATTTTTATTTTTGTTATTTAATTTCTTAATTTTTTCTATAGTTTTTGTTTGTTTCTTGTAATTTCTTTTAGTTTAGATTTTTCTTAATTTTTTGAAATTTATTTTTTTAATAAAAAAACCAATATTTATATTTCAAGCAATCATATTAAATGGATGATGCAAAGATTCAATACATGTTAGATCGTGTTGTTAAAGTAGAGATAGACTAATGTCATAGAGAAACCAAGATCATCATTCCAGAGGATTTTGGGGCAGCTTAGGAAGCAACTACATGGGGCCGCAATCAACAATGTAAGTCTGAGAGTGAGTGGTTGGCTGCCTATGGGAGGAAGATCATTATCCTAGAGGCTGTGGATAAAAGGATTGATGCTTGGCTGGCTCAAAGAATTTCCCAACCACCTACATCTCCTCTACCTATCCCTATTACAAGACCCATCCAAATGTTTAAAATGATCAACTAACTTCTTTTGAGACTATTCTGAATAATGAACCAATATCCTCTCATAAAACATCAGTTGATTCTAATGAACAGAGAGTTTCTCATCAAAAGCCTTCACTTTGTCACGACAACTATTTATTTTATATATGTTTTGTCTAGATGAGGAGAAATCACCTCTAGAAAAAGCTCACAAGCCCCACTCTTTTATTGGATCAAATGGGTTCTAGAGGGGGGATGAATAGAGATAAAAAATATTTGCACAAAATTCATTAGACCTTCAAGATACTACAATCTATGGGATTGTAAATATTGAATTTGTAGTGCAACTAAACATACATAGAAAGGATGAGAGAGATTGAACAAACATGAGAACACATGCTATTTAGAGTGGTTCCAATCTCCTAACTAGGAGAAAGTCAGTCCAGTACCTAGAGAGGTCAAGCCCAATAATTTTTGTAACCAATGTATACTTATTTTCCATTATAATACATATAAGATGATCTTCCTTTTCTAGGTCAAGGATACCCAACCTTCTCTTTGAGGACAAGGGATTCAATAATCAACCAAGGGCTTACCTATATGAAGGAGCTAGAGTATTCTACCTCTACAAGGTCTTATCCACTCTTTCAAGCAGCTGGGCACCTTCATCAAGGAGATCCCCTTCTTACACTGAGTCTTTTGCCTTGAAGGATTTACCCACTTCAAGTCTTGGATCTTCAGCCTTGACCTTCTCCTTCACCTTGGAGAAGCTTTTGCACCTTCTTCTACAGCTTGGAGAAGCTTGCACCTTCTCCTTCACTTGGATAATCTTTCATCAACTTGATCTTGAAGAAAGGGGTTGGGGAAAGGGAAGATTTAAGAGCTTTACAAGGATAAAATGAAGTCTCTCTCTCACACATATCCTATCTCACTCATATGGATGTTTTGATTTGCAAACAAGAGAGATAAAGGGGCTCAAGTGTATTGGATGCACTCAACTATAGCTAGGAGCTAGAAGAGAATGATGGATCAACCTTGGAATGAACTATAAGAGGTTCTATTTTTAGTTCGGGGTGTTCAATAGAGGCTAGGAACACTAAGGAACAATTTATAGCCATTTAGGGTGTTGTAACAGATATAATTTCGAGTTTTGCAATAGTCTAATGGTTAGAATCACTTATCTGCATTCTCCATATAGTGCATTCTATTGAGTTTTAATAAAGGTAACTCGACCAATTATACTATGCAACAAATCTAATTTTAACCATTGGTCAAGTTTATCCTGTATGAAACTTGACTGAACTGTTTAAATTAGTTTTGGTCAGTGTAGGGATCAATCAATTTCTATGTATAGTAAACTCCACTAGACCTGAATTTTGCCAAAATGCATCAAGGGGATCGATCGAGTTTGTCACATGATAAACTCGACTGACAAACACCCTGTAATGAATTTTGGAAAATGTCATTAGAGTGATTAAACATTTGAATTTAGGGCTCCTGAATTTTTCTCATATTAGTTACAAGTCATTACAACAATAAAAATGATTACAAAAATCATACTAAGGGTTTTAGGGTGTTTTCCAAAAAAGTGCATTTGTATTGCTTTTGTGTTGAACTTGATCAAGCTAGGGCTTGATTGAAATGATCATTTTCATTTACCTAATGCCTAAAATGAATATCAAGTAGACATATTAAATACATATGATTGGAATGGTTGATTCATAATCAAAATATGGCCAATTTGTAACTCCCAGGTCAATATTCTCCCCCTTTTTGACAATGACAAACCATTCCTTGACATATTGAAAAGAATGAGAAAATTAAAACCTTTAACTTGTGAATTGCAAGGGGATACGTGAATGAACAATGTTAATTTCTCCCCCTCAATTCATGCTTACTTTTACATACATGGTTATTCTTTCCACAAAAACCATAGAACATATCTATACTGTATGATTTTCTACCAAGTCACGTGATATTTCAAATAATTGACTAGAATAGGATCACATAAGCAACAATTTCAATATAACTAAGCTCATTTCTCCCCTGTGGTACTTGCTGTACATGACGAGCTCTCATATTTTTCTCCCCTTTATCATATAAAAAACGTAAGGAGGTGAAGATCTATAAAGAACATGTCTTTTCCACAAGCACAAACTATAAAAGCAACCACACATAGCACACACCAAACAGATATAATGTAGAGTGAAACAAGCAATATAGAGTCATAATCAAAATATGAGATAACATACCAAGAACCCATAATATATAGTCAACCAAGGAGTTAAAAACAAATAAGATCAATATTACAACACCAAACATGTCCTCTTGAAATAAAAGCTACAATCCAGTGAGAAATAAAAGAAGAAAATAGTAAACTTCAGTTGCAATGCCCAAATGTTCAATGCATAAAAAGTCTATTGAAATATACTGGATAAGCATGCTAAAAACCAAGAACTAATTGACAAAAAAACCAAGAACTAAAAATCTAGGGCATCTATATCAATTGGGTCGTCATAAAAAATCATCATCCTTGGGCTCTGACTGGTAATCCTCATCATCATATGAAGGTGCAATAGATGCAGCAGTTGTGGCCTCACCATCATCACCATTAGAAGATCCACCATCCTCAGCATCATCACCATCACTATCTTCTTCCTCAACATCCTGGTTAGACATCTCCTCATTAGCAGGAGGTCCAAAAGAACAAGTTCTGGGTCATCTAGCATTCTGCTCAGCCCAGGACATGCCACATGAATATAATGCATTTTCTTGCAAAAAGGTGGGAGTAGAAACTCCATCATAACCAGCAAGTAGAGTGGCATCAAGGCAAATAGGTAGAGCCAAAAGAGGAAGACCACTAGGGGCAGGGACAAGTCCACCATCAAAATCAACAAGGGGTGCTACGGAAGAAGCATGAGGTGGGGGTCAGGGTAAAAATGATTGTATGCATAAGAAGCATAGTCAACACCGGGGTAATCCTGGTAGGGTGAGTAGGGATGGCTGAAGGATAAGTTCATATATGACATGATCTTATAGAGGTCCTAGTGGAGATGATATTGAACCTAGAGGTTATACGCCTACTGATGTATCATATATCCCATGAGAGATTTATTGGATACAAAAAATGAGGCACGGTCAGGTCGGGGTGGTGGTGGTGGTGGAGGGGCTTGGGTGGAGGTAGAGTCACCTGATGTAGTAGAAGAATAGGTGGGTAGAAAGGTCTTCTTGATGGTTGTCTTACTAATGCAAACCCCTGTGTGACTTGGTTTGTATCTAAGGTCATGGAAGAGGGATTTTTTAGAATGTTGAGCAAACACACCATAGATCAGGTTTGGATAAGGGAGATGGGTGTCATTGGTGTTCTTCCATGAGTTGAAGTAGTTCATATGATGAAGAATGTAACGATCACACTTGACTCACATATTGTTCAACAAACAATACATGATTGTTGCAGAATTCTCTACAATCTTCATTTGATTCTGCTTGGGATGGATATTGCAATTGACAACTAAAGAAATCATACAAGTCTTAATATCGAGGGAAGAGGAGGGTAAGGTGGACTTCTTCCAATAAGGGACTTCAGCCTTATTCAAGATCTTATGGATACTAGGAAGGGTAAGTGGGGGGATCAAAGCTCTTGTAGAATCCTTCAGGGTCCAATAGGTCATGGAAAGAAGGATAGGAAGCCACCCAAGAGGCAATGGTGTTAGTACCATAGAAATAGGTATTTGAAGAATCCTTAGATATTGCTATCTTGGTACCATCTATCATCTAATTCAAGATGACTTGGGTATTAAGTGGTGGCCATGGATGTTGTAGTTCCATGTAAGATTGGCATAAAACTCATGGACAACCTTCGTTCTTGACATGGTTTACGAAGCACTCACTTTATACACACAAAACACTAAGATGATGTGCTTTGAACACCTTAGAAACCTCCTTAATCACCTCACTCATTGCAAACTGAGGTTCAAAATGGCACAAAAACGAAAAGGATTCCTAGGAAGGAGTTTCTTATACCTATTCAAGGCTTGATTTGAGATGAAGGAGGTGCCATTAAAGGAGACATGGCAAGGAGCATAAGAGGAAGATGGTGCTCCAGTAGGTGTGGAACACTTCCTACGGGAGGAAGCCATATGGTCAGATGGAGATGAGAGAACCACACACAAGAGATAGGTTGATAAACCACATAGGTCAAGAGTTAGAGAGGCAAGGAAGATTGATCAGATGCTAGGAAGGGTGTAGGAGGGGTTGTTCTATCCTAGGGTTTGAGGACAAAGCATTGGAGGTAGGGTATCAGTCAAGTTTCTCTAGTTGAAGGGAAAAAAGTCAGTCGATCTACTTTTTAATTTGCTTCCAGTCGCGCGATTGGTTGGGTTATGACTGTCAGATACTCTTCCAAACCAACATTTTATTTTAGTCTCATATAGCAATCAGTCAAGTTCTAAATGTTAGAAACTTGATCTAATTGGAAATTCAGTTCAACCCTTAGATAGAGACTGATCAAGTTGTATCAGGAGAAACGCGACCAAATGGTCAACCTATCCAAAACATAGAAAATTCAATTCTAAGCCTCTAGAGTGCCATATAACTTTATTTCTCTATCTTTTCATGCATTTTGAACATACTTAGGCACATTGCACTCATTATTGGCTACTATTTTGCAATAAAACATGCATTTGTGAAAAATAACCAAAAATAAGTGAAACAAGGCATGAAAACATGGCAATTTTAGCACTTTCAAGTTAAACATGACCAATTATAGGAATGATAACATCTATCTATATTGCATGTCTATATCATTAAGAGAAGTAATGAGCAGTTTTGATCTAATAAAGGTAAATTTCTCTCTAGCTAGAGGATTAGTGAAAATGTCTACAAGCTAATTCACAATGTCTACATGTGTGATATAGATATCCTTCTTGGCAATGTGTTCATGAAGAAAATGATGATAGACCTGTATAAGGTTAGCTCTATTATGCAATATAGGATTATAAGAAAGACTAATTGCACTAGTATTGTCACAATAGATATGAGAAGCATCAATATGAATGTTAAAGTATTGGAACATTTCCTTCATCTATAGGACTTGGGAACAACAACTCCCAACTGCAATGTATTCAGCCTCAGTAGTTGAAAGAGCCACCGTGCTTTGTTTCTTAAAGAACCAATAAACTAAGCATGGTTCCAGGAAGAAGCAAGTGTCACTTGTGCACTTTATATCTATCAAAGACCCTACATAATCAACATCACTATAGGAAGTAAGAGTAAAGTCCCTTGAGTTAGGAAACCATAATCAAAATTTTGATTTTTTCCTAGATACCTTAAAATCCTCTTAACCGCTATGAGGTGTGATTTTCTAGGACTTGATTGAAAGTGAACACACAATCCAACACTAAACATTATGTCAGGTCTAGAGGTAGTTAAATAAAGTAAACTTCCAATCATACCTCTATAGAGTTTCTCATCCACTTTCTCACCTTCTTCATCTTTGTCAAGCTTGGCGGTGTTTAACATGGGGGTGTCCATCAAATTGGTGTTCTCCATCCCAAATTGCTGAAGTAGTTCACTATTGTACTTTCCTTGGTTGATGAAGTTACATTCCTTGGTTTGCTTAATTTGGAATCCGAGGAAGAAAGTAAGCTCCCCCATCATACTCATATTGAAATCACTCTGCATAAGAGAACTAAACTCCTTGCAAAGATCAATATCAGTTCCGCCAAAAATAATATCATCAACATAAATTTTAATGATCAAGAAGTTTCTAGAATTGTGTTTTAGAAATAGAGTAGAATTGACTTTTCCCATGATATACCCATTATCTAGAAAAAAATTCTTTAGTTTCTCATACCAAGCTCTAGGGGCTTGTTTGAGTCCAAAAAGAGCTTTTCGTAACAAATAAACATGGTTAGGAAATGTATCATGTTCAAAGCTGGGAGGTTAACCCACATAGACTTACTCTTCTATTGTACCATTCTAAAATGCACTTTAACATCCATTTGATAAAGCATTAAATTTTTGTAACTAGAAAAAGCAAGTAGCATTCTAATAAATTCAAGTGTAGCAACGGGTGCATAAGTTTCATCAAAATCAATAACTTCTTATTGGTTGTAACCTTGAACTACTAACCTTGATTTGTTCCTTACCACTTTCCTACTTTCATCAAGCTTTTTACAGTAGATCCACTTGGTGGCAATGATCTTCCTATCATTTGGTCTTGGTATTAAGGTCCACACCTTGTTCTTCCTGAAATTCTCTAGCTCTTCTTGAATGTCTAGGATCCATCCATCATCCTTGAGATCTTCTTTGACATTCTTTGTCTCAAGTTGAGAGATGAAGGTGTTGTCAGCTTGTTCCTTGTTGTATGCAATCCACGTCCTCACCCTTTCAAAAGGATTTCCTATATCGAGCTCTTTAGGATGATGCTTTGTAAAGCAGGGAGTTAGACCCTTATTTTCTTCTTCTTTCTCTTCTTCATCAACTAACACCTATTTTCCTTTATCAACAATGTTGAGCTCTTTCAAATGAGAGATCATCTCATCTACAACATCATCATTCACAATATTCTTGGAAATGGAGGGGTTAGTCTCAACACATTTAACATTGATAGATTCTTAAACTTTAGACAATTCAATGTTAAATACTATATAAGCCTTACTAGTAGTGCTATAGCCAGGAAAGAAATCATTGTATGATTTCTCATCAAATTTATCGAGAGAATCCTTGGTATTCAAAACAAAACAATGACAACTAAAAATATGAAAGAAATCAATTGACGACTTTCTACCACACCATAACTCATAGGGGGTTTCTTTAAAGATGGATGAGTGAAAACCCAATTTTGCACAAAACATGAAGTTCTAATGTATTAGGACCAAAACCTCTTTGGAGTATCATACTCTAGAAGCATAGTCTTAGCCATTTCCTATAGCAACCTATTATTTCTCTCTAGAACCCCATTTTTTTGAGGTATTCGAGGTCAATAGAAGTTATGTGCATACCCAGATTCCTCACAGAATTGTTCAAACAAGTCATTTTCAAATTCTCCCCCATGGTCACTACAGATAAACACGATCTGGAAAGAAGCTTTAGTTTCAACCTATTTGTAAAAAATTGAGAAAACATCACGAGTATCACTTTTTGAAACAAGAAAGAAGGTCCAAGTAAATCGAGAAAAATCTTCATCAATCACAAGGCAATACTTGTTACCATGAAGCGATTGAGTTCTCATAGGTCCAAATATATTCAAGAGCTCTCTCAATTCTAAGGACTCCTTTCAATTTGAAGGAGGACTTAGTTTTCTTTCCTTGTGTGCAAGGTTGGCATTCCTCATCCTTTCTAGAAATCCAATTTGGGAAGTCCTTTGACCAAGTGCTTTTTGCTCAACTTCTTCAATTGATACATATTTACATGACCAAACCTATGATGCCACAAAGAAATATGATTCAAATTGGCAGCAAGACATCTACCAACAATAGGTTTAATAGTGTCAAGAACAATAACATATACATTACCATTTCTAGTTCCCTTGTATATAACTTTGAAGGAGAAGGGATCTAGAAGCAAGCATTCTAGTGAGGTAAAAAAAACAAGATATCCATTATCACATAATTGACTAACACTAATTAAATTGTGATGTAGGCCATCCACAAAAATAACATTCTTGATACATAGTTAATCACCTACATCACCCTCACCTATCACTTTACCTTTTTGTTGTTGCCAAATGTTACTGATCCTCCTTTCTTCTTTGTGAATTGGTTGAAGTGGCTGATTTCACATGTCATATGCTTTTGAGCAACCACTATCAATACTCTACTTTCCTTTTAGTTACAAGAAAGGAATATCTTGGTTCCCAATTCAAACCTTGGGATCTAGTCTTAGCTCGGGGACCCATTTCATCTTTGGGTTGGTCCCCTTCTCTCTATAAGGACAATAAGTTGACTAATAGTCATCAATCTTGCAATGCACACGAACCATGGGGTTCTTACTGCCAGATGACTCTCTATTAAAAATAGGATGTTCCTTGCTCTTTTTCTTACCCTTTCCCTTGCCCTTGATCTTTCTCTTTGGAGCTCCCCTACATATCCCAAACCTTGTTTGGTAGAGTGGTCTAGGACTTCATAGCGGGACTTTTTCCCTTTAAGGAATTTCTACAAGGAAGCTCTAAGTTTGTGACTATCATCACTAAGAGTAATGACAATAGAAGATAAACTAGCAAGCTCATCTTGTGCATGAAGTAAGTCGGCCTCCAAACAAAGGGACATAGTAAGATATGAATCTTTTTCTAAAGTAAGACTAGCAACTTCATTACTTAACAATAAAGGTCTAGAAGAAATATCATTATATTGAGAAAGCAATCTTTAATTTTCAGTTCTAAGACTGATAATCTCATCAAGATAAATCCTATTCTCATATTTAATAGCATCACAAGCATGTTTTATATCATAATTTTCAATTTGAAGTAAAACAAGCTCATCAAGTCGGGGTTGGTTTTCCTCCTTAAGACTATTGATGTTCTTAAGGTAGAAACCATTCTCTACTTTAGCTCCTTTGTGTAGGACCTAAAGGTCAAGAAACTGCCCTTGCAAGGATCAATGCTAGCAGGATGTAATTTCTCATTTTGATTAAGAATATAAATTTTTAGCATACAATTCATCCATGATCTTCCTAATCTCTTCTTTTTATATTTTCATTCGAGATAAGAAGAGTGGGAAGCATTAAGCATATCGATGAGAGTTTCCTTAGATAACTCATGTAAGCTTACCTCACTTACCTCACCAATGTCTTCACTAGTAGAGGCCATGAGTGCAAGGTGGCAGTCTCCCTCATTGGAGCTGGAATCACTTGAAGATGACTCCTCCCATGCAGCATGGGATGCATTTTTTCTCTTCTTGTCCTTCTTGTCTTTCCTCTTTTACTTGCCTTCCTTCTTGTAGTCCTCCTTCTTCTTGTAGTTGCCTTGTGGTAGGACTTCTTTTCATTGGGATAATAATTCTTGTAATTCCCCTTTTGATCACATTCATAGCACCTTGGAGTGAAGGAGGAGGAAGACTTTCCCTTGAAGTGCTTGCCCTTGGAGTAGTTTGCTTCATGGTCACTAAGGGCTTTATCTTCACTTGAGGAGGGAGGATAGGACTGGAAAATAAGTTGTTGTTAGAGAATCATTGCCTCCACTAGAGCTTTGTAGGCATTGTCTTTGATCTTCTTTGATTCCTTCTCTTCTTACATTTCATCTTTCTCTTACTTGTCAAGTCGTGGCTCATGAGTTTGAAGGTTTCCAATGAGATCTTCAGTGGTTATGTCACAAATACTTCTAACTTCTTTAATGGAAGTCACCTTGGATTCCCATCTTTTGGGGAGAGACCTTAGAATCTTGGAGTTGATGGTCCCTCTATCCATGGTGTGGCCCAAAGAAGCAAGTCGTTGATGATGGTGTTGAGTCTTGTGTACATTTTCACCACTCTCTCCTTACCCATCTTGAAATTTTCAAGAAGTCCCTTGAGAATGTAGATATTTGACTCCTTGACTTGCTTTGTTCCTTCATAGGTGATGCACAACTTGTTCCAAATCTTATGGGTTGTGTCCCAAGATGAGATCCGGTTGAACTCAGAGGGGGTGAGGGAAACATAGATGATGCTAATTGCCTTTGCATTCAGTTGCCTTCTTGAACTTGGCTTCATCCCAAGTGGCTACATCACCCTCCGTCTCCTTGCAATCATGGATGACTACTTTCCACATGTCATAGCTCATCCCTTGACGGTTGAACTACGTCCATGTCTTCTATTAAAGGAAGTTTGTGTCGTCGAAGATTGGGGATCACATAGAGAAACCGCCTTCCAAGTTGAGAGTACAAGTAGGTTGCCGCCCATCTTCTCATTTCATAGGAGATCTTGTTGAAGGAGATCGTTTCTCTAATACCACTTGTTGGATCAAATGGGATCTAGAGGGGGGTGAATAGAGCTAAAAACACTTTCACAAAATTTGTTCGACCTTCAAGTTACAACAATGTATGGGATTTAAAATATTGAATTTGTAGTGAAACTAAGCATACATAGCAAATATGAGAGAGATTGAACAAACACAAGAACACAAGATTTTTACAGTTGTTCCAATCTCCAAACTAGGAGAAAGTCAGTCCACTACCTAGAGAGGTCAGACCCTAGGGTTTTGCAACCAATGTATACTTATATTCCATTATAAGACATACAAGATGACCTTCCTTTTCTGATTCAAGGATACCCAACCTTCCCTTTGAGGATAAGGGATCCAATAGCCAACCAAGGTCTTATCTATTCGGAGGAGACAGATTCTTCTACCTCTATAAGGTCTTACACACTCTTTCAAGCAATTGGACAACTTTGCCAAGGATATCCCTTTCTTGCACCGAGTCTTTTTCCTTCAAGTGTTTACCCACTTCTGCTCTTGGATCTTCAGCCTTGACCTTCTCCTTCACCTTGGAGAAGCTTTTGTACCTTCTTCTATAGCTTGAAGAAGCTTGCACCTTCTCCTTCACTTGGAGAAGATTTCACTAACTTGATATTGAAGAAAGGGGTTCAAGAAAGGGAAGCTTTGAGAGCTTTACAATCATACAATGTAACTCTCTTACACAGATCCTATCTCACTCATATGGACATTTTGATTTGAAAACAAGAGAAAGGAAGGGGCTCAAGTGGACTGTATGCACTCAAATATAGCTAGGAGCTTGAATAGCATGAAGGAACCTTGGAATTAACTCCAAGATGTCATATTTATAGTTGGGGTGTCCAATAGAGGCTAGGTGCACTAAGGAATGTATTCTAGCCATTTGGGGTGTTGCAACATATATAATTTCAAGTTTTGCAACACTCCAATGGTTAGAATCACTTTTTCTAAATTCTCCATACAGTGCATTCGATCGAGTTTTAATAAAGGTAACTCGACTGATTGCACTATGCGACATAGCTAATTTCAAGCATCAATTGATTTTATCCTGGATGAAAGTCGATCGAACTTCTTAAATAAGTTTTGGTCAATGCAGGGTTCAGTCGAGTTCTGTGTATGGTAAACTTGACCTAACTTGAATTTTCTCAGAATTCATCAAGGGGATAGGTTGAGTTTGTCAAGAGAGAAACTCTTCCCAAAAACACCCTGTAATGAATTATGGAGAATGTCATTAGAGTGATTAAATGTTCAAATTTAAGGATCCTAATTTTTTCTCATCTTTGTTACAAGTCATTACATAAATATAAATGATTATAAAAATCATCCTAAGGGTTTTAGGGTGTTTTCCAACAAAGTGCATTTGCATTACTTTTGACTTGAACTTGATCAAGCTAGGGCTTGATTGAAATGATCCTTTTCATGTACCTAATTCCTAAAATCAATCTCAAGTAGACATATTAGATTGCATATAAATGGAATGATTATATCATTATCAATATATGGGCAATGTGTAACTCTCAAGTCAAAATCTTTGACTATAATGATGATATTCCTATTTCAAATCATACTAAGCCTACATGTGACTTGGATATGTACATATTTCATGGAGGAACTATAGCATCATGTTGAGTCAACAATGAACCCCAATACCCCTATTAATCTCAATCTTGAATGCCTGATTCTTCACGACAACACACAACCACATAAAAATGTTTATGATGCTCATTTAGGTAAGATTATTCCTCTCATATTGACACCACTCATCCTACATGCATATCTATATGAAAAAAAAGGAACCAAATCCAAATCCTCCACCTAATCCTACACAACCGGTGTTACACGTGGTAGATTCTTCACCTACTACCTCAGCCTCAGAAAAAGATAGTCCACCACTAGTCTTAATGGGGGAATCACTCCCAAAGACCACATTAAGCACCATTTCTATTGTTTGCATTCTCTTCTAGATCCACTCACATCTATTACACTTCCTATACTAATAGAGGAATATATACAAATCTTACTTGAAGTGTTGTGAGGGGAAAACAATTTTCCTCCAAATGTCCAAAAAGCTCATTTTAGTTTCCAAAGGCCACCCAATCACTGACACACTATGCAATTTTTTCACTAAAGGCTAGAGCTATTGTCTACATTCCTTTTGATTGGACCTTCTTTGAGTTGTGGGGACTTCCTGGATAAAACCTACATACTTTTCCCTTTCCATTCCAAATTTAATGTTGCTTGGGGATGGGCACATTTCTAGGTTTGGGGTGGAGAGTTGGTGATATATATCAATTATATCCACTTTATCCTTTCTTATATCAACATCTTTAATATGGAATTTCAGTTTCATGTAAATTTAGTTTAAATTTTTCGTTTCTTTCTTCTTTCTTGCAGTTGATCTATCCTTTATCTAGTAAGTGAATTATTCTTATATGCATGTTTTATCAATGAACCCCTTGAATGAAGTAAATTCTCCTATAACAAACTCATGAACTGCCATTGCTAGAACTCATCCCGTCACCTTAGACCTTAATTAACACTACTTGGAAAAGATGGCATGCCAAAAAGGATTAGTAGTATGAAATGTATCTTTACTTCATTTGTGTAATAGTTTGTGAAATTTTGTGATTATTGTATGTTACCAAAAAAATTGAGCTAACATTATGATGCTCCCAATGCTCTAAATTCAAGATACAAAATGTATAGGTTCAACCTCTTATGTACCTCTTCTATCATCTTTGTACCCCCTCCATTCTCCAATAATAAACAAAAAGCAAAAAATAGTGTTAAAGTCCAAGTTCGGGGTGTCACACCTTTCCCCCTCTATTTCTTCTTCCATACCCCTTCTATGTAATAGTGACGTACCACCAATAAAGAATATGGCAATGTGTATACTGAAAAAATGTAATCAATGTAATTGTAAAAAAATTAAATAGATTTTGATTCGAATAGAGGAGAGATCACCTTCTTCTATACCACAATTTACTCTATTTGTCTACCTAGGAGAATCTACGTACCCCCAATCCACTCAATCGTTGAACTTTGTTCTTTTGAAAAACTCATAAGAGTATGTGGGAGTACCAAAAATAGAAGGGATATGACATTTGTTTCTTTCAATGTCTTGACATTAAAACAAATCGTGAAATAATATTGAGTAGGGAATATGAAAAAAATGCATTTTGTGATTCCAAAAAATTAGGATTTCTTGGGAATGAAAGGTGGTCAGGACACAAGTTGTGTTATGCAAGTGAAGCGAACATGATGTTAGTATTATTTGGTGAATGCTTGTGCCGTGATGTTATTCAAGGATGAGAAACATTCAAGTTTGGGGTAATTTGATGAATGTACATTCATTCATTCATTTTTATTGCATCTTTTTGGTCAATCCTTAGGAATATTTTTATTTATTTATTGATTTTATGATTCAATTTTTGTAATTTTACTTTTGTCTCCTAAATTATAGCTTTAATTACATTTTCTCATTTATTGTAGGAAAATAGCTCAGTTGTACCCATCCACTCTAAATATCAAGAACTCCCAAAAATACTCTAGGAATTAGAATATCAAGGAGACTTCAAGTGAAAATATTAGCCTCATAGAATTTCCAATTGGTCCATTGGTTATCCAATCGGTCGACTAGATTTCTAGTCAATTTACTTCCCTATAAATCTTCCCGCAATGCCTGATATATCTTTCCGTAATGCCTGATATACCCCACACCAAATTGGCCATATCTTTTGCATACAAACTTGAAATTTCATATTTAAATATGTGTTAGAAAGGGAATTTCAACATCTACAGGAAAAATATATTTCGTATTTTCTAATCAGTCGATTGTATTTTATAATTGATCGACTGGCCTATAGATCTTCCAGTAGTGTCTGCCATATATATCTCACCCCAAAATAGTCATATCTTTTTCATACAAACTAAAGATTTAATATTTAAATATGAGTTGGAAAGGGAATTTTATTATCTATAAAAAAATATATTTTCCCTTCATTTCAAAACTTGTGACCAGAATGAAATTTACTCAAAACTACTATAACATAAATTTGTAGCAAAGAGAGTCAAAAAAGTTGAGTGGTCAAAATAAGTAAAGGAAAGACAATGCAATAATTTTATTCATTGCCTAATGGGGAAAGAAATTAACATTATCAAAGATTATTCCCTTTACTGGACACAAAGCTAAGTAACTATTGAGTTTCCTTTATGGTTAAACAGAAGAGCAAGCAATTAAAAGACAATTTATATCATTTGGCTAATAAAAGCAACAAGCCATGACCATGCTCTTTTGTATGGAGGATGCATGTAATTATAGGAAGAAACCGACCACAATTGAGGGGGTTTCTCACCACTATTTTTCTATATGTTCATGAGCCAAATGTTGAGAATACATCATTAGTTTCAGCCATGAATTGTGATAACTGAGATCAACAACAACAATCTCTCTCTCCACAAATATCTCTACAGTCAAACTCTCAAATATTCTCTCACTGATTGACTCTCTATGGAAGTGAAACAACTATTGTTGATTGGCATTATTAAGTGACCATTATCTCTCAGTATCTCTCCACATTAGTAGCAGATAACTTAAGGCTTTCCATCTTTCAATTTATATGGAAGGCATCTACGACATTCAAGAGAGATCATGTCATATCATCTTAGAGCCTCCCTTGGGTGCAAAGAGAAAGAAAACAAGAGAAGGAGTTGTCATATTCCTTTCTAAGACTTCCATAATGCTGGTAGCTCTAGCAACATGAATTCTTCCCTTCCTATTTGTACTTTCATGTTTAATCTATATATGAACATGTATAACTTTTACTAGGGCATGGGGTGTAGTGCCATACCCCGTATCTTGTTTAGATTGTTTTTGAATCTAGGATTTCTATTGGTGGTATGCGTTTTTCCAATCTATGTACTTGTTCTATGGTTCAATCAATTGTATTATTTTTTTATAATCTTGGGTGAAGAGATCATAGATCCTAATGCTAGAACTTCAAATGAACATATAGAATTCTTTATGAGATCTCATATGGAGATCTATTATTGATCCATCATTTTTATTGTTAGTTAAACTCCTTGGTGATGAGATCCAAGATCTTAGGATTGTGACATAGGATGAAACATGTAGAACTCTGGAAGAGAACTCAGATGGAGTTCTACTAGACACTTAGACAAAGAACCATAACAACTGAGGTCCTAGGTTTGTGGGGAGTTTGATCCTTGCAATATTTGTGTTCCATAAGGATGAAAATCCACTTGGTACTAATCTAACAACCTAATTCAAGGAGTTGAATCAATTAAAGCAACTATGTAGGATATGGTGGTGAACTCCAGACTCCCACTATATTTTATTAATTAAATTAATCTTTGATTTAGTTAGTTTTACTGATACAATATTGACACTAGTTTTAGTTACAATCTCTCTCAAACAACAAGGTTTAAATAGTGTTCTCAATACCAGACTCGAAACAATTCTTAATCAGGTTGTCTCCGGGATTCAACCTTTTTCTGTATTACAATTGACTCATTCTCATACGGGTGAGTTGATTTCTGCTATTAAGGTTAAAATCTAGGGAATCATCTTCCTTAGTTTGTTAAACAAATGAATCACATGACCCTATAGGTTTACAACTTATGATCTCATCATTATACTTCAACATTGCATTTATCTCAAAATTTCCAATTTTTTTTTTCATTTTTAGATTAATCAAAGCAATTATCTAGTCATCTTAGATTCAATTTTTCTTCTTACATCCATGCATGTTTTAATCACTCAACTCCCTTTATTCAAAGAAACACCTCAAATAACCAATTTTTGAAATAAACCATTGGTTGGAAATCACCCTATTTAGACTAGGAACCCTAGTATCATGCTTCGCAAGAAAAGATGGCAAGTATTTGAAGAATTGAGATAGATAAAACACATCTTTTTTAAGTAACTGGTTAAAAAAATTCATGGAGTCATCACTTTTCCCATATTATATCACTATTTGAGCATAGTGGGACTAGGAGAACAACCCAATCCAAGAAATTGTGAATCAAGTTCCACGTTGAGTCGAACCCTCTTCACTTCTTCTTCCATCATATTACCTCCCATACACCAAAAAAAAAGAAAACCACAAGCCAAAAAAGGTGTCATGCCCTAAGTTTGGGGTGGAACACCCTCCTTCCTACTCTATCCAACTTCTTCCATGCCCTCCCCATGTAATAGAAGTGTATCACAAAAAATAAAGAAAAGATTCCAATGAGTACAAAAACAAAAGCTTGTTAATCATTCAGGGAAAAACAAAAGAAAAAATGCAATCTCAAGTCGAGTAGAGGACAAATGTGTATCTTCCTTTTGCACCCATTCTCTTCATTTTCCACCCAAAGACAATATTATTTGACATTCTTTTTGCACACCCCAGTGTAGGATCATATGCACACTTGTTATGTGGGATTCTTTGAGCTTCATGAAACTCCTAGATGTTCTTGGTATTTTAGGATAGTGGTGAGGAAATGTTTTTTGTGAAGAAAAACTAGAAAAGAAGACTTAGATATATGTTTTTAGTGATATGAAGAACTCATATAGCTTGGCCAAATCATATGGCAGGGAATTGTGTATGATGTGATGGTGAGGTAGTCACATGTGTAGAAAGTATTCATTTGGTGACTATCTCAAATTTTGTGTTACTCAAGGATGAGCAATATTTAAGTTCAAGGTTATTTAATGATTGCATATTCATCGTAGTTTTAGTTGCACTTTTAGTCTAGTTTTGTATTTAGATATCTTAGTTTGCCCTAGAAATCGCTTCATTTAGTTTTATATAGTTTTATGTCAGCTTGTAAGAATTTTCCTACTTTCCATGTGTAACATCCTCGGTTTCATAGCTATTGTAAGCCTTTAATGTGGATTTTTTTGGTAAGTGTATGCCAAGGGACCTAATGAACCTCACCATGACAAGGTATGTAATTAAGTTCAAAAAATTTGTAATACAAGTCATCTGGTCAACCAATACACACATAACAAATTAAATGTGTATGATTGGTAGTCAAGTGTAGATGAATATAAATGAACTATTCATGTGAACAATAATGTGACGATATATAATTTGATGACGACTTGAGTTATTGGTTTGAGATCTAGACCAACTTAAGTCTCATTATTAAAGAAGTAAAGTAATGTTGACCTAATGTATTATACAAAATTTTGATTGACAAATTATACTGGTTCAAGAATTGGTTTCATAACCAATAATATAATTAAGCTTATGGACTCTTTGTAAGACCAACAAATGTACCATTGGCCCTAGAAACAAATTCAAGTCATTTTGGATCAATTAAGGTTTACATATAGGTCCTTTATATATAAAACCAATAATGGAGCATTTCATGCTCACAATAATTTCTCAAGATATTTTTAATAGAATGCCAATTAGACTATAAGATGGTGGGAGAAATTTCATATGATTTTAATTTACCTAGATGCCTAGGTAATTAAATTTGTAATTATGCAACAATTGATCAAAAGATATTATTAGAGTGTCCATCAAATTAATTTGGATATGATATATTTCCTGTGAAGAGATAATGACAATGAAGTGTATATCCTAAAACTTTAGATCAAATGAAGCTATGAGGTGGTCTATATAAATACTTCTTTGATTTGGACTTTTATCAAAATAAAACATTAAAAAAGGGGAGAAGTCGGGACTCCATCCCAATGGACTGGAGATTCGGCGCCCTATAAAATAGGGTCCGAATAGAGCCCCTCAAATGGAGGGATTTTCACAACAAACCTGAGGCTAGAGGCTATTAAAACCTCATATATCATGGACACATGTTCTCACATACCTAGATCTAGGGTTTGAAGCAAATCGGAGAAGGAGAGAAGGAGAAAGGGCATCCAGAGCCATAAGTGGCCGCTTGGAGTTCTTCTGACTGGGACCCCGATCACACTCCCTCCTTGAGCATCTACACCACCGTCCAGACAAGGTGGCCAAGATGTGGATCCAAAGGGATCTCCCTCGTGGGATGAGGGCCCAAGTAGCAGCAGTCGGTCTCGGTGCGCTGCTGCTCTATTTCTGGGAACAGACAAGGAGCACATACATCTAGTCTGGCATGTGTGTGACCCCAACTGAGTTACAGTTGAGATCCCCCTTTGGGCATGCATCATCATCAAAAGGAAGATGAACAATGACTTGGATCAAAGATGGTTGTCAGATCGATCTTCAGTGGCCTGAGTTTGCTGGAGGGGGGGACAAGAATCGACACTCTATTTCTATGACATAATAGGGGTATCGCTCCTGTGTTGCACCCATGATAGGAGAGGAAGGGGGTCCCCGATCCTCCTTGCTGGGCCACTGGGCCATGAGGCCCAAGTAGTCTAAAATGTGTAGGAAAACAAGGTAATAAGAATGGATAGATTTTAATTTTTTATGAGCTTTAGGGATTCATAGATATTGATTTGATTGTCAGAATAGGGTGTATGAGGACTTTTTGGAAAGCTAGAGATATTCAGAACATATTGAAGGAGGATTCAGATTCTTAAATTATCTAGATAAGGTAATTTAATTTGAGGAAAGGTTAGATAAGTACATTATGTGCATATATGTCAATATTTGTTAAATCAATGTGATAAGTGTGAAACTCATCATTGAACTATAAGGAAGTGTTACACCACAAGTTTTATAGGATTTAGACCCAATTAAAGGAATCCAAGATGAAGATTTTATACTCTATGACATAGGTAAGTGGTTCATGCCCATGAGTATTCATATTTTAAGTCACCGTGTTTATAAGTACATTAAATAAGACTTTCGTGATTTATGTGGTTCAATGTTGGAAGATTTTAATGTTGAACTATGTGAATAAGATTTTCCTCATGGTTCTATGATTATGTAAATTCTTATGCTCAAAATCCCAAATATTGCCCATAAGGTTTGTGATTCATGGGCCATGTCCATGAGTAAAATAATGAATCATGTTCTGACACAATTCCTTAGAAATGATTTAAATTATTGAATAAGATTTCAATATAAGATAAGAAAGTAATATAGCCATAGTTAGTTAGTGATTTGGGATAACTTTGTATTGAGATTTTAAGTTCAAGTATTTTGTTAGGATTTATCATATACATATATATAGCCATGTATTAAGATTTGAATTAGAATTATGTTTTCTTATATATCGAGATCCAAGAACCGAGTAGTTAATTAGATTCTATAAAATGAGTAATAGCTTTTAGATAAGCACAAGGTGGGAATACAAGTTTTGAACATATTAAGACATGATCCAATTTTCAAGATAAATGTACTGTTGGGATTAGAATGTGTTGTTAATTGACTTATGATGATAATATGAATTATGATGCATTAAGTTATGATTAAGTTTCAAGATAAGATTATATAAGATTGATATTTTAAGGTTTAAGTTGTAAGGTGTGGGCTCATATGTAAATATTAAAATTTAGGATAAGATCATATTTCATAAGAGCTTATAAAGGTTAAATCGTTTTAACTCCTCAGATCCGTGGACGCAGGCTCTGAAAGGGGTGCTAATAGGAGGATTGATGTTTACAATATGGAAGGAAAGGAATAGAAGAAGGCATGAGAACAAGCAAAGAAGCTATATCCAAATCATGGAGGAATTCAGTAGGGAGCTACGTGTGGTTTGCAGAAACAGAAAACATTTGCTCAAGCATATAGATGACAAATCAAAAAGATTGTGGGGGCTTTTGTAGTGTTCATACCCTTCACATTTTTTTTTGTCTTTTGCTTGTTATGATTACTATACTACAGGATTTTGTGTTACCTGTATATAGATAGGAGCTTTGAGCTCATTCTGATGTAGCAACGTTTTTTGGCAATACAATATTTACCAATTCCAAAAAAAAATCATTTTGTCAAAATTCATGTTTTTAGATACTTTGTACTTAAACTACTTTCATAAACTTGACTTAAGGTACTTTGTATGCTTAGTCTTCCAATATGTAATTCAGATCCTTTTTCCTAAGATCTAGACTCAGTTGTCATATAATTATTATCAATGAGGTCATTCTAATAAATTAGAGTTTCAAATTAAGATGTATCTAGATAACAAGGACATCAGATTTAGATTTAGACTACTCATTGTGTGAGTAGGCAGATACTAAATAAAGATACATGATAAGGGTTTTAGACCCAATCTCAATTATGAAGTAATTGAGATCCATATTTACATTTAGTTGTAGATTCAATTCATCATTTAAGAATAAAAGATTTAGATTCAGATTTAGATCCAGATTCAGAATTCAGTACATGTTCAATACTTAGTTTTTGATAAGTTCAAATTCAGAGTTTAGTAAGACTAGACCTAAGATAATTAATTCAAAATCTTCACATAATACATTATATAATAAGTTCTCACCAGAGAGTCCCAAGATGATTCAAAGGGTGCACTGTATCAGATATTGCGGGTGTCATAGAGGGCATTTATGCCAACAGAGGGTGTGTTGCACCATATAGGACACTTCGGTGTCAACAGAGGGCACGCTGTGCCAACGGAGGGTGCGCTGCACCATAGAGGATACTTCGGTATCAATAGAGGAGGACTTATTATATAATGGTGGCCATAGTCAGATAAAATTTGTAAGTAAAAGATACATTAGGCTAGAACATGCCCATAATCTCATCCATAAGTATGATGAGAGGAAATTAGATAACATAACTATGACCCATGCACGGTGGTACAGGTCTTGAGATTCATGTATCAGGGTACATGTTTCCAGAGAATGATAAGGTAGAAAGATAAGAATTAAGATTAAGTAATAAGAGAGAACATGTTACAGATTTTACTCAGAGTTTGATGTTAGTTTCATATTTATAAAATCCAATTTCAATTCTTTAGCAATGTATATTTTAGAATACTCATGCCACTTACTCTAACGACTGTTATTTTTCCCAATGCATGGTTGGGGACGCGATGTCCGTAGGTTTTGGAGAAGCTGAGGATTAAAGGAACAAGTAAAGGTCTAGGAGATTTCCAAGCTTGCCTAGTGGGGTGCCATCTACCGAGACGGTCCAGAGTTTCAACATCTATTTTCATGCATAGTCTTGTTACCAGAGTATATTAGATGAGTTTTAGTTTTTATTTTATCAAGGACTATGTATGACTCGGTTTTACTCAATACAAAGTGTCCCATTTGCTTTTATTGCAATGAATATGTTGTTTGTGACACTCCCAGATGAAAAAAATATATATCTTCCTCTCATGTGTTATGAAAATCTAGGTGTTACATCATGATACCCTATGTAGGTTTTGAGTTTCATATCTCCATAATAGCAATACCAACCTAGCCTTGGGGGTCCCATTTCCCTTCAATGGGTGCAGGTTGAGAGGGGGATGCCTCTCACAGGGTGTGGCACAACATCCCAGTATGAAATAGATTTTGGGCTTGTTCAGAAGGAAAATATATCAACATTTTTTGCTCATATCCATGATCAACCAACTAATTAAGCTACTGATCAAGTTCCACTGACCAACCATCCAATAATTGAACATCTTGAAATCAACCAACTCCATCGAGCTCCATTGGTTGGCTTCGATTGATCAATACTCATGCACTGGCCAAAGCTCGTGACCCTTCATCCTCTGGCCACCAACACATTTCACTAAAGGTGTCTCGTCACATTCCTTGGGTGAGTATTGGTCTTTATATCTGCCTCCTATAAAAAGAAGACCATTTCCTCCATTTAAAGACATTGAGAGGTTGCAGGAACCCATTCACAATTCCAACACGCATCCATTTGCTTCATTGCTCGATCAAGCAACCCCAAACAAGATAGATCTATCAACCCATGATCTACCTTGACGGATTGACCTTGAAAGATTCAGATCAATCAACCTCTTTCACAAGAAACAAGGATTTATTTTAGAAAAAAATATGTGGGTTACAATTATTTCATCAATACCTAGTTTAGTTAATGTTGTTCCTTCACTAATAGACGCTAATCTGTAAACCAAAATTTTAAGTTGCTTGCAAATTTTTATTAAGGCATTAATTCTGCACAGATAAGTTTTATGACCACTTAACCTTCAAATACTGAATGATAGTGATTCTATTCATACCTTCTAGATCCCACCACTACTTTCCCTCCCACCATCCAGATCCCCCCCCACATTCCCTTGCCTACCCAAAGAAAAAACCCAATTACACCTAATTATTGTCCTCTTTATTCCCTCTGTCGACTGAATCCTCTACCTCTTCTTTGTTGCATGTGATGTGCCTCTGCATGCAACACACATCCGTTCCTAGGATTGTTCGCCTCTGCTCCATGCTTCCCGCCCCTGGGCTTGATCACCTCTGCCACAGTGCCAACCTATGCTAAATGCTAATCACACAACTTATAGTCTATCTCTTCCCTACCGATGACTGCCCCAAGGCTCCATAGGAATCACCTTGCATAAGGTCAATGAAAAAGGTGAGATCTAATCCTATTTACAATGCATGCCATATTTCTCCTCATTTCCTTCTTCATTAGGTTGGTGGTTGCTTGTTCTTCTTAAACTTCATATGCAATTTCATCTTGTTTGCCTTAGGCATTCCCTATATTTGGATTAGTTTTCCTTCATTCTCCATTTATTTTCCTCATACTCAAATTCTCCTAATTTCATGCTTCCTTTTGTTTTATTTTTGAAGAAAGGAAAAATATTTCATTGAAAATCTTTTTGGGGGTTCCTAGTTTATTTATGTTATAAGGAATTTGGTGAATTATATAAGAGGCTTTAGTTTATCCTTATGGTTCTGTGTTCTTGTGAAGTTTAGCCTTGAAATTAGTTTAGTTTTTATTTTGTTGAGTTTTTATCTTGTATATGGAAGTTTCAAGGTTGATGTTTTTGTCCTAGGTTTGGTTGCTTTGTTTGACGTACTAAAGGTAGGTTTCTATTATATCAAAGCCTTATTCTCCTAGTGGTATCTAGGAAGATGGGCTTGAATGCTTGGGAGATTTTGACGGTTGCCTTGACTTTATTTATCTCTGATGGTTGTTTGTGGTTGTTTTTTGCTCACAATTCTTATCTTTGGCTTAAATATTATACAAGGGTGTACTCATCTTTTCTTTGCAATCCTTTCTTATGAAAGTGATGATAAAATGTACGTACTTCTTTAATAGTACACATTCCATATTGCTCATATCAATCAATTAACAATATAGAAAATTGTATATATGTAAAATAAAGAAAATGATTAAAATATTTATTGCACATGTGCCCAATCATTTAGTGGAAAATGATGTTTATCAAAACATATTATTTCCATAATTACCACTCATTTTCTAATGATACAACAAATAGATAAAAATTTTGCTACAAATTATCCATCACCATGATAAGTGAACAATACATTTATTTTTAGAAAGATCCCCTCTTCATGTTTCATAACATACCAAACACAAGTTTAGATCCCAATCTACATCTTTGATCTTGTGCGTCTTCAAAACCATCAATTTGATAATGGTTAGAACACAAATTCTACATTCTTGGTCCATTTTATAAATATGATATATTCCCCCAATGTACGAAGCTCGATGAAACCCTTGACCTCACCAAAGACAATGAACTTGTCTAGTCACTTTTGAATCTTTCTTATGTCAATAGTAAACATGTCATTGTTGTAGTCAAGTTATAATTTATTATGCTAATACACTACAGTTGCACATCCTAACCCATATAAATCTGAATTGAATCTCTCCTATGATGATAAATCTAGTTGTCTATGGATTGCTTATGAGATAAAACTATTATACCATCCTTGTTAGGGTCAAATATTTGAATTTATTTACTACGATTTGAGTGACTACAAACTTGATTATATTGTCATCTTATTTTTTTATGGACTTTCTATTGGACCATAGATGGATGTGTATTGCGAATAGAGTGCAAAGCAATGTATTTTAGAGGAGGCTACAAAAGCTTATTGAATAGAAACCTCCTAAATAGGAAACATAAGTATGTCCTTCCAAAAAATTCTCCAACATATCCATTAGATCTAAGGTAAAAGTTATCTCTCATGTTTTAGAGAAAGGATTTGTCCATAATTATGATGTTTGGACAATGTGATAGGAATGAGTGCAAAAATATCAATACTAAGATAAACTACACTTCCAACAAACAACATCAATAAAATGCTAGGGGGCATATTTGGAATGGGAGATACAATAAGTTTTGAAACAAATGAGGCACCTTCAAATCTTAATGCAAAAAGATTTTACAAACTTCATAGTTAAACATAATGACCTCTCTATGATGGTTGTAATATTCATTCAAAATTTTCCTTTGTAGTACCAATATTGTATTTGAAAGATATTACAGATGGGCAAATAGTTCCTTCAAAAAACTCTTGAAGTTAATTATTTTAGCATTCCCAAAAGAACATTGTTTATTTCTTGAGAGTCACTATGTATCAAATTCATTTATGAAAAGACAAAGAATAAATCATGTTGAATTTGAAGCTTACACAAATTATTGTCTGTTGCTAGACAAATTTGATATTTGTGGAACTCCAAGATGTAATCAAAAGTTATATAAAAAGAAAGATAAGAAGGTATCATATAAGGTTATATATCATTTACCTTTAATCCCTCATCTATAAAGATTGTACATGTGCCCTTCAGTCAATAAATATATGTCTCTAGTTAGGGGAAAAAGCTAGTGATGGCCATGTTCACCATCCTTCTGATAAAGAAAAATGGATCTATGGATGTGAATTGTCCTGATTTTCCCTCTAAACCAAACAATGTTAGACTGGATTTCACTATTAGATGGTTTAGTCCATTAGGTTATATGAGTGCTTCACATAATATTTGTCCTGTGTTGCTAAGACCTCATAATCTTTCACCTTTTCTTCTTTTAAAAGATCCATATATCATCATGTATCTACTTATTATAGGCCCTTATATTTGTTAAATAAGGATTTGCAATCATTGTGGGAGCAAGGTGTCAAAGTATATGATTCTTAAAAAAATAGAAATTTCACTATACATGTTATATCTTGTGAACCATAAATGATTTGCCTGCATATGGTGATCTGTCTAGGCGAGGCACCAAAGGGAACAATTTAGGATGCCCTTCTTGTAGTATAGAAACATTATCTAAATGGTTGGATTTTGTGGGGAAAACAATGCTAAGGGTTCCACTGACGACATTTCCTTGGAAACAATCACCCTTTCAAGTGTGACATGGAAATTTTTAATGGATAGAAAGAATTTCACCAAAAACCTTGGAGATGATCCAATGAGGATATTTATTTATAATTTGAAGGTTGAATAAGCATTACATTTGGTATAAGTAAGAAGCATAGAAGGTGTTGAGATGGATTTCAAGAATTACCTCTAGGTTGGAACAAAATTAGCATATTTTTTCATCTTCCTTATTAGAAAAAAAAGCAAAATCTCGATGTAATGCACTTTGAGAAAAATGTCTATGAGAACATTTTGAGAATATTGTTGGGTGACTCAAGGAAAATTAAAGATAAACTACAAGCTCGTCAATATTTACAACTATGGGGTGTTTGAAGTGATTTATGGCCTATAGACGTAGGAAATCAATATTATTTGCCTCCAAGATCTTATATCCTGAGTAATAGGGAAAAAGACAAATTTTTGTCTTTTCTTAGAAACACAAAAAGTTTTGTTATGTATATTCATCTAATATCTCTAGATGTGTTAACAGAAAGGAGAGTAGATAGTTTGCATTAAAAATCCACGGATGTCATATATTAATTCAACAATTGTAACCAGTTGCCTTGCGACATTGGATACTCTTAGATGTCGATAAGCCTCTTTCAAAAATCTTTTCTTTTCTTTTATGAGGTTGTGCTCAAATGTTATTAATGTTGAAGATTTCAAAGAGGTGGAGAAAGAAATTGCTATCACTTCATTAGAGAGAATATTCCGTGCATCATTTTTCTACTATCATGATGTATTTGCCTATTCATTTAGCTTATGGAGCAAGCATTATTGGTTTTGTTTGTTATTGGTGGATGCACCCGATTGAGATATAATTAAATATGTTGAAGAAATATTATATAAATAAAGCTATGCTTGTAGGGTCTTTTAGTGGAGGTTATCTAGAAGAAGATTGTTTGAAATTTTGTGCTAGTAATTACCTAATTTTGAAACAAAATTTAGTCATTCTCTATGTAATGTTAAGCTCTCCCGTTAAAGTGGGATATCAAAAGAATTTGATTTCATGACTCTCGACCAAGCCCATCGTTATGTGCTTTTAAAGACATACATGTTTTATGAGTATAATAGGTAAATACATGTTGTTTATTTTATTTTATAGGTTTTCAACAATAAATATAACTAGGAACTCTTAGTCTCATTAGTAAACACATGATACTTCTTCAAGAGGTGGATCACAATATCGCACCACAACTATTAGAAATAAAACATGCAAGGGAGTTTTCTAAGTTGTTAAAAGAACACATAAGTACTCAAAAAAAATATTGGTTTCCCCTAAAAAGGGAGCAATGTTTCTTACTTTATTTTCAAAATATGTGATGCTACTATGATGTAATCTGTGAAACAATGTTAATGAAGATTTGAAATGGATCTTCAGTTGACCCTCTATTTAGAGGGAATCACTTTTGAAGGTTATTTAGTGAATGTGTATCGAATCTGTTCAAAGCACATTGATAGTATGTGCAGTGCACAAAATAGTGGAGTCTACTTGTCAGTAGACAATTCTAATTATAAAATAGTACATATTTCAATCTGATTACAGCTAAAATTACATGTTAAGGGAAACTAGAGGAGGTTACCAAGCTGTGTAATGGCTCAAACATTTAAATTTATGTACATGGAATGATGAAAGTACCTTAAGTAGTTTTCGAGTTAATGATTACCGATTCACACAAGGTATTTTTTAAGGATTCACTATCAAGATGAACCATTGATTCTTGATTCTCAATCAATGCTATGCTTGCATGTACACAGTCTTGTTGAAGATAATTGGTTCATAGTTCTGAAGCTTCTATTGTTCCTTAGATTGTGAATACTCTCATTGGTGGGAAGGATCATAGTTTTGACAGCAACACAAGTGATGATGTTGCTTTCTCAAGGAGTGATATTTAGGGGAATTCTTTTGATAGAAATATTGAAGAATAAGTTAGTCATGATTTTAGTTTCTTTTACCTTTGTTGGTGTTTTCTATGTTTTGTAAGAGTAATCTAGATAAAATATTTACTTATTTTTACTAAGTTAGAATGGTATAATTTAACTCTTTCTTAAATTAATAAATACATTGTACACAACCATGTTACTTTGTTTAACTTCATTTTTACCTTGTTACTTGCAATATTTCAAACCATTTATTTTTGTGGTGATAATATATTGTTCCATCTAATAAGTTACATTTTACACTAACTCTTCTTATTATATATAATAATGATTAAGATTAGAAGCTCTAATAAAGTTGTCTCCTGTCCACAATCCTTCTCTACTAGTGTACCTAGTGATCCCTCTCCACAAGAAAATTAAGTGATTCATGTTTATTTAAATGATCAATCTACCCGATTGATAAGTCTAAAGGTATTGTCCAATGTACACACATGTCCCTATTTTTGTACCTAGAGATCCTGCACAACATGTTTCCTGATTTACAAGGTCTAAAGGTACTATCCTCTATCCAAAACCTACCCTACTATTGTACCTAGAGATGCCACACACAATGGTGCCTGATTTACAAGGTCTAAATGTATTGTCCCTTCTTCACAACACATCCCTATTATTGTACCTAAAGGTCCCTCTCCACAACCAGCCCCTACTATGTACCTAGAGGTCCATCTCCACACCCTATTTGTACTTTTGTACCTAGAGATCCATCTCCACAACTTCCCCCTATTTTTGTACCTAGAGGTCCCTTTCCAAAACCTACACCTATTGTTGTAACTAGATGATAGCCTCCCCATGTTTATGTATCTATAGGTCCCTCTCCACAAAATATCCCTACTATTCTTCCTATAGATCCTTGTCTAAAACATCCCTCTAATGTTCAAATCAATATGAATCTTAGGATGAATGAGATGATCTTAAGTTTGATATAGGGTGTCAAGTGAGGCCAATCTCCTACCAAAGACAATAGGTCTACCACAAAAGGTGCAACGAATTGCATCAAGGAATGCAATTGAAGAAATTGGTAAAAAGTTGAACCATTATTGTGGCATATTAGCTAGAAAACTAAAAATGTGGTGAATTGAACTATAAAGGTGTGAACAATAATGAAAAACATCGAAATATGGAAAGACATGCATTGAGGTATTTTTTGTAATTGATTTTCAACTTAGCAACATTGGTATTTTCTAGTGATTTCTTAATTGGAACAAAAACACTTTAATTTAGGAGACCATCTAGTGTGTGATGCTACATTGATGAGCATATCGACAAAGGTTTGCAAGCGTGAAGGTCAAGGGATAAAAAGATGAACTATAAGAAATATAAGGATGACCCACATTTGATGAGCAAGAATGTTAGGAAAAACCCCTTGATGGATATTGACCAATTTGAAAATCTTGTAAAATGATGGGTGTACTAAAAAATCAAAGGTGTGTTCTTAAAATAAATAGATAAAATCTCTATCTTACATCCATTTTTTATGTTTAGAAACTGTTAATATGGATGTGTTTAGAAAATTTATGTTGCAAACAAAGTAAATAGGTCCAAGAAACTAATGAATGATACCATAGGATCTAAGCCATGGAGTTGTTATGGTGAAGAAATGTAATTGACTTATACTATTTACATTAGTTTTTCTTTCAATAAGCTACACTTACCTCCATGTTTCTTTGTTGTATTACTCAACTGGAGAGGGAGATCCTAATCACATATGTTTTTGAAGAACGCGTATGAGAAAATCCAATTGGTGTTAAACTATATAATTAATTGAAATCAGCCTCTCTTACTCTTTGTTAATTTTTGTTTCCTATATATCTATATTCATTGGCATATTGTATTCAATCACGTGATGAAATACAAATATTATAGAAAATCAAATTGCATACAGTGAAGTATTTGATCCTACACAAATTGATATGTTGTCCCGTCGTGCTTATTTTCAAGTGGTAAACCCTATAAAAATACAGTTCAAGGTATTGAACTGGTACATTCCAATGAAGTGTATAAGGTGAATGTTGTGAGGATTAGATATAAAATTTTATTGGAGGATAGAAAAGAAAAGGATTTACATTCCTTTAGATATTACAAAATTATATAAATTCATTTTCCCCTACATAATTCTCATCCTGACTTTTAAATAGGATAAACACAAGGAGGATATAGGATCTATCAAGGATATGAAAAGTTGGTGTTCTTAGTTTTTGTGATGGTTTATCCAAAATTAAATTATTATACTTGGAACAAAATTATATGATAAAATAAATATTAACTTTTGAATACTATTGTTTATTGCAAATGTAATTACAGGCTCAAGATTGTAGAAATGAAGGTAGAGCATGTGTAGTTCCTTCCTAGAGCTTCCTTCCTAGCACATGTGTACTAGCATATTTCATAATCAAGGTGGTTTTGGCAAAGGCATTGGTAGTAAATTTCCCACACAAGATGGTGCCCAATTTAACTATCAACCAAATGTATGTAGTTTATTTCTTAATTGCTTGTATATGTCTATTTAGTATCAGCCTGACCTGGAATATATTTTGTCATGGATGGAATCAAACAATTATAATGCTAGCCCTATTAGAGTGTTCTTGAATCATGGTGCTACAAATGGAGTCAATTACAATATGTTTCCCACACATAATGGTATGAATGGGGTCCCTTTTAGTTTTTAATATGCTACAAATCCCCCCACCCATTTAACTTTTATCAACAACTTAGCTCTTGGACATATTTTATAATGTATATATGATGTATATGTCCACTCAAATTTCAAAAATTTGACCCCCAAAGGCTTCAAGTGGATGTTAGATCCTACAAGTAGATCACCATTAACAAATTCAAACTAACATAGATTCTCCACTTTAAATATCCTCGATATGTATAATATATGTATGCATTTTTAAATATGTTTATGATATATTGTTATGATATCTCCCAAATTTGTTTTGCAATTTAGGAATATAGCCATGTTGGACATAATTTGACACCAAAAAAATACAAATGGAGGCACACCTACTCTTTAGAGACACTAATAAGATCATTTTGATACCGTATTACATATATTTTTGTATTTTTATTATGAGATAAGAAAACATGATCTACTAGTTGTATATGACTGCATTGTGGACCATTTTAACTGTTATGTGTTTGTTTGAAAATCTTATGCTTAGATGTTTAGGATCTATGGACCTCAAAATACATCACAATCATATATTTGAATATGTTCAATGCTTCTTTTATTGTTTTTTTGCTTGCTTGGATGCTCGCAACCACATAGTTTCATTTTAACTTGGTTTGGCATTAGAACTTTAAGAAGGTTGGTTTGATGTGAAATATTTTTAAGCAATTGCACACTCACTAACCATACTGGTTATGTGGAGATATTGGTAAATATATTCCATGATTACTCTGATTGTCCTCTACGTTAGTATACTTTGAGTGAAGTATACTTTGAATGTTCTTATCAAAGGCATATATGGATATATATACTATGAGTGTACCTACCAAGAGCCATATATGGGTAAAATCTCTCAATGTTGGCCTCTCAAATTGTTCATTTTCGTTATTTCATTTTTAAGAAATAGTAATAACTACTTCCTATAAGGGAAGGAAGGTTGCTATGTGATAACCTCCCATTTTGTGATGTTATCTTAGTAATTTTCCTCAATTTTCCATACTCTTTCTCAGATAAATTAGATAGAATCCTTAACTTTCCTACTTTGCTACAAATATACCATTAGATTAACTTTTCTCCTTTTTATTCTTACAGAAAAATACAAAAAAAATCACAAAAGTTCCAAACGGTCCCGAGACCGTTTGGAGACCAAACGGTCCCAAGACCATTTGGAGACTACTCGGTCCTGAGACCGCATAAAGTCACATGGTCCCGAGACCGCATGAAGTCACATGGTCCCGAGACCGCATGAAGTCACACGGTCCCAAGACCACATAAAACCAAACGGTCCCGACACCACACAAAGCCAAATGGTCCCGAGACCGCATGAAGCTACATGGTCCCGATACCGCATAAAACCAAACGGTCCCAAGACCGCACAAAGCCAAACGGTCTCGAGACCGCATGAAGCTGCACAGTCCCGAGACAGCACAAAGCTAAACGGTCCCGAGACCGCACAAAGCCAAATGGTCCCGAGACCACATGAAGCCACACGGTCCCGAGACCGCATGGAGTCACACGATCCCGAGACCGCATGAAGCCAAACGGTCCCGAGACCGTGCAAGTCCAAACGGTCTCAAAACCCAAATGGTTTCCAAAACTGTTTGGGCCCAAAACTGCCCAAACCGTTTGGACTTCATTCAAATCCTATAAATAAGACCCAAAGGGTCCTCACAAGGTATCAAGTTTTAGACGTCCAAAGGCTGCCTCTACTGCTCCAGCGTTGTTCCATCCTTCATCCACCGCCCCGAGGCTGTCAGTCTAAGATCCACACTCCATCCAGAAGCTGCTTTCTCTCTCATCACCAAAGAAGGTGGGAAGAGGAGGATTCATCATTGAGAAACCTTTGAAGTGTGAAGATCGTCTCTCTCTCTCCAAGGGGTTGACTTTCCTCCCTCCTTTGTGGAGATGATGCTCTCTCTCTCTTCTCGCCTCCTTCTTTGTCCTTTCCATGAGCTAGTAGTCTTATACACTAGGGTGCGGGGAGTAGCCCCTCTACCCATGCTTTCATTTCATGCAATGTAATCCATAATTTGCAATAGAGATATACTTTCTTTTCAGTTCAACATCAATCGTTTAATGAATGCTTATTGCTTGATCACCAACTTGTGTTACCTTTTATCTTTTAGTATGAATTGTCTATGTTTGTACTATTAGATTTGAATCTCGATTGAATGTTGGTTCTTGATGCATGTATCCACCATGCATCTGTTTCAGTATCTAGGAGTGTTTTTCAAGAAGAGGAGTAAACTCACTTCCATCATTGTACTTTCTTACTATGAAATGGAATCAGTTGACGTATGAAAGTACAACTTTGATAAGTCGAGGAACACACTTTGCGAAAGGAATGATGTAAAGTAAGTAACCATTCGTTTGGGGATGGCTGGAATTGCAACATTCCCACACTTCTCATAGTTAGTTCTCCGAAAAGGAAACTAAATCTACAAAGATACTAACTGTTTAGACTCTTATTGCAGGTTATGTTTTTATGTTGCATGTTTTGATCCATGTGTAGTGGTGGTGAAAGACGATCACATCCTAGTGGTTTCTTATCATTGTTTACAACGTTAAATTTACTTTCTTTCTTTGTTCTACTTGCACTTAGTTAAAACAACCAAAGCAACTTTTTGATCTAGATACTAATTGTTAAGAGATTAAGTGAAATTCTAACATTTTCTATCTTGTTGCTCCCAACAAAACCGTTGTCCTATAGATTTGACCCTTAACTATACTACAATAAGACTTCCACGTATCCTAGCATACGTGGGTGGAGTTCTCAATCTAGTATAAGCAAGGCTAAACCTAAAGACTTACTATCTTTAGGATTTTTAGTGGTGCATGTAATTGAATGCGAGTGGAAGCTCCATCAAAAATTGGCACCGTTGTTGGGGACAACGGAACATTTTAATTTCATTTACCATCTTGCTAGTTGGTTAGGGTTTTACACTTTTCTTTAAACATTACTCCATATCTTTTTGATTTTATCACACCTTCCGCATCATCTAAAAAGTGTGTTTCTTCCTCTACTCAGGTAGAAGATGTGTATGCAACCATCACATAATCTCGGATTCTCCCTTGATCCAGAGTACGACTCTGAGGTAGAGGGAAACTTCCATCGCCGCATTAGACTTAACCGCCAAAGATCCAGACAAATGGCTGAAGATCAATGCCAAGCTGTGTTAGTAATGGAAAGGGTCAATGCCGCCATAGCCGCTTAGAGAGCACAACTCATGCTGACACTCGTGCTCAGATCCAAGCGGAAATCCGAGCTAAAGAACAGGCCCGCATCTGAGCTGAAAACGAAGCAGCTAACCAAGCTTCCCAATTAGAGCTAAGAAACAAGCAATTGAGGGACTATGCCGTCCCCAAGAACTATGAAGATAATCATCCAGTCGGGCCACTAATCATCAACATACCCAATTTTGAAATCCGGACACAATGGATTCAAATCATGCAGGGCATCTCATTCTCTGGTGGTTCTGGAGATGACTGCATGGATCACTTGAAGAGATTCAAGGCACTTTTCCGACTTGTCCCACAAGCCAGAGTTGCCTTTGACGCAATAATGTTACATCTTTTCCACTTCACTCTATTTGGAAGGGCTTTGAGTTGGTACAACTCACTTGATAGGGAGCCAATCATCACCACCTAGGATCCCTTGGAAGAAAAGTTCCTGGAAACGTTTTCCCCTCCTTCATTAACCTAAGAAATGAGGGGGCAGATCAACTACTTCGCCCAACTTCCTGGAGAATCACTCACAGAAGCATGGGAAAGATTCAAGGAGCTTCTAAGGAAGTGCCCTCACCACGGTATCTCCCAAAATCAATTAATAGAAACGTTCTATAGGGGGTGAGTGATGATATCAATCAATTTTTGGATTCCTCGTATGGAGAAAATTTTATGAGGAAGAACTACAAGGATGCTTGGAAAATTGTTACACTTGGAGCTGAGAACCAATCCAATTGGGGATGATCATCTGCTAAGGGAGTCCTCAAAGTTTATAAGGCTGAGGAATCAATGGAAATGAAGGCTATTGCTGAAGCTTTAAAGACCATAGCTCACAAAAAACAGGCACTTGAAACTTCATTTTGAGAATATGATAAGAAGAAAAACCCCCAAGTCCAACACGTTAAAGCTGCTACAGGGATTTGTGAAGCCTGTCATGCATCTGATCACCCTACAATGTCATGTGGCTTACTTTATAATGTGATGATGGATATGCAACCACCACAACAGCAGTATGAATCAATCATCGAACACCCTGAAGATCAGATGCCCAAACAAGTTAATTCCATTCATTCCATACCGGGACAAGCTTACTATAATCCAAATCAACCAAGAAACCACCCCAGTTTTCAATATGGGAATCTTGTGGGGACTGCTAACCCGCAACATCAAACACAAGGTGGATCCTCCAATAGGTTGCCACCTGGATTTCAAAGTAACTTTAACAAAAATCAAGGGAACCTCAGAAATAATTTCCCAAGATCCAACTACCCTAGAAATCCCTCTGCCTACTATGAATATACCCATCCTCCTCTACACACACAATTGCACCCTCGGCTGCAGCAACCGCAACAACCTCAGTTAATACCACCTCCGCAACAACCACATCAAGAACAACAACAACTCACTCAGAAAAATGCCCCTTCCCAGCCAACAGACAAGATGACTATGGTCAGGAAGATGTTACAGTCACAACAAACCATGCTTGCCAATCAGCAAGCTCAGCAGAAGGTTGTGGAGGCTCAACTAGCACAAATTGCTGCCCAACTGAAGCCACCAATAGGTACTTTTACTGGTCAACCAGAGTCAAACCCTAGACACGATCAAAATAGACCAGAGCAATTGAATGCCATCACTACAAGATCTGGTCGTGTCTTTCATGAAATTATGAGAATCACTCATGATGATGATGATGATACACCTATTTTTACTCTGAATGCAAGCTCAAATCTAGGAATTGAGAAATCTGCAGAGACCGCAAAAGGCAAAGAAAAGGAACAAGCTCCCAAAGAGTCAGAAGTTCCGCAATATAAACCTAGGATACCAAATCCAGGAAGATTGAGAGAAACTAAAATGGACACTAGGTTCCAAAAATTCAAGGAGGTGATGAAGAAACTTTATATCTATATCCCGCTCCTCGATGCTCTCTCTAAAGTACCAGCTTGGGCTAAATATCTGAAAACTTTGCTATCAAGGAAATACATTACTGAAGAGTAAGAGACAGTCAAACTAGCTCAGACCACCTCCGATATCATTCTTAATAAGATGCCAAAGAAAAAGAAGGACCCTGGTTCTTTCGGTATTCAATGTTGTATTGGAAATGCTTCGAGCAAAAAGGGATTAGGTGACCTAGGGGCTAGCATATCTATTATGCCCTACTCCATGTGTAAAAGATTGGGCTTTACTGACTTGCTACCCACAACGATGACAATTCAGTTAGCTGATTCTACTATCACTACACCCCTAGGAATTATTGAAGACATTCTAGTCAGGATAGGCAAGGATTCTTATGTCCCATGTGATTTTGTCATTATGGATATCAAGGAAGATCTCAGATACCCAATAATATTTGGCAGACCCTTCCTTGCCACAGCTAGGGTGCTCATTGATGTTGAAGCTGGCACGATCATTCTGAGACTGGGAAAAGAAGAAATTCAGTTCCGGGTCCTCAACAGCATGAAAGGTCCCAACATTCAAGAGGAAGTTTTTATCTTAGACGCAATACATCAAATGTCCCAATTGGAAATATCGGAATCACCTGATGAGTTAGAAAATGTCCTAATAAATCCAGAATTTGAATTCTCAGCCAACGAATTAGTTCAACAATGCTTGCAACACTTAGAGAAAGCTGAAGAAGCACCAACAACCACTTTCGAGGAGTTCAAATCTGTCCCTATTTTAGAAACAACAGAAACACCTAAGGCTCCCGAGATGAAAACCCTACCAACAAGACTTAAGCACGTTTTCCTGGATGAAGAAAAACTATGTCAAGTAATCATCAACTCCACTCTAATGGAAGACTAGGAAGAAAGGCTTCTCGTTGAGTTAAAGAAACATAAGAAAGCCATTGGGTATAAAATAACTGACCTGACAGGTATAAACCCATCCTTATGCATGCATAGACTGCCCATGGTAGAAGAATTAAAGCCTTCAAGAGAACACCAGAGAAAGCTGAACCCCAACCTTAAAGAGGTGGTTCACCTTGAGGTCCTCAAACTGCTGAAAGCCGGTATTATCTACCCAATTTCAGATTCTCAATGGGTCAACCATGTCCAAGTGGTCCCCAAAAAGGGAGGAACCACTATTGTGCTAAATGATAAAAATGAGCTAGTGCCCACAAGGACTGTCACAGGGTGGAGAATGTGTATCGACTACAGGAAACTAAACAAAGCAACACGAAAAGATCACTACCCTCTACCTTTTCTTGACGAAGTCCTCAAACAACTAGCCCATAAAAAGTTCTTCTATTATCTCGATGGTTATTTTGGGTTCTATCAAATTCCAATACACCCAGAAGACAAAGAAAAAACAACTTTTACTTGTCCCTTTTGGACCTATGCTTTCAGAAGAATGCCATTCGGGTTGTGTGACGCACCTGCTACCTTCCAAAGGTGCATGTCTGCTATTTTTGCAGGGTTAACCGAGTCCATAATGGAAGTATTCATGGATGACTTTTCAGTTTACAGAGATTCCTTTGACAACTGTCTGCTCAACCTTAGACAAATCTTACAAAGATGTGAGGAAACGAACCTTATCTTAAATTGGGAAAAATGTCATTTTATGGTAACTAAAGGTGTCGTCCTCGGACATAGAGTGAGTGACAGAGGGATTGAGGTAGACAAGGCAAAAATTGATGTCATCTCGAAATTGTCACCGCCAAAATACGTAAAAGGAGTACGAGCATTCTTGGGTCATGCTGGATTTTATCTAAGATTCATCAAAGATTTCTCGAAAGTAGCAAAACCCATGACCCAATTATTAACCAAGGACGTCAAGTTCAATTTTAACCAAGAATGTCTACAAAGCTTCACAACCTTAAAGAATGCTCTAGTCTCTACGTCTATTCTGAGAGCACCTGACTGGTTGCAACCATTCGAAATAATGTGTGATGCCAGCGACTATGCTATAGGAGCAGTGTTAGGATAGAGAATTGACAAAAAGCCTTATGTAATATACTATGCGTCCAAGACTCTTGATGAAGCGCAAAAGAACTACACCACTACAGAAAAGGAGTTCTTAGTTGTCATCTATGCGTTTGAGAAATTCCTCTCCTACCTGATCAGATCAAAGGTCATAGTCTACACTGACCACTCCACCGTACGATAAGCAATTCAGAAGCAAGACACAAAACCTAGACTTATCCATTGGGTGTTGATGCTTTAGGAATTTGATTTGGAAATCAAAGACAAAAGCAGAGTGGAAAATGTCGTCGCTGATCATCTCAGCCGCATTGAAGTTGAGGATGATGATAAAGTACCTATCCGAGACTCCCTCCCTGATGACCAGCTAATGAAAATTACCACTGGATTCCTCTGGTATGTCGACATAGTAAACTATCTGGCTACAAGACTCATCCACCCTTCCGCCTCTCACCACGACAAAAAGAAATTCCTCCACAATGTTAAGCAGTACTACTGAGATGAACCTTATCTCTGTTGCCTATGCGTAGACAGACTTTTCCGTCACTACCTACCTGAAGAAGAGATTACTCTTGTCTTAGAACATTGTAATTCCGGCCCCACTGGGGGACGCATGAGTTCAAAAAAGACCACTATGAAAGTTCTGCAATTGGGTTTCTTTTGGCCAACGATAGCAAGAGATTCCCATGATTTTGTAAAATCATGCAATAAATGACAACTTTCTGGCGGTATAACTAAAAGGAATGAAATGCCCCTCACTATGTGGCAAGAGATCAAACTTTTTGATGTATGGGGGATAGACTACATGGGTCCCTTCCCCTCTTCATATGGATTTTCTTACATACTGGTTGTTGTGGATTATGTCTCGAAATGGGTAGAAATTATACCCACAGTTTCCAGCGATTCCAAACCAGTCATTAAGATGTTTAAAGTTATCATTTTTCCCAGATTTGGAGTCCCCCGAACTGTCATATCTTACAGCGGGACCCATTTTCTAGAATGAAGCTTCGAAGCCCTCTTTAAGAAATATGGAGTCAACCATAAAGTTTCCACGCCTTACCATCTACAAACTAGTGGTCAGGTCGAAGTTTCGAATAGACAACTGAAGACAATCCTAGAGAAAACCGTCAATAGACACCATACTGACTGGTCCACCAAGCTTCCCGATGCCCTTTGGGCTTACCACATAGCTTATAAAACACTGATTGGAACAACCTCGTTCCGTCTGGTATATGAAAAATCATGTCATCTTCCAGTTGAAATGGAACATAAGGCTTGGTGGGCCATTAAACAACTAAATTTTGATTTTAAAAGCACCGGAGAAAATAGACAACTCCAGCTACAAGAACTAGAGGAGCTCAGAATGACCACATACCAAAGTGCCAGGATTTACAAAGAACAAACCAAGATGTGGCATGATGGTCATCTAAAAAGAAAAGACACCACCATTGGAGACAAAGTCCTTCTTTTCAACTCCAGACTCAAAATGTTCCCCGGGAAACCTCATACAAATTGGTATGGGCCTTTTACCATCAAGCACATATACCCGACTGGAGCCATCATTATTGTTTACGATAATGGAGGACAAAGGACGGTCAATGGCCATAGATTGAAAAAATACTATACTCCAGCAGAAAAAATTCTGAGACAGACTATTGAGATCAGAGACCCCACAACATCACCATAACAAAATCAAAACTTTGTCGAGCCAGCGACGTAAAACCCAGATGCTACTTGGGAGGCAACCCAAGATCTGAGTATCACCATTTATCTTTTATTTCCATTTTTGTTTCCTTTGCTTAACTTAGGTTTATCATATTTTGTCTGAAAATATAAAAATTCACATAAACAACCAAAACAAACATGAAAATATAAAAATAAAAAACCTAAACCTTCTTAAATGGTTTTGAAACCGTTTGGAGCCAAACGGTGCTGAAACTGTTTGGAGCCAAACGGTCTCAAACTGTTTGACCCCGGGAATTTGTAAAGTCAACCCCCAAATCCTATAAATATAACCCTACCCCCTCTCCTTCTTCTTTATTTTGATTCCCAAACCCTCTAAACCCTCGTGAGAACTGTTTCATTTCCTCCATTCTCGCTCTCGTGCAACTCGCGATGTTGGTTCTCTTCGCCACCATCACTGACGCTTCCATGTGTCTTCATGACCTCCACACCATCATTTCTGACGTCCGTTGCCTCGTCGTCGTCATCATCACCCGCACAGAAAGGTAGACCTACGCCACTGCCACCGCCGGCACCTCCGTCATCATGCCTCTCTCCATTTTTACCATCATCGACGCCTATGATGTTGACGCACTTCCCTTTTTTGATGACATGCGTGTCGTCACCGTCGTCTGCCTTTTCCACCGATTCTACTATTGTCCGTTGCGCCCCCGACATTCCACCTTCCAAACGGTTTTGAAACCGTTTGGAGCCAAACAGTCTTGAAACTGTTTGGAGCCAAACGGTCTTAAAACCGTTTGGTCTTACAAACCGTTTGAATTCCACTAAAACCTAAAAAAATTAACACTTACATAACGTAAACTTCTCTTTTAATATACTTGATATATTTGCAAATCCAAACCATCTTAACACATGATTCTATGCAAAATTTTTAGATATGGCCGGAACCGCCGAAGACCCACACTGGACAACAGAGCAACTGATGGAGAATCGTGCCAAGCTCTAGAAGATCGTAGATACCTATGAAAAGACTGGACAAATCCCACCAAAGGTCAACATGATAGCGGTCATGTGTGAAATTGACCGCATCAACAAATGTCTAGTTGAGGAGCCTGAAGAAGAAGTGGAAGAAATCTCTTCCAGTGATGAAGGCTCTGAATATGAGCCAAACTCTGAGGAAGAATCCCCAATCGAAAGGTCCAAGGGGAAATGAAAGGTCCAGGAAACTACAACCGAACAACCCACAAAGAAATGGGCGAGGAAGTAGGTCCACCCCGCTACTGCTAGGGAACAAACCCTGGCAGGATATATCCCGTTAACTGCTACCACCACCCCCACTACCACTCTTGCCACCACCATTACTCCTGTCTTCTCCATCACCACCACCACCACACCATCACCAGAAAACCTTTTCATCCACACCATCCCATCCATCGACAAAACCTTAAAACCACAAAGTACGTTTGCTCAAGCATACTAATGAAGATGGTGATATATAACTGAATCCTCACCCTGCTCGATATTGCAAATCTCTCAAGACTGTGCTTTGTCCCCGAGATCTCATACGTCGAGCCCACAACAGAATTCTTTACACATCTCAACAAAGAAGTTGTGGACATTATGGACAAAGCAAGGGATGGAGGTTATCACAGGCTAGTCACCAAACTTTTCGGTAACAAAGTTGTCATAACAGAAAATTTATTGAACAAAATCTTCATAGACAACCAGGAGCAGATAAAAAAGGCCAAAGTTGTTAGTACGGAGAGCTCCCAATTCAATAGACACAACTTTTGGAAATCCCTAACAGGGATCCCAAATTATGAGGCAAAGACCTACAAGGCCTCCAATATTCATTCTGGGTTAGTGTGCACGCTTCACAAAATTCTCACCAGTGCACTCTTCCCCATAAAAGAGGGTGGGAATGTTATCACCGCTGATCTTTTTATTCTGTGGTCCGTCCTACATGGGAAGCCGGTCAACATTGGGTGCCACATGATATAAAAGTTTTTAGCATACGCTCTAGGGAAATAAATCTGCATGGGCGGACACATAACTTCCATTCTTAAATACCTAAAGATGGAAAGATTACTCCCTCGGAGCACGCAGATCAAGGGTGAAATCCTTACCAACGAGCAAACGTTGAAGAACTCTTACATTATCAAAGAAAAGGATGCGAAATTACACTACATTTTCTACCCTACAGTAAGATCCTCCAGAACTCTACTACCACTTCCGGAGCTAGCGAATTACGACAAGAAAAAATTACTCTTTACTGACGAAGAGCTTACCAAAATCCTAGCTTCGGTCAAAGTACAAGAGAAGAAGACCAAAGCGGGCCAGACAGAGCTTAGTATCACTGCCCCGACAACTAGGGTAAAAAAAATACCAATAAAATGACCATCTAAGGCACGTTTACAACCACAACAGCTGTCGGGGACGCCGACATCAAAGCTAAATCCTGAGACAGAACGCCCTCACCCCAAGGACCTTATCACTACCTCATCATTAGACTCATTCATCATAAGCCTAACTGATGAGCTCGCCACCACCACTACTCCTACAACACTACCATCCACTACTATCCAACCATCTACCACCCTCCCGCCTTTCTCCACAACAATCCCAACAACAATTCCTTTCCCCACATCCACACCTCCACCCACATCTTCCACCTCAACCTTTTTCCCTTCGGGTATCCCATTCTCCACTCCAACACCTGACTTCACCTCCTCCGCCCCCATCTCCACCCTATTCCCCTCAACATTTTCGGTCCCATAATTCTCACCGGGAATGTCACCATTTTTTTCCGCCACCACCCCGACACCGCTGGTGACTCCATATACAGTCACCATGCAGGTTGCGGGACCATCAACAATGTCTCTTTCGCAAAATACTTCCACCCTTCTACCTCGACCCAGCCACCCCACCCTTCCGCATATGGGGTCCCTTTTACAAACGTCAGTGAGGAATTCGGACGTCAATTCGACGCTATCTGAAACCTCCTCACCGACCCTTCTAATATTTTACAATCTATTTTTTCTTATGTACATGGTCTAACTACACATGTCACCAAGATTGATGAGCAAAACTGTGCCCTGCCAGACATCCTCTCAAGCATCCACCAATAGCAGAAAGTAGCAGCCATGAAAGTCGAACGCATCGACGACCGCCTGCACCAACTGCCACAGTTAGTGCTTGAAGTGAAATGCCAGCAGGACGATCTGGTCAAGCAAGTAAACAGGATTTCTACGAAAAATCAACCATTGCCAGAAACTCTATGTGAGCTTAAGCAGCAACAAACTGCTTTAAGCACACACTTGGATGACATTAGCACCACCCTCACACAACTCAATAACCACCAAGAGGAGTCATCCAACAATGAAATCAACCAACTAAGATCTCAAGTGACAGATCTCTCTACACGACTCCTCTGCGTCGAGGCTCATTATTCAGATCTCAAAGAAACTCATGACACACTGCTTGAAACACACGAGCATGTGCAAGTGGCTTTCGACGAACTACAAGCACTCCACAGGCAGTGCAAGAAGCCTCCACAAAAGAAGACAACAGATAAGGCGACAGACGAAGAAGATGATGAAGAAGAAAATGAAGATGAGGATTTTGACTCCTCGGCTGACTCCAATAATAGCACCTCCTTAGACGATAAATCTAACGACCCAGACAATGCTGGGGAGGGCCCCAGCCAAGGAGCTGCACCAAAACAACAAAAAGATCACCACGAAGGTGATAAATATCCCAAATCCCCTACTCACACTGACAACGTTAATATGTAATATGGGGATCAATTTCTTGACTAATCTGTAATGGGATCTCTGGGGGAAACTGCCAAAGAAGCAGCTTTAGTTGAGTTCCAACAATGTTTATTAGGAACCAGCATGAATCAACAACAAGCAACACCAGCTCAACATCTCTATGCACCAGAACAATCGGTGCCTTTTCCCCCAGAACAGGAAGAATTCGAAAGAGTCAGTTTAGATACAGATGAAGATCTCAAATCTTCTTCTGATTCAGATAAAGACAAAGATCTACAACACTACATCAATGATTTGGAGCACACTTCTTCCCACCATCCGCAATAGCTTCCCCCTCCGCCACCGCTACCTCACAAGATGCACGATCTAGACATGGCGGCCATCTCTACTCTAGATGCTCAAGATATCTTCATCCTAAACACTATAGTAGATGATGCCAAAGAAGGGGGCGATGTTATCTACCATAATACAAAGACCCAGTGCAAGTTGACACGCGAAGACTTCTACACCATCCTTCGACCACATTCATCGGTGAAGATGGCAATTTTCCGTGTCCTCCTTGCTAATTCTATCAAAATCTACAAAAGCTCTAAATGGCTGCAACCATTACTTAATGCTTCACCTTCTCTGGCAATGAGTCTTTTATATAAAGATTTACAAAACAAATCTATCGAGTAGTTGCAGAAGGGGATTGCCAAAAAGGCACGTTATATCACCGTGCACTTTCAAGTTTTTGGCCATTGGATGCTTATAATCGTGGACACCACGGCTCGAGACTCCAAGGTGTACAATTTTTGTGCCAGTGAAGTAAAGGCCGGAATAATTAATTTTGCTGGTATTGAAGCCGGGGAGGCCAGATGCATCCCATTCCGACTTTTGAAATTGATTTGGGTTGCATGCCCATCCCTATGAAATGGTTGGAACCAACCCTAGTTCCAAATCATAAACCCACAAGTCCAAACACAAGAAAGATCTAGGGATTGCACTTTTCACACTATACACCACATCTAAGCGCTCAATCAACAAATCCCTTTCACTGAGCTGGCCACAGAGGACTTTCATTCTCTACGAGGCCGTTACACCATGGAGCTAATATGTGACAGAAGGTTCTTCAAAGACCCAACTATGGTACCTAACGACGTTCCTTGCTACCTCTACTCGACCATCCAACATCCTCAAAAATGGCCATTTTGGCAAACTATAAAGGAGTTGGAGAAATAATAGCCCGCCAAGGTCCCCAAGAAGAAATAATGGGACCCTTACTCCTTTGATTTGGCGGATGATAAAGGGGACACTGAGTTGCTAACCGGGGCTACCATCAACAGAACATCTTCACAAAAGGTCCCCCTGTCTGCCATGACACCGACATTCCCCAATTTTGACCTCAGCGCCTGCAAGAGTCTTTCTGACAATGAACTTCGGCTCATCATGTCTAGGCTTTATGCCAAGAAAGATGATCTCGTTTTTCTAGCCAGAGATATCTTGGTAATGGCAGATGCGCTACGTGAAACTGTATAGTTCAAAGGGTCTCTATCCGTGAGTTTGATGGCCGCCTATCAATACCACCTCAGACGGATTCACCCTACGACCTATATGGTATCAGCATATTTGAAAATTGATCTCCTAAAGCTAAAGAACTTCAGAATAACTGTAACATCCCAGGATTTGAGGCCTCAGATAACATGATCTTAAAAGGAATGATTGGACTACCCATATTACCAAGGTGCACCTCCTTTTTCGGGAGCCCATCTCTAAAGAACTCCATAGTTAAGCGTGCTCAGCTTGGAGTAGTACTAGGATGGGTGACCAGTCGGGAAGTTGCTCTTCGCTTGCGTGTGAGTGGACAAAAAGTGTGTAGTTAAGGCTAGTGGTAGTATGTGGGGCCAGTCGTCATTCCTGAAACTCTACTAGAGCCTTGGGGAGTGGGCCCGTCCGGACGTTAGAAATGGTATCAGAGCCAATTCCCCTCCAGTAGGTGGGGCCCACATGGGCATGGCATGCCAGTCTTGAGCCGTGCGGTCCAGGCATGTAGGAAAGAGCTATCCATGGTTGACATAGCCACCCTTGCGCTGGTATTCTGTGATCGAGAGTTGGGTGTCCATCGACCATTATGGGTCTACACTGAAATGGGGAAGAGATTATGAGGCCTTATAATTGAGCCTTGACGAGGATGTCAAGAGTCGAAGTGGGGAAGATTGTGGATTTGAGGCCTCAGATAATATGATCTTAAAAGGAATGATTGGACTACCCATATTACCAAGGTGCACCTCCTTTTCCGGGAGCCCATCTCTAAAGAACTCCATAGTTAACGTGCTCAGCTTGGAGTAGTACTAGGATGGGTGACCAGTCGGGAAGTTGCTCCTGGCTAGCACGTGAGTGGACAAAAAGCGTGCAGTTAAGGCTAGTAGTGGTCTGTGGGGCCATTCATCATTCCTAAAACTCTACTAGAGCCTTAGGTAGTGGGCCCGGACGTTATAACAACTAAGGCACTCATTTCTTTCCTCCAACATACAACCCCAAAGTTTATCATGCTTCCTTTACTTCATTCTGAGCACTGGATGCTACTGGCAACAAATATTCATAACGGAACAACAATCATATATAATAGTTCCGACAGCCTGTACAATCCAGATCAGCAACAGTATACTACTACACCAAGAACGCCCACAGATGAGGTGGTGAAGGAGTGTTCTGACCAACTACATGACCTTCTCCGCAAGCACACATGGGCATACGGAAAAGAAAACTTTCATCGCCCTGCCTTCAGCCACAACTGTCCCCAGCAGCTTCGTGAGTCTAACGACTGTGGTTTCCACGTCCTCTACTGGATGTACACCATCATGGTCCTTGGAAGACCAGTAGAGGACATGACAGACGTGGATTACCACGCATTACATGGAAAGTTTGCTACTAATCTTCTTCGCACACATGAAGCTAATAAAGGACTAACAAAAGTCTGATGCCCTTGTCCTTGTACTTCTAAACCTATCACTTTAACACTCTGAGGATAGAGTGAGTGATAAGTTAGGGGGGGAGTACACTGGACAAGGGCGAGGTATCATTTTTAAATCCTTCCCTCCCTACTTTGTTTTTCAATTCTATACAATTTTTTTAGCTTTCTTTACACATTTAGATTTTATTTTAAGTAATTCTCCTATTAAAATAAACCCTACACATAAGAATAACATCCCTCTTGGAAAAAGTCATCCCCAGCTAACTTTAGAATCCAGTTAGTCCTCAAGAGCAAAAACAATAATAGCATATAGACATGTAACGAAAAAATTAATAAATTATCTTCACACTAGATTTTCATGCTTCAAATCTACATCTGACTCTCCACAGGTTAACATCAGGGCCGAAACAAGCCAAACACTCTCAAGGATGAGAGGGATATCAGGTGGCATACAAATAAAAAAGCCTCGCAAGTGGACCACTAAGTAGAAACCAAACAAGTACATGTCAAAAAACTCTAAGAACAACTTTATTCTCTTCAAATAAAAGAGGCTTGGCCGCCCAACCAAAACCCCTAAAAATTCCAAATCCTAAGCCTGTGAGTTTACGAATAAAATCCAAAGTGTTGAATAAAAATATGAGAGTTGTGCCATGCATAAGGATCTATATGAAGAGCCAATAAAGGTCTCGCCCGGATGGTACATTCAGCTGCCCTAACAAAGGCAGATGTGTCGTGCCCGGTAGTGAAACCCTAAGGTATCCAAATATATGAAAGGCGGATAAAGGACTCACCCGACCGGTACATTCAGCTGCCCTCACAAAGGAAGATGTATTGTGCCTGGTAGTGAGACCCTAAACGCATAGACAAACCCTCCCCCACTTGAAGGGGGAGTTACACAACAAGCCTTTAGCCAACCCTCATACCCACTCTAGCTTCCAGCAGATTTTTCAGAGAAGTATAAAACTGATTAGAGTCAACGACATGCAAAAAATAAAAAGGTGGTCCCTATGCAGGCTACGAGATATGGAACTCTCAAGACCTGAAAGAGTTAGGGCAACAAAAAGCTCTGATACAATCTGGGGAGATCTCTGGTTTAGATTTGAAGTAAGAGTATGGAAATCTTAACTAAATAAAATTGCCTCACCATTAAATGCCTCAACTCTATCTAACTTGAGGACAAGCTAGACTCTAAGTTAGGGGGGGTGATAACCTCCCATTTTGTGATGTTATCTTAGTAATTTTCCTCAGTTTTCCATACTCTTTCTCAGATAAATTAGATAGAATCCTTAACTTTCCTCCTTTACTGCAAATAAACCATTAGATTAACTTTTCTCATTTTTATTCTTACAGAAAAATACAAAAAAAATCACAAAAGTTCCAAACAGTCCCGAGACCGTTTGGAGACTACCCGGTCCTGAGACCTCATTAAGTCACACGGTCCCAAGACCGCATGAAGTCACACGGTCCCGAGACCGCATGAAGTCACACGGTCCCGAGACCGCCTGAAGTCACACGGTCCTGAGACCGCATAAAACCAAACGGTCCTGAGACCGTACAAAGCCAAACGGTCCCGAGACAGCATGAAGCTATAGGGTCCCAAGACCGCATAACACCAAACGGTCTCGAGAATGCACAAAGCCAAATGGTCCCGAGACCGCATGAAGCCACACGGTCCCGAGACCGCATGGAGTCACACGATCCCAAGACCGCATGAATCCAAACGGTCCTAAGACCGTACAAGTCTAAATGGTCTCAAAACCCAAATGGTTACCAAGACCGTTTGGGCCCAAAACTGCCCAAACCGTTTAGACTTCACTCAAAGCCTATAAATAAGACCCAAAGGGTCCTCAAAATGTATCAAGTTTCGGACGTCCAAAGGTTGCCTCTACTGCTCCAGAGCTGTTCCATCCTTCATCCACCGCCCCGAGACTCCCAGTCTGAGATCCACACTCCATCCAGAAGTTGTTTTCTCTCTCATCACCAAAGAAGGTGGGAAGAGGAGGATTCATCATCGAGCAACCTGCGAAGTGTGAAGATCGTCTCTCTCTCTCCAAGGGGTTGACTTTCCTCCCTCCTTCGTGGAGATGACACACACACACTCTCTCTCTCTCTCTGCTTACCTCCTTCTTTGTCCTTACCATGAGCGAGTAGTCTTATACACTAGGGTGCGGGGAGTAGCCCTGCTACCCATGATTTCATTTCATGTAATGTAATCCATAGTTTGCAATAGAGATATACTTTCTTTTCAGTTCAACATCAATCGTTTAATGAATGCTTGTTGCTTGATCACCAACTTGTGTTACCTTTTACCTTTTAGTATGAATTGTCTATGTTTGTACTATTAGATTCGAATCTCGATTGAATGTTGGTTCTTGATGCATGTATCCACCATGCATCTGTTTTAGTATCTAGGAGTGTTTTTCAAGAAGTGGAGTAAACTCTTCCATCGTTGTACTTTCTTACTATAAAATGGAATCAGTTGACGTATGAAAGTACAACCTTGATAAGTCGAGGAACACACTTTGTGAAGGGAATGATGTAAAGTAAGTGACCATTCGTTCGGGGATGGTTGGCATTGCAACATTTCCACACTTCTCGTAGTTAGTTCTCTGAAAAGAAAACTAAATCTACAAAGATACTAACTATTTAGACTCTTATTGCAGGTTATGTTTTTATGTTGCATGTTTTGATCCATGTGTAGTGGTGGTGAAAGCCGATCACATCCTAGTGGTTTCTTATCATTGTTTACAACCTTAAATTTACTTTCTTGCTTTGTTCTACTTGCACTTAGTTAAAACAACCAAACCAACTTTTTGATCTAGATACCAACTGTTAAGAGATTAAGTGAAATTCTAACATTTTCTATCTTGTTGCTCCCAACAAGACCGTTGTCCTATGGATTCGAATCTTAACTATACTACGATAAGACTTCCATGTATACAACAAAATTGCCCATTAGCGGCATTTATTCTAGTGGCATTTATAAAAAAAAGCCACTATCTTTCTAATATACAAGATTTTTCATTAAAATGCCTCTAAACCTCCTATCATAGAGTTTCTAAAAAGGACTTAACATTAAAGGCATTTGTATTTTTAATTAGCGGCAACCCTAAATTGCCATACCCAAATTTGGTAAGGCAATATTGACTTTCCCGCTCCAAATTTCATGAGTCGCGCTCCAAATAGCTACTCTCTCCCTAATTTATCCCGACATCTTCCGCTCTCTCGCAAACTTGCGACTTCCTCCCTCTCCATTCTCTCCTTGCGACGAGCCCTAGCAAGGAACCGACATTTGCCAGTGCAGAGAAGCTGCCGACCGTAGAGAAGCTCCAGAGAAGCTGCCGGTCGCAGAGTTGCCAGCGCCGATGGTGAGTCCCAACCTAGAACCGGCATTTGCGAGTGGAGGAGAGTTGTCGGCCGTACGCGTCAATCGGGATTTGGACCTAGCCAACCTGAAGCACCACCTCAGGCACCAACGAGCTCGAGGGACTCCAATCATCCAAAGCTTTGCAACTTTCTGAAGAAGTATGTTGGTGCTCCCCCTCTCCTCCCCGCAATAACTGAATGAGCTCGTCAGGTTTCTCTCCTTTTCCCTCGTTCACTCTGCTATCCCCCTGCACCCCCACAAATCCCACCCATGGTCAAACTTTGTTTCTCACACCATATTCTCACCTCTTCTCTGCCTCCCAATTTGGTGACACTCTCACCATCTTCTCCGCCTCCCACCCCCATCTCGTCCCCTCTAGGAGAAGCCAACCTCCAGTCCAGATCACCAAAGAGGAGGCATTGGAAGGACGAGTTGTGAGGAATATAAAAGGAGGAGAGAGCTCGGTGAAGCACATACGACATTTCCCTACTTTTTGGTTCTTGCTTATTTCTCTGACTCGGTTGAGTTCATCTTTATCCTTCTAGATCTTCATGGTTATTGTTAACAAGTATGTGGGACATTGTAATCGTTGTTGTGTATTGATATGTACACCCATGTCCTATGTTTAGGAGAGGAGGCAATTACAAGGAATTAGACAGAACCCTGATGGCCACGACAAACAAGCCCATGCACGATTTACTGATTGGGCACAAAATATTTTCCTAAGGCAAATTATACAGGATTTCAATAGAGATTTTAACTTAAGATTTACTGATTTTTTCCCACGTTTAGCTTTAGTTGTGTTTTTTTATATGTATTGGATTGATATGATTTTTTCCATGGATATGAACCACCACTTTGTTTCATGCCACATTTTCCTCAATTTGGGTCATATTATTCAGGCCAGACCACATTTTGTATGCTTAGTTCATTTTTAGCTAAGTTGTTTGCCAAATTCTGGCCATCAGTAGGATTTAGACCTACCTTTAATAGGGTTTGGTTTCCATTTGAGCCAATGTAGTTGAACATGGCTCTTTTTCATGTGTAAAACAAGTTGCATGACATACTTTGCAGTCATTGAAACATGTGTTAGGAGTCTGCAACTGGTCTGTAAATCATGATGAGGCTTTACTATGGTTGTTAATGTGTGTTGACCTTCGCTTAACCTATTTTTTAAATAAGTAGATGTCAATGATAATTTAGTTAACCAATACCTATGATTGATCCTAATTCAGTTCAGTATTGTTTTACATTCATACACGATCGTGCTAAATTTTGTAGTGTGCATTTCCTGTTAAATAGGTCTCACACCTATACAAAATAAGGCAGACACCATTAACCTCTTTGATAATCTAAAATATGAGTGTTGATTAAACAAATAGATAATAAGTGTCACCTCATTTTATCAAATACCAAGATACATGAAATTCTATCAAGCCTAAATCCTATGATTCCTGGCTCTGGAAAAAATTGCTTAGACACAGGGATACTTTGCTTCTTCATGCTCATTTTAAGCTAGGCAATGGTTCCTGTTTTTTCCTTTGGAAGGATCCGTAGTGTGGTAATGGTACCTTCCTGTCCGATCATGTTGATGTGCAGTTCAGGCATAGATTGGGAAAAGGTGATGATTGTCGGGTGGATGCATGCTTGAGTAATGGTAATTGGGAAATCCCTGGTAATATTCATGGAGGAGATGATGTTCTCCGGATCCTTCAAAATCTGGCTGTTCCCAATGCAAATACTGAAGATTGTATTCTTGTTAATGGAAAGGTGCCTTGTCGCTAAAAGAGTGTTGGGACTTATGCAGGTCCAAGGCTCAAGTTCTGAACTGGACTGCTGATGTGTGGGCATCCTTGATTCCTAGGAATATCTCTATTTTCTTATGGAAATGTTACCTTCAGCACTTACCTTCTCAGGACACTTTATAGAATTTTAACTTCCAGCTCCCTTCTGTTTGCTATCTATGTTGGAAGCATGAAGAAGATGGATAACACCTCTTCTTTGACTGTTTCTATTGCACTGAGCTTTGGTCCTTCTTCAATCTTAAGTACGGTCGTGCTCCTTCATGTCTGTGATCCCAAAGGGGTTTGGACCCTGTGTATACGTGATGTCAATAGCATAAATAGATAGTTATAGTTTTCCTTTCTGTACAGTTGTTAGCTTCTTAGCTTGTAAAGAGTTAAACTCTATTTTGGTGTTGTTTTTACTAAAGGAGGAGGCACGCATGGTTCAACAAAAAAAAGATACATCAAATTATAGAAAATACTAGTTACTTTCTTGAAATTCTCAAAGAAGGATTAGTGAACATTGGACCGATTGCAAAGATATAGGACATGATCTCCTCTATTAGATTTCTTTTCAAGCTATCATGTCTACCACAATAAAGTTGGTTATGACAAGAAATAAAAGGTTAACTTATGTTATACAACTTTTTCTGAAAATATATAACATCGTTATATGTACTTACACTTTGTTAATACTAATATTATGCAGTCTCTGTCCACCCACAACAATCACTATGAACTGGGCCTCTATGGAAATGTTAACATTCCCTATTGAATAACAATTGGACATCATCCTAGATGATCGTTCCTTAAACCAATTGGTCATACCCAAACATTGGCGTTTTCTAAAAGGAAGACACTACATGTCTGGTGAAGTGACCCTAACGTTTGGCAATTATTCACATGTTATCGAGGTTGAGTATGACTTGGTGGGAAATCTTGTATCAAAATCTAGTTGGCGTGATTGGATTGGAAAGATGCATGTGGGCCGTAGCGACAGGCTTTTTCTCCGTCCTGTTGGCCATAATACCATCAACGTTTGGATAACCAACATCAACTGCGAGACCCTCAATCATCTACTGTAGTATGAGCGCACGGCGGAAGATATCATCTATGACGAATCTGATTATGAGGCCCCTGTCAGTTCAGATTCGTCTAAATACAGTGAGGAGCTCCGTGACACAGCATCATGAAAAAGGCCACAGTAGGTACAATTAACAAATATAATTCTCAAGACAAAAAATTTGTGTTTACACTTTTTGTCTGAAAGCAATCAATACTCATAGTTGCTTTCTTTTCTAAACTTTAGGAGAAGATCGCCACAATGATAAGTCCTCAAAGTTACTGATGCGGGACCATGTTGGTGTAGTATTTAGTTGTCTACCTATCTAGACTTGTCTATATTAATAGTTTTTTTAATTATGTGCATGTTTAGGGGTACACCAACCCCTTTGTTTAGTTACTGTTTAGGGGTACACCCCTGTGTGTGGATGTAAAAAGAGATTAATGAATGGAACTGAAAGTTGCTACATGAATGCTTATAACTGAAGTGTGTGTTCCCATGAATGTTCCCATTTGCATGAGTACACTAGTATTTTCTCATATTGTATAGTCCATTTTAATATGACATACTTACTCATATGTTATATGTTTTACTATTTTTATAGAATGGATAAGTCTTGGATAGCAGAGGATGACCGAACCAACAGTAAATACTTATGTGGAGTATCTAAATTTTTGGATTTTGCTTTTGAACATTCATCGATTGGAGACAAGATTGTATGCCCATGTAGAAAGTGTGCTAATGTATACCAGATCACTAGAAAGACTGTATTGAGCCATCTACTGTGGCACGACTTCTTACCAAGCTATATTTCTTGGGCTTTTCATGGTGAAGATGCTAATGTTCAAATGGATGCTCCTACTGATCAGGGAGATTTCCTTAATGCTGAAAATTTACAAGATATGTTGCATGATACTTTTTTGAGTTTCGGTGAAGATGGAAATACATAAGGAGTGGAGCCAACTAGGGATCAACATTTCAATACTGAAAAATTTTATATCTTTTTAAAGGATTCTGAGACAGAATTATATCCAGGGTGTAAGAAATATAGCAAACTTGCTTGCATCCTAGAATTCTATCACCTGGTTTGTCTTAATGGCTTGAGTAAGAAAGCATCATCTATGTTTCTTACATTCTTTAAGAAGATGCTTCCAGAAGGAGAACAGTTATCTAATTCATTTTATGAGCTAAAAAATACGATTACGGGGTTGGGCTTAGATTATGTGAAGATTCATGTTTGTCCAAATGGTTGCATGTTGTTTTGGAAGGATTCTGCTGATAAAGACGTCTGTGATACATGTGGAGCATCAAGATGGAAACCGATTACAATGCCAGATGATGATGACGAGCTTGCAAAAAAACCCAAGAGAATACCTCTCAAAGTGCTCAGACACTTTCCACTTATACCCCGCCTAATGCGGTTATTCATGTCATCAAAAACCTCATCCTTAATGAGGTGGCATGCAGAAGAATATGAAAAAGATGACAAGTTAAGACAACCGGTTGATTCACCTGCATGGAAAACATTTGATGTGATGCATCTAGAATTTGTTGCAGACGCTAGAAACCTTCGATTGGGACTTGCAAATGACAGATTTAATCCTTTTGGGACAATGAGTACTTCTTACAGTACATGGCATGTTGTGATTATTCCATATAATTTACCTCCTTGGTTGTGCATGAAGCAACCATATTTTATGTTGTCCCTACTCATTCTTGGACCAGCTTCACCTGAAAATATAGATGTGTACTTGCATCCATTGATTGATGAGTTGAAAGAACTATGGGATACTGGTGTACATACATATGACGCTGGAACCAAGGAATTCTTTCAGATGCGTGCTTCTTTATTATGGACAATTAGTGATTTTCCAGGATATGCACATCTATCTGGTTGGAGTACTAAAGGCTACAAAGCATGTCCCTATTGTAATAAAGATACTGTCTCACATTGGTTGCCACATAGCCATAAAGTTTGCTACAGAGGACATCATAGGTTTTTTCCAACTAGCCATAGATTCTGAAAAGAAGCAAAGGCATTTGACGGTGAGCAAGAATTTAGGTGTCCACCTAAACCTCCTTCTGGAGCTCAAATCTTGTCACAATTGGAGGACGGAACAACTGTAATTGGTAAGAAAAGGCCAAGAGGTAAGGATTCAGCACACAATTGGGAAAGGAAAAGCATATTTTTTGAGCTACCATATTGGAAAACTAACATTGTAAGGTACAATCTCAATGTCATGCACATTGAGAAGAATATATGTGAGAGTATTTTTGGAACATTGCTAGGTTTGAAGGATTAAAGTAAGGACAACTTGAATGCAAGGAAGGATTTGGAGGATATGGGAATCAAATTTCCGCTTCATCCAAAAACTATTGGTAAATATACCATCCTACCTCCAGCTTGCTATACAATGAAAAAAGATGAAAAAATATTATTTTGCAACCTCCTAAAATATGTCAAAGTTCCAGATGGGTATGCGTCTAATATATCTAGATGTGCATGGCCGAAGGATCAGAAGATGCTACCAATGAAAAGTCACGATTATCATGTGTTGATGCAACAACTTTTGCCATTAGCTGTCACTGTGTCCTTGCCCAGTAAGAATGCTAAGTCATGTATTATTAATCTTTGTCGCTATTTTCAAAGGTTGTGTACTAAAGTCATAGATCCAATTGATTTTTCTGCATTGGAAAATGCAATAGTTGTTACACTTTGTGAGATGGAGAAGATATTCCCTCCATGTTTTTTTGACATAATGGTGCATATATCAGTCCATCTCTCTTATGAAGCTAAGATAGATGGCCCTGTTCAGTATCATTAGATGTATCCAATTGAAAGGTAACATTTCACACGTCGTGATGACTTTACCTATTGGAATGTAATTTATCATAATATTTTCCTCAACTTTGTTTTCAGGTATCTGATGACCCTAAAGGGATATGTTCGTAATAAAAGATATCCAAAAGGGTCAATAGCAGAAGGATATATAGCTGAAGAGTGTCTAACTTTTTGTTCAAGATACTTGGATGGAGTTGAAACAAAGTTAAATCGGCCAAATAGAAACGATATTGACGAAGCAAATTTGGAAAACGAGCCAACACTTGACAGTGATGATTGGTCTATTTTCTCGACAGTAGGTCGTGGTATTGGTAAAATGGTAACATGTGCCTTGGATGAACATACATTGAAACAAGCTCATAAGTATGTACTATTCAATTGTGAAGCAATTGAACCCTACATTAAGTAAGTTAGTGTCAACTGTCTTCTATTAATAAAATGCTATAACATATTCCAATAACATATTGCACGTATTTTGTATTCAGGATGCACTATGATATCATTAGGCAAAAACATCCTCAAAAGTCCTTAAAGGAGGTTCAGAGAATACATAGTAACTCATTTGATGGATGGTTTAAGGAACATGTAAGTTTAGTTGTGGTAATTAAATTAGTTATGCTTCATGAATAAAGTCTAACAAACTTTTCTTTTGTTAGATTGAGACACTCGTAAGAATAGATATGGTAGATGATAAAATCAAGTGTCTTTCTCAAGGTCCACATCAACTGGCCATTAAGTACAAGGGCTATGTTGTCAATGGACACAGATTTCATACCAAGGAAAAAGATGCAAATCAAACAACACAAAATAGTGGAGTCTTTCTGGTAGCTAAGACTGATTGTTATTCTAAAACCACTGACTGCAATCCAATTACTAGAGATGTAACCTACTATGGTGTTTTGAAGGATGTTATTGTGCTCAATTATTATGAACACTTTAAGGTGACATTATTTAAGTGTGATTGGGTGGACATCTACTCAATGAGGGGAATAAAGCATGATGAACATGGGTTGACTCTTGTTAATTTGAGACACCTTCAAACTACAGGAGAACCATTTGTAGTGGCATATCAAGTTGGACAAGTATTTTATGTAGAAGATTTCACTGCAAAAGGGTGGCATTTTGCTGTAAAGATTGCCCCACGGGATATTGATGAATCCCCCAGATTCATCATTACAATCGCCAACAGTCACCAATTTTTAGGGCTTTTATACCTCTTTATGACTAAATCACATTTGCTTTGCTCTACTTTCAGTATTTCTTCATTCCCACATAAATAATGCTTAAATAGTCTTAATTACCAATTCATTTGATGCTATTATCTCTTACACACTCTCCTTTCCTTCTACAGATCACCCTCAATCATCCAATCAAACATCAACTGTGCGTTCTATCCTCAAAACCCCAGGCTTGTGCAGCAAATAATCAAGTATATGAAGCAGAGCACTCGCCACGGCCGTGGTGGTCGCGCCACGGCCGTGGCGCATCACCAGCAGAGCCAAGCTCCATCCGCCACGATCGTGCTAGACACGCCACAGCCGTGGAACTTGTCTGCCACACCCGTGCAAGGCAACACGGCCGTGGGGCGGCAGCTTCACCACGACCGTGGTAGGATGCCACGGCCGTGGAGCATCGCCCACAGAGTCAAGACCTCGGCTGCCACGACCGTGCAAGGCGCCACGGCCGTGGGACTGTGACCTCACCACGACTGTGGTGGCACACCACGGCCGTGGCTCAACTACATCAAAGCCGAGTCCACCCTCTCCACACCCGTGCGAGGCGCCACGACCGTGTGACAGCAACTCCACCACGACCGTGGTGCTCCGGCACGGCCGTGGTGCGTCGTCTTCAACCTCCGACCAGCACCTATCTGCAGCTCCAAATCAAGATCGATCGGGGGTGTTTCGCAGGTTGATTTGGGTCGCCCCGAAGCCGCCACACCTACAGAAAAGAGTTGGAGATCGTTCGATAGCTCTGAAGGCCGCTAGATCGATTTCCCAAGTTGATCGTTTGTGGAAGATTTGACTGTTCGGAGGAGCTTTTGATCTCAGATCGTTTGTAAGAATGGATAATCGAGGTCGTTGGGCATCATTCAATCTCTGAGAAGACCGTTTGGCACCACGGTCTCCAGACCGTTTGGCAGCAAACGATCTCAAGACCGTTTCCCAGCAAACGGTCTCAAGACCGTTTGGCAGCAAACGGTCTCAAGACCGTTTGCCACCAAACGGTCTCAAGACCGTTTGCCAGCAAACGGTCTCGAGATCGTTTGCTACCAAACGGTCTCCAGACCGATTAGTCACTATTCTTCTATAAATAGGACCAACAGGGTCCCTGTTTTGGGGGCAGTTCCGGATGCCGCCAGGCTGCCCGAGCACCATTTACGCCCAAAATTCACACACAGCCCCAGAATCCCGAGCTGAGTCCAGATCCGGTGAGCAGCCAGTCTGGGCACAGATCTAGAAGGCTGTTCCATCACCATCTCACCATTGCTCACACCATAGCTCCACCTCATCCTACTCTTGCTATTCTGGAGGTTGACCCGAAGATTGAGGCGGGGAAACGGACGACATCGACCACGACGGAGCAGTCCCGGAGACTGCGACGATCTACACCGGGCTGTCACAGATCTACTCTTCTGCTCCGACGATGCTTTCTTTCTCTCTCTTCTCTTTCTTTGTTGCTCCCTCTATGAGGAGCGAGTAGTTCCATCCACTGGGGTGCGGGGACTAGCCCCGCTGCCCGTGTTTTGTAACTTGTACTAAAAAGATGTTATCATTCCGATTCAATACTAAATCATTTCATACATGCTTGAATGTTGGCCGCGTTCTTGTATGCATCTATTGTCTTTCATTGTGGTTTGTCTACGACCGCCCTTGAGACTCGAATACTGATTTAGTTTTGGTTTCTGGTGTGTGTATCCACCGCGCATCCGTTTCGGTATCTAGGAATGCTTTCTAAGGAGTGGAGTAAACTCACCCCCATCGTTGTACTTTTGTACTATGAAATGGAATCAGTTGACGTACAAAAGTGCAACCTTGACAGGTCGAGAAACACACTCCGAGGAGAGAGTGGTGCAAAGTATTTGACCATTCGTTCGGGAATGGCTGACATTGCAACACTCTCACGTTTCGCGTAGCTTTATCCTCGAAAGAGGGATTGTCTATAAGGATACTAATCATTTTGGTAATCATCGCTCACTTGTTAGTTTCCCGACGCACGTTTCACGAGGTTGAGTAAGATTTTCTCTTTGGAGACTATACATCTTCATTGACGCGTAGATGTGTACCGGATGAGAGTTACTCAACCCATGAAGGATGTATGCATTACTCTTGTCCTACAAGATATCGATATTGTACAACATCCATGTGTCCTGCTTACAAGTCTTGCTATGATTGGTACAAATGCAATCCATGTGTAGTGGTGGCGAATACCCGCATCACCCCAGTGATCCATCATCATCTGCTAATCTTAGTTTTTAATCCTTAAACTAGCTTTTATTCTTGCCTTTACTTTTGCATGTTTTAGGTTAAATAACTCAAATCAAACTTCTGGTCTTAGATGATTAACTTAGATCGATACGAAACAAGAAAAAGACACTCAGATTCTTAACGTTGTCCTTTGGGTTCGATCCTAAATCTGTACTATGATAAGGCTTCCACACTCTTGTGGGGTTGGAGCATTTATCTAGCACCAGTTGTAGGTAAACCTAGAGAGAACATCAACTCCCTAGGGTTTTTGGTGCATATTAGGACTTCCATTGGAAGAGTAATCTTTTGGTGTAAGTTCTAGCTCCATCAAAAAATGGCGCCGTTGCCGGGGACAACGGTATAAGAATCGTCTTTTTCAAATTTTGTATCGATTTAGGTTTCTCTAGGGTTTTCTTTTTCTTTTCAAAAACCTAAGAAGTAAAGGACTTAATCTTGCATATCATCTTGGATTTGAAGTGGTTGGTCAAACTTGATAAACTCTTTCTTTGACTTCAGGTACCAATTCTCTTCAAAATGAAGCAGTTAGTGCCACCAACCAATAGTTGTCAATTCTGTGGCGACTATTCTCATGCATCGATCAACTGTTTCAACGTTCATCCTCTCTACGTGATGGCCTTGCGTCAAGTAATCATGAATCGTATAGTCGGGAAACTCAGAGCAGCCATTCCATACAACTATGGATATAACGCAGGTTATATTCCATATCACCCCGGAGGCTACTACGAGAAACCTAACTATGGCGGATTTCAAGGCGTAGACTACAATACAGGAGGGCAATTGGAAAGCAACTCAAATCAATACTATGATGAGGGAAACTATTATCAACATCAATCAAACGGGTGCCATGAAGAGCCTTTTCATGAAAATCAACACATATTGATGGAGGAACTACGTGCCTTACAAACATCGGTGGCTCAACAACTAGCTGATCAGACAACCGTGACCAAGAAGTTGATAGCCGACCTTAATCAACTTATGCAACTTGTCAACGCTCCTGAGCAACATGAAGAACAGCCACAAATTTTAACTAAGCTCATCCCTGGTCCACATGTAGATTACGATGATGATTATGATATCATGTGGGAGGTGCCTTCCAATGATCAGCATGCATCGGTGCAAAATGGGGAATCACCCTCTGAGTTAATGACTGAATTCAAGGATGACTCCTTCACAACATCGCAAGAAAAAGAATCATTTTCTGAGCCAAGGTCTGACTCGGATAATGAAAATTGCACTATGCTCTTAGATGAAAGAATGAGCACTCAATCTGAAGATTTTCTACAATTGGAAGATAAACTGGGGATAAATTTCGGTGTCTGCCCATCTTCTCCCATAGACCCTGATCCAACCATACAGATTGAGGGGCAATCAGCAATGATTGACTCCTTATACGACAAATATTCCTCAACTGCAACCATCTTGTCATTGAATTCCAATGAAGAAAGGTCTACGCTACAAGAACCCTATACTCCTTCACAGTCAGTCATAGATGAATATGAGACTGATTCAGATGAGGAGACGTCTTTCACGCAAGAGACCCAAACGACTCCATTGCTGGAGCAGGATCCGATTTGGCCTTATGAAGAAATCTCTGACCATTCGGTCGATCTAGAAACAAACCTCGAGGAATGGACTGATCAAGATCTTGATTTAGGGACGGACCACATTACTCTCACTGACCCCGATGATGATGAAGAAAAATCATGGGGAGATGATGAATCTCATGATGACAAATCTACGACCAATCCTTTTCATGAGATGATGTTACCAGAGTTACCGCCATTACAAGAAGTCCAGACGAAGTCAGTCCTCGAACAAGAGCATGATCTTTCTATTAAATCTCCTTCTAGTCACTTGAATGAGACGATAGTGCAAGATGAAGAGGAACATGAGCCATCTCTTGACCTTAGAACGAACTACGATTTTACTGTGAACTCTTGTAATGTCCCTTGGAAAGACAACAAATCACAAACTTATCCTTCTATAGTCACACACACCTCTAAAGAAGCCCCTCCTGATATTCAAGAAGCTGAGATGTGTCCAGCGGAGGAGTGTTATGAAGAAGAACTGGGACAACAACATAACTCAGAAATGGTATACACCAGTCCCAATATTGAAGAAATGGGTTCATCAGGGAATTTTAGCCCTCAAAACGACATGTCATGGACTAATCCCTCCCATAAAGAGAAATCATTGGAACCTCTATCTCAAGATCCCATGAATCCCTTACACGAGCAAGAGTTCGTTTCACCAATCAAATCCTCTTCTAGTCACTTGACTGAGCTAAGGATGTTCTACGAGGAAAATTCTGAACAAAACCTCGAAAAGAGGAATGACGCTCTTACCAAATTCAACATTGATAAAGATGATGATACTTCTCAAAATAACTCCTCTGAAGAAGAAACGTCACTCTGGCCACCATATCCCACACAAGAAAAGCCAGGTGAGGAAATGAAGCCGGAACCGGATCCACCACCTGATCTTGGACAGGAGGAAGCTCAAGTGGCCGACCCTCAATCAGTTGCCCTAGATTTTGAAGAAAGCAGTTTTACCTTGAACTTCGAGGGTGAGCCACAACTGGAGGGCACAAGTGGGCATAACCTTGATTTCTCGCATAGTCCTCCAGTTTCGACTGCCTATGTTCCACCTCCCTCACTGATGGGGGAAGGTCTCTGGATTCTTCTAGATGGACAACGAGGTGAACGTGATGTGCATCCAAGTCATCCTGAAGACTCGTTCAAGTCGCCACAACCACCCACTCAACAGGTTGTTCGGGCCACTTCCTCATTTTCGGCACCAGCTATCGCAAGGCATCTTTGCCGGACTTTCTTCCAACTAAGAGGACCGCCTGGTTAACATCGCGCAACCCTTCCCCTCCACCTCGAATCTAATATTTGTTCAGAAATGAATGAATTTATGAGTTCGAGGTGGAGGGCGGGTGGTATGACTCTCACTCCACCCTTTATCTTTATTGCTTCCTGCTTTTCCATTCTAGTTTCTTTTTCGTAATTTTTCCGCTTTTTTGTAGTTTTCTAAAAATAAAGCCTTTATCTAGTCGGCTTTTGTTTTGCGAATCTGAGTTCATCGCCTCTTTTTGTTACAAATTCCCAAGAAAAGAATTCTTAAAACTAGCCAATGCATATTTTTCACCTTGAATAGCCTATGAATCCTAATGTCAAACTCCCAAACAGGAAATGATGATACTCTTCAATAAAGCTGAGATAGATCAAATACATCACGCCTTTATCTGATTAATGGATCTGTTGTATGGATTTCTCATTTGATGTTTCATCATGTCTCTTTTTTAGCAGAGTGTGATGGAGAATAGAGACCCGTCGCATGGAATCGCTAAGCAAACTGCATCATGATCCAATCTCTCTTCTACACTTCTTCTTTCATTTTCATACCCCTCTGTTCACTAACCATGCCAAAGTCTTAAGTTCGGTGTGGCACGCCACACTCCTTTCTAGTGAAAACTAGAACATTGCCGAACTTTAAGTTCGGTGTGGTAAACCACACCTCTGCAAAACTCTAAGTTCGGTGTGGTACACCACACCCCTCTTTCCACTACCGCTTATTCCATACCCCTCAATACATAACGGGGGTGTACCACCTTCTCAAAGAGTATACAATGACGATTGTGCACATACCGAGGTTGGCAAAAAATCTACCCCGTTTCCAAAAACGAGGCCCGGCAGCCCAAATATGCAAAAATCCAAAATTACCCTTTGTCCTAAGCCAGGTGAGAATGAATAAAAGCCAGAGTGTGAATAAAAACATGAGAGTTGTGCCCTGAATAAGGATAACCGATAAAGGTCTTGCCCGGCCGGTACATTAGCTGCCCTCATGACGGCAGATGTGTCGTGACCGGTAGTGAGATCCTAAGGATCCAAAAATAACCCCTTACCTCTCCTCAAAGAGGTAAAATAGCCAAAAGCCTTAAACCAACCTATACACACTTCTGAGTTACCTTTAAAAAAAAACGGGTGTAAGGCTAAGTCAACCAGAGTTGTGCATAAATCTTTCAAAGTATCTCGATGAGTCAATTAATTTTAAGAGTCTTGATTCAATCAGAGGAGAGACTCTTATCTTTTGATCACACCCCCATTCTCTCCTCTTTCAAACACCAGTGACAAATCATATGCAGTTTGTTGATTCAGTGGGTCTTTTCAAAGTCTCATAAAACTCTTTACCATGACCGGTACAACAGAGAGTGAGAAGGAAGTACTTTAGCAAAATAAACTCAGAAATGAGGATATCATAAGATGTATTCCGTGATCTAAGGAAGCTTCGATGTTGTATCCATCCGAGCCATGAACAAAATTACGATCTGACAATAGGATGAGGCAATCACAAGATGAACGATTTCATTGGCGACTGTTTTAAGTTTTCTGTTCCTCGGGACGAGTAACGCTTAAGTTCGGTGTGGCGATGAATCCCCCAGATCCATCCTCAGTCACCAATTCAAGGATTTCCACCAATTCAAGGATTTCCGACGTTTTTGCCCTATTTTTTTCGACTGTCTTAAGTTTTAATCCGTTCCTCGGGAAGAGTAACGCTTAAGTTCGGTGTGGTGATGAATCCCCCAGATTCATCATTACAATCGCCAACAGTCACCAATTTTTAGGGCTTTTATACCTCTTTATGACTAAATCACATTTTCTTTGCTCTACTTTCAGTATTTCTTCATTCCCACATAAATAATGCTTAAATAGTCTTAATTACCAATTCATTTGATGCTATTATCTCTTACACACTCTCCTTTCCTTCTGCATATCACCCTCAATCATCCAATCAAACATCAACTGTGCGTTCTATCCTCAAAACCCCAGGCTTGTGCAGCAAATAATCAAGTATATGAAGCAGAGCACTCGCCACGGCCGTGCTGGTCGCGCCACGGCCGTGGCGCATCACCAGCAGAGCCAAGCTCCATCTGCCACGATCGTGCTAGACACGCCACGGCCGTGGAACTTGTCTGCCATGCCCGTGCAAGGCAGCACGGCCGTGGGGCGGCAGCTAGACCACGACCGTGGTAGGACGCCACGGCCGTGGAGCATCGCCCACAGAGTCAAGACCTCGGCTGCCACGACCGTGCAAGGCGCCACGGCCGTGGGACTGTGACCTCACCACGACCGTGGTGGCACACCACGGCCGTGGCTCAACTACATCAAAGCCGAGTCCACCCTCTCCACGCCCGTGCGAGGCGCCACGGCCGTGTGACAGCAACTCCACCACGACCGTGGTGCTCCGGCACGGCCGTGGTGCGTCGTCTTCAACCTCCGACCAGCACCTATCTGTAGCTCCAAATCAAGATCGATCGGGGGTGTTTCGCAGGTTGATTTGGGTCGCCCCGAAGCCGCCACACCTACAGAAAAGAGTTGGAGATCGTTCGATAGCTCTGAAGGCCGCTAGATCAATTTCCCAAGTTGATCGTTTGTGGAAGATTTGACTGTTTGGAGGAGCTTTTGATCTCAGATCGTTTGTAAGAATGGATAATCGAGGTCGTTGGGCATCACTATTCTTCTATAAATAGGACCAACAGGGTCCCTATTTTGGGGGCAGTTCCGGATGCCGCCAGGCTTCCCGAGCACCATTTACGCCCAAAATTCACACACAGCCCCAGAATCCCGAGCTGAGTCCAGATCCGGTGAGCAGCCAGTCTGGGCGCAGATCTAGAAGGCTGTTCCATCACCATCTCACCATTGCTCACACCATAGCTCCACCTCATCCTACTCTTGCTATTCTGGAGGTTGACCCGAAGATTGAGGCGGGGAAACGGACGACATCGACCACGACGGAGCAGTCCCGGAGACTGCGACGATCTACACCGGGCTGTCACAGATCTACTCTTCTGCTCCGACGATGCTTTCTTTCTCTCTCTTCTCTTTCTTTGTTGCTCCCTCTATGAGGAGCGAGTAGTTCCATCCAGTGGGGTGCGGGGACTAGCCCCACTGCCCGTGTTTTGTAACTTGTACTAAAAAGATGTTATCATTCTGATTCAATACTAAATCGTTTCATACATGCTTGAATGTTGGCTGCGTTCTTGTATGCATCTATTGTCTTTCATTGTGGTTTGTCTACGACTGCCCTTGAGACTCGAATACTGATTTAGTTTTGGTTTCTGGTGTGTGTATCCACCGCGCATCCGTTTCGGTATCTAGGAATGCTTTCTAAGGAGTGGAGTAAACTCACCTCCATCGTTGTACTTTTGTACTATGAAATGGAATCAGTTGACGTACAAAAGTGCAACCTTGACAGGTCGAGAAACACACTCCGAGGAGAGAGTGGTGCAAAGTATTTTACCATTCGTTCGGGAATGGCTGACATTGCAACACTCTCACGTTTCTTGTAGCTTTATCCTCGAAAGAGGGATTGTCTATAAGGATACTAATCGTTTTGGTAATCATCGCTCGCTTGTTAGTTTCCCGACGCACGTTTCACGAGGTTGAGTAAGATTTTCTCTTTGGAGACTATACATCTTCATTGACGCGTAGATGTGTACCGGATGAGAGTTACTCAACCCGTGAAGGATGTATGCATTACTCTTGTCCTACAAGATATCGGTATTGTACAACATCCATGTGTCCTGCTTACAAGTCTTGCTATGATTGGTACAAGTGCAATACATGTGTATTGGTGGCGAATACCCGCATCACCCCAGTGATCCATCATCATCTGCTAATCTTAGTTTTTAATCCTTAAACTAGTTTTTATTCTTGCCTTTACTTTTGCATGTTTTAGGTTAAATAACTCAAATCAAACTTCTGGTCTTAGATGATTAACTTAGATCGATACGAAACAAGAAAAAGACACTCAGATTCTTAACGTTGTCCTTTGGGTTCGATCCTAAATCTGTACTATGATAAGGCTTCCACACTCTTGTGGGGTTGGAGCATTTATCTAGCACCAGTTGTAGGTAAACCTAGAGAGAACATCAACTCCCTAGGGTTTTTGGTGCATATTAGGACTTCCATTGGAAGAGTAATCTTTTGGTGTAAGTTCTAGCTCCATCAGATATGTTCAACATGGAAGAACAATCTTGTATTGAGAATGTTGAAGCTTATGTGCAAGGTGAAACTGGAGATGGGCCATCAATGACATCAGAGGATGGAGATACTGATTGCGACATAGCTATATTGGATATGGAAGGAATTACTGTTGCTAGTTCAACAACTAAAAAAGACCAATCCTGAATTCAGTAGGATGATGAAAGTGTATCTCAAAGTGATGATGATGACTATTTTGAATGAGAAGATTACAAAACAGCAGCCAATGTTTCTTTTTGTTTGTCATTAATAATTGACTTAAATAAGCCTTTTTTTGGCTCAATTATCTCTTTACTTTCTGTCTCAAATTGTGCTCGAGCTAGGTGTATCAATTTTGCATGTCTGACATTATTCTTATTCATATTTATCCTTGTCTCTACTGTTGTTTATAATTATATTTTCTTAAATATCCGAGTTTCATTTTCAAATATTATTAATAAAATTGTTATTATGTTGTTCAATATTTTTCGAAATGTGACCATTTTTATGTGACTTGATGAGAGAACAATACAGTGACAACTGCCATAACATGACAGCCGCAAGCAAAGATAAGAAGAACAACAATGACTCCTATACGGCGACTCATTTTCCTAGCATTACTCGACATACTTGTTGGCAATCTTTGAACATGTCAAACTCAAATCGCTCAAAAAAAAATTTAGCTTCCCTTCCAACTGAAATTCGTAATGATAGAGCAAACAAATTCAATAAAATTGCTGCTAGCTCTGCAAAAAATGCCCAATCAGCCACGTCTCCCCAAGTCTCTAATATGGCAACAAATGCCCAACCTTCTGATGGGCTAGGTAATCATTTCATTCATATCATTGTATTTATAGTGATGCATTTAATCATATATACTTATGCATATATTTATTTTATCCTTTATGAATGAATGCTTAGGTAAAAAACATCGAGCAAACAAATTCAATAAAATTGCTGTTAGCTCTGCCAAAAATGCCCAATCAGCCACGTCTCCTCAAGACTCTCAAACATGCACAACTGAAAAGGAGATGGGAACAAGGTTCCAAAATCAGCAAAATAAAGAAAGTGGCGATAAAGTTACAAGATCAAGAATTTCACAGCTACCCTGTGTGCCAAATGTCAATTCTTCCATGTCTATTCATTCAAGAATTGTAGAGAATAGAGCTGCCAGTAACCAAAATAGCAATGTATTTCCTGATAACATGGACCAAAATAACATCTTTGATCACCATGTTGAGTCATTGAATGTTACAACAACACCTACTGATGGGCTAGGTAATCATTTCATTCATATCATTGTATTTATAGTGCTGCATTTAATCATATATAATTATGCATATATATATATATATATATTATCCTTTATGAATGAATGCTTAGGTCAAAAACATCGAGCACGTGGTCGAACACAATGTTTGAAAGTTTGGAAAAGAAAGCCTGACGATCCAATTCCCATTGAGAAAAATCAATTTGGACAACCAGTAGGTGAAAACCAAAGTCACTTATCAAGTTTTCTAACAACCATTGCAAGAGATCCCAATCTTTGTCCACTAAACTATGAGGATTGGAGACAATTTCTAGCAAATAAAAAAGATTCTATATGGAATTTTGTGAAGGTATATTATTAAATTTTATTTTTAAATGGTTAAATGAAGCATCTAATTAATATCCTTTATGACAGTAGAGTAAATTCACAATGGATTCAGATCTGAAGGAGTGGACAATGAAGAGACTAGGAAAGAAATGGAAGGACCACAAGTGCAAGTTAAGGAGACTATACTTCGTAGAAGATAGTCCATATGAACAACAGCTTGAACAAGTTGTTCCCCGCATGGACAAGTCGCATTGGAGATTTCTTGTCAATTATTGGAGGAGTAATAAAGGAAAGGTAATATTATTTTTTCTATTTGTTGATACTTACAGTACCGCACAGATAATTACTATGCACAATACTGCAAGGTTTTCCACAGAGGAAGTCTATAGCTAACAAGACAAGCAGAAAATTTCAAAAGGTTAGCCACACAACAGGAACTAAGTTGTTTGCATGTCTGAAATATGATGTAAGTTAGTAATTTTTATGACCCATTTAGATAATTTTATGGCATCTGTTAATTTGATGTGACAATAACCTTGTTTGAATGATAAATATGGAGAAGGAAATAGGCGGAGAAGTGGATCCCATAATATTTTTTGAGAAAACTCATCGTAAAAAAGATGGGAGCATAGTTGATGTTGAATCCGCCAAAATTTTGGTACAACATATATTATCATATAGTATTATGTTACATTTACTAATTTCATAGAGGTATATATTTGGTATAAATTGCATCTCGTATGATTTGTTGTATGTAGGAAAATTTTTCTGAGGTAGGAGAAGAGCTGCGAAGAAAACAACCTGATGTTACTTCAGATGAAATTTATAGGAATGTTATGGGAGAAGAGAGACCAGGATATGTTCGCAGTTATGGACTTGGACCATCACCTTATGATATCTGGGGCAAGAACTGTAAATCCCGAGAAGCTGAAGAAGCACAAAGGAAGCATTTTCAGGATAAGCTTGAAGAACAACAGTTGGAATTTGATGCAAAACTTCAACAACAAAAGGATGAATTCAACCAAAAATTAGAGGAGTTACTTGCCTTAACTAGAGCAGGAAATAATCAAGCACAGCATGTTGGCACTGGCCAAGTATGAATACATTTTATACAAGATGTGTGGTATCAATTATTTTCCATGTTGACTTTTATGGACTTATGACAAAAATAAAATAATTGTGCAGACAAACTTATCAATGCAAACTCCACTCCATATAAGACATTCATCATTTAAGAAGGGACAAGTATGTTTGTATTACTGTGAATTGCACTTCATTTTACGTTTATATAAATTTGTTATGTCAACTGTATTTTTTTTGTAGGATGTGTATCTATTGAGTTTTACAGATCCAGATGCTAGAATTGCATTCGGTCGAGTCTCTGAGGTTGACCCCATGAAAAGGGTGGGAGGTGCAATTTTAGGCTCATCATTTGTTGTTGTTTTTGTAGAGGTTGCTTTGTTGGGCAACGATCCTCTAGTTAGACCTTATGATCAATATCAATCTATTGATTATGATGTTGGCAACGTCATAGCATGGCCAAAAACACATATGTTGCCAAGGTGAGCATAAAGTATTGCTTATACTGTTACATAATTGAAAACAAAAGTAGTATCTAAAGTCGTTTCCATTTGTTGCAGGACATGAAGTTTAAATTTAATTACATTCATGGATACTATCTAAAGAGAGGTGAGATATAGTTGTTTTTATGTAATCCACTTTGTTATTTGTACATGCCGATCCAAAGTAATGGTGTTTCATGTCCATTGTCATAGACAATGTTGCCAAATAACAATCCTATTTTGTTTTGTCCTACTTTTAATTTTGTTAGGGAGAATATTAGTATTATGGATGATACACACATTATGATTGGTTTGTGGTTTTTAGCTATGAGTAGTGTTTTAGATTCTTATTTGTGGGTACGGATGAGGTGCATTACTTGTACGAGTGTTGTTCTGTTTTCTCACTGCGTTGTTTTTGAATGTTTTGTTTTTGGTACTAAGTATAATATAGCCTGGTGTTTTTGCATTTTGCAGAGGCACACTAAGTCATTGTCAACATTTTAGAGGTCTGCTCTGGTTGAGAAGTCTAGGCAGAAGCCTCAAGAAAGAATGGATGTTCTTAGTAATGTGGGTTCCTCCTTGTTCCCTTAATTATTAAAACAGCATTTGTATATTTGTCTTTTTTCCTTTACCCCCTCCATCTAAAATAATACCCTTTCTATAACATGTGGTTGTGATGCAGGCCCTAAAAGCTAATAACTATGGTAATGATCCTCTGCTAACTGCAGCTCTATATTAAGGCCAATCTCGAGAGCTGACAACCTCTTTATTGATGTCTTGTCCGACTGCCCAGGGCTCCCATGGGACACATCCATTCCTAATATAATAGTTGGCACTTGGGAGATCTTTGGCATGGATGGAGGATGGTTGTGGTGAACTTCTATGTGCAATGTGACACCCGTAGGCATATTCAGGATCTCATTTGCTTTGGAAACATGAAGGGTGTTGTAAGTAAAATCTTTTAATGTATTTTGTTTAAATTAGTTAAACGAAATACATAAAAAAAATTACTGACAACGCACTTCATGTTTCCACAACGAATGAGATCCTGAATAAGCCTACAGAGAAGTTCACCACAGCTGAGCATCCTCCATCCATGCCAAAGATCTCCTAAGAGCCAACTATTATACTAGGAATGGATGTGTCCCATGGGAGCCCTGGGCAGTCGGACAAGCCATCAATAGCTGATGTAAGTTTTGAATTTTGACTACTTAGCATATGTATGGGTTTTTGAATGCTTAAGAGATACAAGTTAACTAAAACCTAACCATAATTTAAGAGTTAGGTACATTTTTCACTTTTTCCTTCGTCATCCATGAAGTTATTTTATTTTGGTGTCCTTCGGTGTCATTAAGCTAACACGAAATCATCATGTTATAGTATGCATTCTTGAATACTATCTAAAGAGAGGAGATCTATAGTTTTTTTATGTAATCCACTTTGGAATTGGAGGCTGATCTTTACCCCTTTGTGTTATAGTTCTATCTTGATGTTGGAAAGGGACATATATACATGTACATTTTTTGTGAAGATCGAGTTGCATTTAATTTCAAAGACTTCTTTTGTTGAATGCATGTCTGAAGCTTTCCATGGGCATGACATACATTCTATTGAAGCTAAGTGTGCACAAAGATGGTATGCTACTAACTTATAATGATACATATCATACAAGTGAACCAGAAGTTACCATCATTATTTCTTCCCATGCTTTAGTGCTTCTATGCCCATCATTTGATTTTTAAAGATACCAAACTTATTTACATATCATTTTAGTTTCCATTGGAGAATCTTAGACTGGAGAAAAATGTGTTGAGTGCTCAATTAGAAGAGAAGGATGAGATGAAGAGGGAAGGTTATTCAACATGTCACTTTGTAAGTGTAATTGTAATTTTTTATAAATTGCCTTGAAGTGACCACTCGAGCTGTTGTGATAGTTGAACAATCACATGTGTTTTTGCATATGCTAGATTTTGTTGGAGGTCCATATGTCTATGAGGCTTGCACCATTAGGGGTGACAAGGCTTCCTCTGTATATAATATGAATTGTGCATGCTATGTTTTGCATCTACTTTAAGCCAAATACGGCCAAAAGCCCTATAGTTCTGCATTCCTATCCCTGATCTCTTTCCGATTAACACACATAACTCCAAAGGTGCACCCAAAGTGGTGGATTGAGGAAAATATAAACTTTCCAGGCCTTTTTATGTATAGTTACTTTCATGTTCTTGAACTGGACATGATCAGGTTAGAAGTGGAGCCAACCAAGACCAAACTAGTTTTTAGCTATAGGGAGGACTATAGTGGCTGAATACAATCCAAGACAACCCAGTTGCAGCCTTGTCAAATATGTGAGATAATGAATGGTTTATAGGTCAGATGGTGGAATTTCCTTCTGCATTGAGGGAAGCATTGCACTTTGTACAATGAGCTGTGGCAGCCACATCTTTGGCTAATAACTACATGCTTCTGAGGAGTATGCTCGGCTTCCCTGTAGGACAAGTAGGAATTTACCATTGCATATTCCACACATTTTTTGTAGAGGAAGAATCATTATTTACCTTGTTATTATGTCTCATTCTTCACATGCCTTCATACATATTGCCAATGGAATTTCATCTATTGGGGAGTTTTTATATTGTTCTCTGTTGAATAAGAAAACATCACTCATAATTATTGAAGTTAGTTCTCTTATTACTTTGATAGAGATGGAATGTAAATTTCTTTTTAATTTGATGAATAAGCAAACATGAACATTGCTTTGATAGAGATGGAATGTAAATTTCTTTTTAATTTGATGAACCGATGTATTGTCAGTTAGTCTGTTGGTGGATTCGACATGGATGTTGCAGCTGCTCTGTATTAGGCCACTTGGTGGATTCAACCTGGATGTTGAGTATTGCTGCATATGTATTGACTATGGATATGTTTGGACCTATTGTTGATAATGCAGGTGGCATTGTTGAGATGAGTCAGCAGGTAAATTATTTGCTTCTACAAGGATCATCACATTTGTTTCTACACATCTATTAATTGAGCATATGTGGTATATTTATGTGTTAGTGGTGTGATTATCAATAGATTTGTACTGTTCAAGGATGGCTGTAGCGAGTGCAAATACCTCTTGATGATGTGAATGAAGCTCAAGAATGAGAATGGGGGATGGTCGAGCCCAATAGTTTGATCTATAGGTGTGGATTTTTTTTGTTTATTTCCTATACATGGTGCTAAATGTGATAATCTTGAAATTGATAGTGGCGGTTTGATGTTGTAGGCTCTAATGGATTTGTAGGATGAAAATGAGCAAGTTCTTGAGAATGGCTACTTGTTTATCTGTAATCTACCCTTTGCTGCCATGTAAGAATGAAATCTGGGGGGCTAACTACTATTGAGCTCCCTGATAAGCAAAAGTCATTCCAATCAGCAGAGGTATCTTCATGTGCTAGATCCCTTCTTTTTTGTTGCATTTCTAGTTGTTGGTTTTCCAGTTTATTTGTTATTCTAGATGTTGGTTTCCAACTGATTTGTTATTCTAGATGCTAGTTTACAGCTGATTTGTTATTTCTTTTTCTAAGTCAAGTGGCTATACATCGATCAATTTGTTATTCAGATTTGAATGTTCCAGCTGATGCTTATAATTTCCACACTTCAGTGACCTTTAGCCGAATAGATCCTGAAGGAAAGTTGGTCATGGGATTCTGAGAGGCTTCCAACTTACAGACCACACAGACAACAGAGATATGCAATAATAAACCCAAAGTTCTATAGGTGAAGTTGATACCATCAGTTTGTCAATCTACCATTTGGCACATAATGTTAGTGTTAATCTGTTATTGACAACAAGTACGATAAAACAATTTTGTCAGTTGATATTCCCATTTTATTTCTGTAGGATGGCCATGAGCCTTTTATCACTACATTTTGTTTAAAACAATCTCAACAAGTCTTTATTCTCGAATTTATAGTTTGTAGTTGCTTTTTACTAATTAATCTATATTATCTTCAGCTAGCAGCCGAAGTCAGTGTTGGTATTCCTACTCTGGTACGGTGCTTCACATCTTCTAGCTTCAATCGAAAGTAGAGCAATACATATCCTTCTACACTTGAAATTGAAGGTAGTGTGCTTATCATAGGCACCATAGCATGTATGGCGTTATTTTGATGGTAAAATGAAGTGGTTGATACTTCTTTTTGTTAATGCTCACTTTGTATTTTATAGAGGTGCATTATGAAGGGAGGCCATTGAGAAACTTGATTCAGTCCTTTGGTATGTCTACTTAATCTAGAACGAGAAGGTGCTTGCTGAATGGGCTGTTGAATCAACTGTTCTATACTCAATCCATGTAATTGTTGTTGATTGTCATTAGCCACTACTCCTTGTACATTTACTGAACTATGCAAAGTAGACAACAACCCTTGAGGCACAATTGGCCGGGAAGAAGGTAACATGATGCCCAAAATGACAAGTTGGCTTGCATGTGGAGGTTGGGTGGTTGAGGGGAATCCACTAGAAAGATACATTTGAAGACGTGGAAGATGTCATGTAGGCTGCAAGTATGGTGGCATATTCTATTTTCTCTATTGAAGACAAGTTCCTTCAATCAGAAGTTATTGTACTATATAGAAAATTGTTGTATGAAAGTATGTCATTGGTGTTGTATTCAATATAAGGGGCAAGGTAAAATGTCCTCCCCATGTAATTGTCAGTTGTTTATAAATAAAAAATATTCATACTTTCAAAAAACTAAGTTTGGTTGCAATTGGCATTCAATTTGAAAACCTGATAATGTATTAAAAACTGAATGACTAAAAGCCATGAAAATGTAGTAATACAGAACTAGTAGTCATTAGTGGCTTTTTTTATATGCCATTAAACTCAATAAGAACATTTTCATACACCAACATAATACAAAATAGTGGCATTTGTATAAAAGCCAATTGATGGATAGTGGTTTTTTTATAAATGACAAATGATGGTTTAGTGGCCTTTATGTGGCATTTATTCAAAGCCACTAAAGACAAACCTTTAGTGGCTTTTACAACTTAAGCCACTATCTTCCTAGTGGCATTGGCGCTAGAGGCATTTTTTAAATGTCAACAAATGCCACTAAACCTATTTACTGGCTTTTATTTATTTTTTTAGTGGCTTTTCTGAAAGGCCGCTAATGAGTATGTTTGTTGTAGTGCTAGCATATGTGGGTGGAGTTGTCAATCTAGTATAAGCAAGGCTAAACCTAAAGACTTACTATCTTTAGGATTTTTTGTGGTGCATGCAATTCCACACGAGTGGAAGCTCCATCACTATGATGAGATTAGTTTTTCTATTAGGGAAGGTAATATTGTTAAGGATAAGCCCACAATGATCAAGGTTCCTTTTTGTATATATGAACTTTACAATATCCTATGATCTCTATCCATACTAGATAATTATTTGTGTAAGGAGTTTGATATCTTTTATTATCTGTCAGGTAACCACCAATATCCATTATAGTTCAATGAACAATGTCAAATCCTATGATGTACATGGTAGCACATTGGTGGCAAGGAGGCATTGAATAAGATTAGTAGTGGTGAATTTCCTACTCGGTGGGGAGAAACTATACTCATAAGTATTCTTTTTATAGATGTTCTTCCTTTTATCTCCATATGTATGCCACTGATGTGTTGATGCATTGAGGTACAATGCAATATCTCCTGGTTCCTGCTATTCCTCTATTTATATCTTCTTGCTTCTCATTTACTTAGAGATGAAGGATGAGTTTCTAGATTATGATCAAGAGTTGGAGATCCTGAGTTTAGTTAATATCTAGTATGCGAGAAGTGAGTCAAATGAGATTTTTATGCAATCAAGTATATTTTCTAGTCAAGGGGTACTCAATTATCAATATAATTGACATCTCAAATCATCAAATATTTCTAGAAAGCACTTACATCTCGGATATAGACTTATTATTAAACATTTTCAATGTCAACAACCCTATGGTTGTTTTATACCACCTATCTCTTCCAACTATGGATGGAGAGGGAGCACACAATTTCTACAATCCATTCATTTATAAGGTGTTCAATTAATCATTATCATTTACTCATTCAATTAGCATTTTTTCAGGAACCAATTCTAAGGTTTGAAGCTTCTACTACTCTATTTGATCTTTTGAAGCTTAGTTATGATTTTGAAAAATAGTTGAAGACATGATGTTCAAGGGTTGAAGATTCTACAATGCATATATTTTTTTGGTTCGGAATACACTTATGGATATGATTTTGATCCTCTTCATACAAAGGCTCATTTTTTTTCTTTTGTAAAATAACTTTGCTAAATTGAAAAGGAAAAAAGATACAAAAGCCCATATATTACATACAAAACTTCACATCTATATTTGTCCATTTTTTGTACCAATTGAGGGGTGAAGGTATCCTCTCCTATGTAACTTCATTTGTTTTGTATAATAAATAAAAATTTACAACTTATCTATAAGTACTATTATCCCATTTCACATTATTAAAAATGTGGTGGGAGACAGAGAGACGTCATCTTTACTATCATATTTTGATAAAATGATATCTATGAGGGTCAAATCCAACTTATTGGGATTTTCAAATGAAAAATAATGTATTTTTGAGGACCAAAACAACTTCAAATTTACAAATAGAGGAATTTGAATACATTTACGAAGGTGTTGTGAGGCCTTCACAAATGTACTTTTGAAGGCCAGTTTTAAGGGAACATGTATTATTTAGGCTCGTTTTCTTGAGGGACTATTTGTGAAGGAATACACCACAAATGAATATTTTATGATGGCCTACTCTGACATATTTGTGAAGGCCTTGTTATTGAATAAAATACATGTTTTTAGTGATTGAAAGACCTTGACACGTGCTTAATAATTAGCATATCCATGGTGGAGCTCGATTAGTAGAGCTTGATAGGAAGGTCAATCAGTGTGATTGATTAGTGGACCTCGATGATGGGATCTCAATGAATTGGATCTCAATTAAAAAAGACATGAATCATCAAAGCTTGATGACTTGGATCTCTATAGGAATACATCAACCAATAGCTTAATTAGGTGGTTGATCATGGATTTGAGAAAAAATATTGATTTATTTTCCTTCTAAATACACCAAAAAACCATTTAGGGTTAGGACGCTGGCTTACACCTTGCCAGTGGCATCCATCTCTTAACTCTGGCTACTAAAGGGCAGTGGGACGCCCTAGACCATGCTACTATGGCTGTTATGGAGAGATAAAACTCCAAACCTGAAAAGGGAGTCAAGATAAGTATCAAAATCCTTAAAAGATGACATAAAGTCAAAATATAACTAAGTGAAGCTATTTCTACAGAAAAGTAAGAGATCTAAATGAAAAACTAGACCAAAAGTGTGACCAAAACTAGGATGAATATAAAACATCAAACATTTCATAACTATTTGAAAAGTATATACATGTTAGTAAGAATGCTAAATACGATTCTAGGAATACTATGGAATGATATGGATTAGAGAGAGAAACATTTCAAGACCTAAATTTGAAGAATGGATATTTCTACCGACACATATATGTAAACTAGATTTATATAGAGTTTTGTGAGTAAAGATGGATCCTAGAACTAAAAAAGATTATTAATGTATCATACTTTCATTCAATAAGACTAACCCCAATATTTAAGTGATGAGAACTATGGAAAAACCATATCAATAGCTATACTAGGAGTGTATACAGATGTTCTATTTGATTTAACTAGCATAAATGATGAGTTTCTAGGATAAAACTTTGACTTTGTATACCAAAACATATCAATAGATTTAACCTTTGATAGAGCTTCCACTCGCATGGAATTGCGTGAACCACTAAAAATCCTAAAGATAATAAATCTTTAGGTTTAGCCTTGCTTATACTAGATTAAAAACTCCACCCACGTATGCTAGGATACGTGGAAGTCTTATCATAGTATAGTTAAGGGTTGAATCCACAGGACAACGGTCTTTGTTGAGGTCAACAAGATGGAAAATGTTAGAATTTCACTTAACTCCTTAACAGGCGGTATTTAGATCAAAGAGTTGGTTTGGTTGTTTAAACTAATTGCAAATAAAGTAAAAGCAAGATAGTATGAAGGAAGGTAAATTTAAGGTTGTAAACAATATTAAGAAACCACTAGGATGTGACCGGCTTTCACCACCACTACACATGGATCAAAACATGCAACATAGTAACATAACCTGCAATAAGAGTCTAAACAATTAGTATCTTTGTAGACTTAGTTTCCTTTCAGAGAACTAACTATGAGAAGTGTGGCAATGTTGCAATGCCATCCATCCCAAATGAATGGTCACTTACTTTACATCATTCCCTTTGCAAAGTGTGTTCCTTGACTTATCAAGGTTGTACTTCCATACGTCAACTGATTCCATTTCATAGTATGAAAGTACAACGATGGAAGTGAGTTTACTCCACTTCTTGAAAAACACTCCTAGATACCAAAACAGATGCACGGTGGCTACATGCATTAGAAACCAACATTCAATTGAGATTTGAATCTAATAGTAAAAATGTAGACAATTCATACTAAGAGATAATAAGTAACACAAGTTGGTGATCAAGCAACAAGCATTCATTAAACGATTGATGTTGAATTGAAAAGAAAGTATATCTCTATTGCAAACTTATGAATTACATTGCATGAAATGAAAACATGGGTAGTGGGGCTACTCCCCACATCCTAGTGTATAAGACTACTCGCTCATGGCAAGAACAAAGAAGGGGGCGAGAAGAGAGAAAGAGAGCATCATCTCCATGAAGGAGGGAGGAAGGTCGACTCCTTGGAGAGAGAGAGAGAGAGAGAGAGCAACGATCTTCACACTTCGTAACTTCCTTGATGATGAATCCTCCTCTTCCCACCTTCTTTGTCTATGAGAGACAAAGTAGCTTGGATATTTGACCGGCCTAAATCGCGCGTCCTAAAATTGGAGGCGGATTTGAGGTAGTCGAGCTTTTACATTTATAAACCCGAATCCTTATAGGCCCCCACAACTTTGTTTACGGGGTCGAAGTAGATATACGGGGTCGAACACAGGGACAAGGGGGTAGTGTTGAGAACACGGAATCGACACGCTACACTCCGGCAGGTATAAAGAGAGATAAATTCCCAAAAAGGGAAGCAGTAAGATGTCCCAAATAAAACGAAGAAAACTATCTCCAACTGGAGCTACTAGAAAGATTTAAGGTTTTAGTCATTTAGTAGTTTTTAGGGGTTTTCATGCAACAGAAATAGAAAGATATTGCTCGATCTAAAGTGAGGTACGAAGGATAAAACTCCAGTAAAACAAGCGGCGGTAGAACCAGTCATGTACCTGTCCTCTCGAAGCGGGTACCTCTAACAAGGCATCAGCGCCCCTCTCGAGGTCATTGGACTAAAATTAGAGTGGAAAGGTCACTAAAGCAACTCCGTTCCAGGCACTCTCGTACTCCAGAATCGGACCAAACACTAGAGCCACAACACAACTCTCGAAGTTGTTGTGACAGGAAAACACGATTCGTTAGCTAAGCAAAACGCGATCCAAACATGCAAGCTAGAGTTCAGATATCAAACATAGCAGTCATCCAACATTGTGCACCAAGCATAGAGCAACAAGTAATTAAGCATCTTCTATTTCCATAGACAAATAAATGTCTTAATTACAATGCATAAGTAAGGAATTAAATGACAGAAAGTAAAGATAGGTGTCGCCTCCTTGATGTAGGAGGACGACAGGGTGTTGTAGCTCTCCTACCCGATATCGGTCAGAGGCCTAGCCCGATACAAAGATGTCAGGCGGCACACCCTCTCGGGCGGCACGCACTGACTGTCTACCATATCGCTCAAGGACCCTGGCCGATACGCTCATGTCGGGTGGCACACCCTCTCGGGCGGCACGCTCGACAAGCTAAGCATATCGGTTTGATATCGTGTCGGGCTAAGAGCTACGCATTGTTGTTGTCGGGCACTTGTGTCACTCATCTACGTCGGCCGATATTGGCCCGCAGTGTCGCCCGGGACGGTCCTAAGTGAACTGTTCCCTCCCTCTCGGGATGAGGAGAAGCTCACCTAGTGTCACCTGAGACAAGCACTGGGGCATGACATGTATGCTCTCGCAGTCTCCTCGGAAGATAGCTCAACTCCCAACTGACCGAATTCTAAAACTTCGAACTCCCAACTCCGAACTCCCAACTCCAAACTGTCTTTTTGGCTCCCTGTAGCTGCTATTTATAGTCAGCTGGCCGGGAGGAGTTATGGTGCTCGAAGCGCCACATTTCCCCCTTAAGTGCCGGTCGATGGACGGCTGATACAGTTATAGATCGGCACGGAGGTGTCTGCTATCGGTCACGTGACGGGCGGCATGTCTGCCGGTGGGTGGCTGTGTCGCCCGACAAGCTGGGTTGTCGGGGTGAGTCGGGCTCCCTATCGGGTAGAAGGCGTGTCATCTGTCATCTCCTTCTCACGCGACACCTCTTTGTTGAGCGTCTTTGTGTCGCCCAACCCCTGTCGGGCAGGGGTTGTATCGGGCGTCAGGGAGGCCGAGACAGGCTTGGACTTATTCATGGGTCGGAGCGGCCTTATTGCCCAAAAATGAGGAAAACTCTGCAAAAGATTGGAAAATTAGATTAAGAGCATTGTTTGGCCAATTATTGCGAAAGTGCTAATAAAATAAAGGAAAATAGCAGAAAAGGGCAGTTTTGATAACAAAATAAAGGGCAAAAACGTCACAAAAACTGGTGTTATCAATATGGAGTATGGATCTCAGACCGGAAACCTCGGGGCAATGGATGAAGGATGGAATGGATCTGGAGAAATAGAGGCAGTCTTTGGACGTCTAAAACTTCGATGCTTTGTGAGGACCCTTTGGGTCTTATTTATAGGCTTTGAGTGAAGTCCAAACAGTTTGGGCAGTTTGTGTCCAAACGGTCGTGAAAATCGTTTGGGTTCTGAGACCATTTGGACTCTCTCGGTTTCGAAATCGTTTGGACTCTCCCGGTTTAGAAACTGTTTGAGTCCTTGCGGTCTTGAAACCATTTACCTTTATTCGGTCTTGGGACCATGTAACTTTATGTGGTCTTGGGACCAGTTGATCTCCATTCGGTCTTGGTACCATTTGGTCTCCATTCGGTCTTGGGACCGTTTGGCTTCATTTGGTCTTTGGGACCATTTGGCATCCATTCGGTCTTGGGACCGTTTGGCGTCCGTTCAGTCTTGGGACTGTTTGGCGTCCATTCGGTCTTGGGACTATTTGGCGTCCATTCGGTCCTGGGACCGTTCGGCGTTCATTCGGTCTTGGGACCATTCAACGTCCATTTGGTCTTGGGACCATTTGGCGTCCATTCGGTTTTGGGACCGTTTGGCGTCCATACAGTCTTGGGATCATTCGGCGTCCATTCGGTCGTAGGGCCGTTTGGCGTCCATTCGGTCTTGGGACCATTTGGAACTTTGTAGTTTTTTTTTTGTATTTTTTGTAAGAATAAAAAAGAAAAGTTAGTTTAATGGTATATTTGCAATAAAGTGGAAAGTTAAAGATTATATCTAGTTTATCTAAGAAAGAGTATGAAAAACTGAGAAAAACTAATAAGATAACATCCTAAAATGGGAGGTTATCACCCCCCCCAACTTAGAGTCTAGCTTGTCCTCAAGCAAGATAGAGCTAAGGCACATAGTGGCGAGGTGATTTTATTTAGTTAAGATTCCCATACTCTTACTTTAATTCTAAACCAGAGATCTCCTAAGGTTGTATCAGAGCTTTTGCTTGCCCTAACTCTTTTAGGTGTTGAGAGTTGCTTGGATCTCAGGTTTCTTTCATATCACGTAGCTCACATTACGACCACAATTTTTTTTATTTTATTATGTGCATGTCGTCGACTCTAATCAGTTTTATACTTCTCTGAAAATCCTGCTGGAAGCTAGAGTGGGTATGAAGGTTGGCTAAAGGCTTGTTGTGTAACTTCCCCTTCAAGTGGGGGAGGGTTTGTCTATGCATTTAGGATCTCACTACCAGGCATGATACATCTGCCTTTGTGAGGAAAGCTTAGTGTACTGGATGGGCGAGTCCTTTATCAACCTTTCATATATTTGGATACCTTAGGGTCTCCCTACCGGGCACGACACATCTTCCTTTGTGAGGGCAGCTGAATGTACCGGTCGGGAGAGACCTTTATTGGCTCTTCGTATAGATCCTTATGCATGGCACAACTCTCATATTTTTATTCAACACTCTGGCTTTTATTCATAAACTCACAGGCTTGGGATTTCGGATTTTATGGGTTTTGATTGGGCGGTCAAGCCTCTTTTATTGAAGAGAAGAAAGCTATTCTTAGAGTTTCTTGATATGCACTTATTTGGTGTCTACTTGTTGGTCCACTTGCGAGGTTTCTTGATTTGGATGTCACCTGATATTCCTCCCGTTCTTGAGAGTGTTTGGCATGTTTCGGCCCTAATGTTGACCTGTAGAGAGTTAGATGTAGAATTGAAGCAAAGGCATGAAAATCTAGTGTGAATGTGATTTATTAATTTTCCATTACATGCCTATATGCTATTCTTGTTATTGCTTTTGAGGACTAACTGGATTCTAAATTTATCTAGGGATGACCTTTTCCAAGAGGGATGTTATTCTTATGTGTAGGATTTATTTTAATAGAGGAATTACTTAAAACAAAATCTAAATGTGCAAAGAAAGCTAAAGATTTTGTACAGAATTGAAAGAGAAGGTAGAGAGGGAAGGATTTAAAAATGATACCTCACCCTTGTCCAGTGTACTCCCCCCTAACTTATGACTCACTCTGTCCTCAGAATGTCAAAGTGATAGGTTGAGAAGTACAAGGACAAGGGCATTAGACTCTATTAGTCCTTTGTTAGCTCCATGCGTTCAGAGAAGATTAGCTGCAAACTTTCCACGTAGAGTGTGGTAATCCACGTCTGTCATGTCCTCTACTGGTCTTCCAAGGACCATGATGGTGTACATCTAGTAGAGGATGTGGAAGCCGTAGTCGTTTGACTCTCGGAGTTGTTGGGGGCATCTGTGGCTGAAGGCTGGGTGATGAAAGTGTTCTTTACCGTACGCCCTTGTGTGCTTGCTCAAAATATCATGTAGTCATTCGACACACTCCTTTGCCACCTCCTCCGTGGGCGTCTTTGCTATCGTAGTATATTGTTTTTGAGCTGGATCGTATTGGCTGTCGGAACTGTTATATATGATTGTTATTCCTTTAGGAAGGTTTGTCATCAATAACATCCAGTGCTCTGAATGGAGGAAAGGAAGCATAATGAACTTCAGAGTTGTATGATGGAGGTAAGAGATAAGCACCTATGTGGATCCAAAGTTCTTTATCTGTAGGAGATCATCCTTCATATATGCAGATGCCATGTAAACCATAGGATGGTTCTGGTTGAGAAGATATTGATAGGCATACATCAAACTCACAGATGGAGACCCTTTGAATTGCACGGTTTCATGGAGGGTATCTATCATAACAAGAATATCTCTGGCTAGAAAAATAAGATCATCTCTCTCAGCATATAGCCTAGACATGATGAGCCGGAGTTTGTTGTCGGAGAGATTCTTGCAAGCTGTAAGGTCAAAATTAGGGATTGTTGGTTCAATGGCAGATAGGGGCACCTTTTGTGAAGATGGTCTATTGATGGTGGCCCTAGTTAGCAATTTTATGTCCCCTTTATCATCTGCCAAATCAAAAGAGTAAGGGTCCCATTGTTTCTTCTCGGGGACCTTGGTGGGTTGATGTTTCTCCAACTCCTTTATTGTTTGCCGGAATGGATGTTTTTGAGGACGTTGGACGGTCGAGTAGAGGTAGCGAGGAACATCGTCAGACTCCATAGTTGGATCCTTGAAGAACCTTCGGTCACATATTAACTCCATGGCGTAACGTCCTCTTAGAGAATGAAAATTCTTTGTGGCTAGCTCAGTGAAAGGGATTTGTTGATTGAGCACTTGGATGTGGTGTATAGTGTAGAAAGAATAATCTCCATATCCTTCTTGTGTTTGGTCTTGTGGGTTTATGATTTGGAACCAGGGTTGGTTCCAACCATTTCGGAGGGATGGGCATGCAGCCCAGATTAGTTTCAGAAGCTGGAAAGGGATGCATCTTGCCTCCCCGGCTCCTAGACCAGCAAAATTGATTATTCCAGCTCGAAGCTCTCTGGCACAGAAATTGTACACCTTGGCATCGCGAGCCTTGGTGTCAATGATCATAAGCAGCCAGTGGCCAGAAACTTGGAAAGGTACTGTGATGTATTGTACCTTCCGTGCGATCCCCTTACGCAGCCGCTCGATAGATTTGTTGTGTAAATCCTTGTTCAATAGACTTAGAGCGAAGGCAAGTGAAGCATTGAATATTGGTTGCGGCTGTTTTGAGCTTCTATATACTTCTATAGCATTGGCAAGGAGGACACGGAAGATCGCCATCTTCACCGATGATTGGGGTCGAAGGATGAAGCAGAAATCTTCACGTGTCATCTTGCACAAAGTCTTTGTGTTTGTGTAAAGGATGTCCCCTCCTTTGGTATCATCTACAATAGAGTTCAGGATGAAGATGTCCTGAACATCTAGTGTAGAGATGTCCGCCAAGTCTAGATCTTGCATCTAGTGAGGTAGAGGTGGCGGCGGGGGAAGCTCTTATAGGGGTGGGAGAGAAGTATGCTCCAAGTCATCCATATAATGTTGCAGAACTTCATCTTTGTCTGAATCGGATTCAGAGTCGAGTATATCATCGGTATCTAGACTCACTCGGTCTGACTCTTCTTGTTTTGGGGGTAAAGGCACTGATTGTTCTGGTGCATAGAATTGTTGAGTTGTTGTTGCTGGTGGATTAGTGTTGGTTCCCAAAATGCATTGATGGAACTCAGTAAAAGCCACTTCTTTTACAGCCTCCCCCAATGATCCCATGGCAGAGTAGTTAAGGAATTGATCCCCATATGACATGTTAACATTATCATTGTGATTAGGGGAGTTGGGATCTTATCCACTATCATGGTGGTCTTTATCATCCTTCTTCTTGGAAGGTTCCGCTCCTCGGCTGGTGCCCTTCCCAGTGTGTCCTGGGTCATCAGGTTTATCGTCTGAGGAGGAGGTATCATCGTTGGAATCTGCGGAGGAGTCAGAATCATCTTCTTCTTCATCTTCGTCTTTGTCATCTTCTTCCTTTTCTACCGCCTTAACTTTTAGTTTCTTTTGTGTAGTCTTTTTGCACTGTCGATGGATTGATTGTAGTTCATTAAAAGACACTTGCACATGTTCATGCGTCTCAAGCAGTGCGTCATGGGTTTCCTTGAGATCAGAGTATTGTCCCTCGACAGAGAGGAGTCACACAGAAAGATCTGTGACTTGAGCTCGAAGTTGATTGATGTCATTGTTTGATGACTCTTCTTGGCAGCGATTTAGTTGTTCCAGGATGTTGGTGACGTCATCCAAGCGCGTGCTTAAAGTAGTTTGTTGCTGCTTAAGCTCGCGAAGGGTCTCTGGAAAGGGTTGCGTTTGCATTGAAACCCTGTTGACTTGCTTGGCCAACGTTTCTTGCTGGCTTTTTACTCCAAGGATCAGCTCGGGCTAGTTTTTGTAGCGGTTGTCGATGAAGTCGACTTGTTTGGCCACTACTTCCTGTCATTGATGAATACTTTGGATGATGCCTGGCAAGGTGTGGTTACGCTCGTCCATCTTGGCGACCTGTTTAGTGAGATCATGCACACATGAAAAAATAGATTACATTATGTTAGTAGGGTTGGTGAGGAGGTTTCGAATGGCGTCAAATTGACGTCTAAATTCCTCACCAACATTTGTAAAAGGGGCCCCGATTGTGGAAGGGTGGGGTGACTGGGGTGGGGTGGATGGGTGGTAGTGCCTTGTGAAAGAGACATTGTTGATGGTCTCGTGAACTGTGTGATGACTGTAGATGGAGTCACTAGTAGTTTCTGGGTGGTAGCAGATGGGAAGGTTGGTGACATTCCCGGTGAGAATGGTGGGACCGAGAATGTCAAGGGGAAAAATGTGGAAATGGATGCGAAGGAGGTGAAGTCGGGCATTGAGGTGGAGAAAGGGGTGCCCGAAGAGGAAAAGATTGAGGTGGAAGATGTGGGTGGAGGAGTGCATGTGGGGAAAGGAATTGTTGGTGGAATTATTGTGGAGAATGGTTGGAGAGAGGTGGATGGTGGGATAGTGGAAGGGGGTAGAGTGGTGGGGGTGGTGGTAGAGGATAATCCAGCCTCTAGATTAGTGATGAAGGAATCTAGGGATCTGGTGATAATATTTTCTTCAGAGAGGGAAGGTTCAACCTCAAGATTTGGTTTTGATGTCGGTGTCCCCGACAACTGTTGTGTTTGCAAATGCCCTTTGGGTGGTCGTTTCACTGAGATTTTTTTAAATTTAGCTATCAGGGTGGTGATACTGTACTCTATCTACCCCGCCTTGGTTTTCTTCTATTTTTCTTTGACCAAAGCTAGAAGAGTTGCAAGATCCTCTTCAGAGAAGAGTAGCTTTTCCTTGTCATAGTTGACAAGCTCCGGGAGCGGCAGCAGAATCCTTGATGATTTAACTGCAGGGCAAAAGATGTAGTGTAGCTTTGCATCCTTTTCCTTAATGATGTATGAGTTCTTTAGAGTTTTCTCATTGGTAAGGATTTCTCCCTTCATTTCTGCACATTGGGGTAGTAGTCTGTCCATATTGAAATATTTTAGGATGGATGTTATGTGTCCACCCATATAGATTTCTTTTCTTAGGGCATAAGAAGAAAGCTTTTGTAGCATATGCCGTCCAATGTTGATTGGCATCCTAGGTTAGACAGACCAGAGGATAAAAAGATCAGAAATGAGAACATTCCCAGCCTCTGTCCATGGGAAAAGCACACCTGTGAGAATTTTGTGAAGCGTGTGCACCATCCCAGACTAAATATTTGAGGCCTTGCAGGTCTTCACCTCATAGTTTGGGATCCCTGTCAGGGATTTCCAGAAGTTGTGTTTGTTAAATTGGGAATTTTCTGTGCCAACCCGTTTAGCTTTCTGTAGTTGGTCTGGGTTGTCGATAAAGATATCATTTAGCAAGTTTTTTGTAATGACAACTTTGTTGCCAAATAGATTGGTGACCAGCCGACAGTCACCTCCATCCCTTTCTCTATCCATAATGTCTACAAATTTTTTGTTGAGATAAGTGAAGAATTCTATAGTGGGCTCAACATAAGAGATTTCAGGGATGAAGTAGAGCCGAGAGAGATTGGCATTGTCAAGTAGGATGAGGATTCTATCATATATCCCCATCTTCATTAGTATGCTTGAGCAAACGTACTTTGTTGGTTTCAAAGTTTTGTCAATGGATGGGAAGGTGTGGATGAATAGGTTTACTGGTGGTGGTGATGACGGAGAAGACAGGAGCAGTGGTGGTAGCGGGAGTGGTAGTAGGGGTGGTGGTAGCAGTTGATGGGATGTATCCTATCAGGGTTTGTTCCCTAGCAGTGGTGGGGTGGACCTATTTTCTTGCTCATTTCTTTGTTGGTTAAATTTTGGCAGCTTCCTGGGCTTTCCTTTTCCCTTTGGATTTTGTAGTTGGGGATTCCTCCTCGGGGGTTGGCTCGTATTCTAAGCCTTCATCACGGGAAGAAATTTCTTCTACTTCTTGATCAGGCTCCTCAGATAAACACATGTTGAGGTGATCAATTTCATTCATGACCGCGAGCAGGTTGACTTTTGGTGGGACCATTCCAGTCTTGTCATAGGTGTCTATGACTTTCTAGAGTTTGGCGCGGTCCTCCATCAGTTGCTCTGTTGTCCAGAATGGAGCATCAGCGGTTCTGGTGGCTTCTTTTGTGGGTGATGCCATATTCAGATCTTGGGTTGCCTCCCAAGAAGCGTCTGGGTTTTACATCGCTGGCCCGATGGAAATCTGGGTTGGTTATGTTGATGCTGAGGGATCGTGGATCTCGATACTCTGTCTTGGTATTTTGTCTGCGGGTGTGTAGTATCTCTTCAATCTGTGGCCAATAACGGTTAGTTCTCCCCCATTATTGTCAAGGATGATGATTGCTCTGGTGGGGTAGATGTGTTTAATTGTGAATGGGCCAGACCACTTCGTGTGGAGCTTCCCAGGAAACATTTTAAGTCTGGAATTGAAGCAGAGGACCTTATCTCTGATAGCAATCTATTTCCTCTTGAGGTGGCCATCGTGCCACATCTTGGTTTTTTCTTTATAGATTCTGGCACTATGGTAGGTTGTCATTCTAAGCTCCTCAAGTTCTTGTAATTGGAATTGTCTGTATTTGCTAGTGCTTTTAAAATCAAAATTTAGTTGTTTAATGGCCCACTAGGCCTTATGTTCCATTTCAACTGGAAGATGGCATGATTTCCCATATACTAATCGGAATGGTTTTGTTCCAATCGGTGTTTTATAAGCTGTGCGGTAAGCCCAAAGGGCATCGGGAAGCTTGGTGGACCAATCGGTACAATGTCTATTGACTGTTTTCTCCAAAATTGCTTTCAGTTGTCTGTTTGAAACTTCGACTTGGCCACTGGTTTGTGAATGGTAAGGTGTGGCGACCTTATAGTTGACTCCTTATTTATTTAGGAGGGCTTCGAAGCTTCATTCCAGAAAATGGGTCCCTCCGTCGGATATGACAGTTCAGGGGACTCCGAATCTGGGGAAAATGATATCTTTAAACATCTTCATGACTGGCTTTGAATCGGTGGAAATGGTGGGTATAGCTTCTACCCATTTTGAGACATAATCTACAGCGACCAGTATGTACGAAAATCCATAGGATGAGGGGAAAGGACCCATGTAGTCTATTCCCCAAACACCAAAAAGTTCGATTTCTTGCCACAAAGTGAGGGGCATTTCATTCCTTTTAGTTATACCGCCAGTAAGCTGACATTTCTTGCACGATCTTACAAAATTGTAGGAATCTCTTGCTATTGTTGGGAAAAAGAATTCTGATTGTAGAACTTTTAGAGTGGTCTTTTTTGAACTCATGTGTCCCCCGGTGGGGCCAGAATGACAATGCTCTAAGATAGGAGTAATTTCCTCTTTTGGAATGCAGCAACGGAAAAGTCCATCTGCACATAGATGAAAAAGATAGGGTTCATCCCAGTAGTATTGTTTAGCATCGTGGAGAAATTTCTTTTTATCGTGGTGAGAGGCGGAGGGGTGAATGATTCCTGTGGCCAGATAGTTCACTATGTCGGCATACCAGGGGAATCCGGTTGTAATTTTCATAAGCTGGTTGTCAGGGAGGGAGTCTCAGATAGGTACATTGTCATCCTCCTGTGACTCGATGTGACTTAGGTGGTCAGTTACAACATTTTCCACTCCGCTCTTGTCTTTTATTTCAAGATTGAACTCTTACAACATCAATACCCAGCGGATGAGTCTGGGTTTGACATCTTGTTTCTGAATAAGATATTTGATGGCAGAGTGGTCTATATATACTATGACCTTTGATCCAATTAGGTAGGAATGAAATTTTTCGAAAGCATAGATGACGAATAAGAATTCCTTTTCGGTGGATGTATAATTCTTTTGCGCCTCATCTAACATCTTGGATGTGTAGTATATTACATATGGCTTTTTGTCTAGTCTCTGCCCCAGCAAATCCCCTATGGCATAGTCACTAGCGTCACACATTATTTCAAACAATTGTGACCAGTCAGGTGCTCTTAGAATGGGTGTTGAGATTAGAGCATTCTTCAAAGTTGTAAAGCTATGCAGGCATTCCTGGTCAAAGTTGAAATCAACATCCTTAGTCAATAGGTATGTCATAGGTTTTTCTATTTTCGAGAAGTCTTTGATAAATCTTCAGTAGAACCCGGCATGACCCAAGAAGTCTCGCACTCCCCTTATGTCTTTGGGAAGTGAAAACTTTGAGATGACATCAATTTTCACCTTGTCTAATTCGATCCCTCTTTCTCTTACTCGATGTCCGAGGACAACACCTTCAGTCACCATAAAGTGACATTTTTCCCAGTTTAGGATAAGGTTTGTTTCCTCGCATCTCTGTAGAACTTTACTTAGGTTGAGCAGACAATTGTCAAAGGAATCTTCATATACTGAAAAATCATCCATAAACACCTCCATAATTGTTTCGGTTAGACCCGCGAAGATAGCAGTCATGCACCTTTGGAAGGTTGTGGGTGCATTGCATAGCCCGAAGGGCATCCTTCTGAAGGCATATGTTCCGAAAAGACAAGTAAATGTCATTTTTTCTTGGTCTTCAGGGTGAATTGGGATTTGGTAAAACCCAGAATATCCGTCAAGGTAGCAAAAAAAATTTTGGTGGGCTAGCCGCTCAAGGACTTCGTCAAGGAAGGGTAAGGGAAAATGGTATTTCCTTGTTGATTTGTTCATTTTTCTGTAATCTATGCACATTCTCCAACTAGTAACGGTCCTTGTAGGTACTATCTCATTCTTATCATTTAAGACAACAGTGGTCCCCCCTTTTTAGGGACCACTTGGACAGGACTAACCCACTGAGAGTCAGAAATTGGATAGATGATACCCGCTTTTAAGAGTTTAATAACTTTGAGGCGAACTACCTCTTTCAGGTTTGGGTTCAATTTTCTCTGGTGCTCCCTCGAGGGTTTGAACTCTTCTATCATGGGTAATTTATGCATGCACAGTGCTGGGTTAATGCATGTTAGGTCAGTCATCTTGTACCCAATTTCTTTCTTGTGCTTTCTTAATTTGGTAAGAAATCTCTCTTCCTGGTCATCATTCAAAGAGGAACTAATGATAATTGGACATAATTTTCCTTCATCTAGGAATACATGTTTGAGCCCAGTTGGTAGAGTTTTCATTTCCAGGGCTTTGGGTACTTCTGTTGTCTCTAATATGGAAACCGAATTCAGTTCTTCAAAAGTGGCTTTTGGGGCTTTTTCAGCCTGCTCCAAGTACTGTAGGCATTACTGAACTAACTCGTTGGTCAAAAATTCATCTTATGGGTTTATTAGAGCGTCCTCTAGGGCATCTACTAGTTCTGGATTTTCTTGCTTGAGTTGAGACATTTTATCAATAGATTCAAGCAGAAACACCTCTTCGTGGATGCTAGGGCTCTTCAGGATGTTGAAAACCCTGAACTGAACAGTTTCTTTACCTAGCCTCAATGTAACTGTGCCAACCTTGACATCAATTAACGCTCTAGCTGTGGCAAGGAAAGGTCTACCAAAAATTATCGGGTACCTTAGGTCTTCTTTTATATCCATAATGAAGAAATCGCAAGGGACATAAGAGTCCCTCCCCACTGTTACAGGAATATCTTCAATGATTCCCAGAGGTGTAGTAATGGTGGAATCGGCGAGTTGGATGGTCATTGTTGTAGGCAACAAGTCAGTGAACCCTAATCTTTTGCACATGGAAAATGGCATAATTGATATGCTGGCTCCCAAGTCGGCCAATCCCTTTTTACAAGAAGTATTCCCAATATAACATTGTATGCCAAAGGAGCCAGGGTCTTTCTACTTTTTCAGCATTTTATTCAAAATGATGTCAAAAGTGGTTTGGGCTAGCTTGATAGTTTCATGCTCCTCTGTCATGTATTTCTTTGACAATAAGGTCTTCAGATATTTGGACCAGGCTGGGATTTTAGATAAGGCGTAGAGAAAAGGAATATCGACATAAAGTTTCTTCATTGCCTCTTTAAATTTCTGGAATCTAGAGTCTAGTCTAGTTTCTTTTAGCCTGCCACGATAGGGTATCCTTGGCTTATATTGTGGAACTTCTGGTTCTTTGGAACCTTGTTCCTTTTCTTTCCTCCCTTCAACATCTTGACATGATTCTTCTATTGGGATGATTTCAGTTACATCCCCCTCTTCTTGATTTACCGAGATGGCTTCAATGAGAGCATGACCAGACCTTATTGTGACAGCGTTTAATTGTTCTGGTCTACATTGGTCGTGTCTTGGGTTTTCTTCTAGTTGGCCAGCGAAAGTGCCTACTGGAGGTTTTAGCTGAGCTGCTATCTGTGCTAACTGAGTTTCCACAGCTTGTTGCTGGGCTTGATGGTTAGCCAGCATAGTTTGCTATGATTGTAACATTTGCCTTATCAAGGATAGTTCATCAGTCTACTGTGGTGGGGCATTCTTCTATTGAAATTGAGTGAGTTGATGCTGCCCTTGAAGTGGTTGTTGTTGGGGTGCTGACAACTGAGGTTGCTGCGGTGGTTGCAGCTGAGTTTGTTGTAATTGCGGGTGCAGAGGAGGGTGATTACACTGGTAGTACGTAGAGGAATTTCTTTGGTAGTTGGATCTTTGGAAATTGTTCCTAAGATTCCCTTGATTCTGATTGTAGTTACTTTGAAATCCAGGTGCTAGTCTATTGGAAGATCTGCCTTGTGTTTGATGTTGTAGGTTAGCAGTCCCCACAGGATTTCCATATTGAAATCCAGGATGATTTCATGGTTGATTTGGATTGTAGTAAGCTTGTCCTGGTATGGAATGAATAGAATTTACTTGTGCTGGCATTTGATCCTCAGGGTGTTCAATGATCGGCTCATACTGTGGTTGGGGTGGTTGCAAATCCATCATTACATTATACAAAAGACCACAGGACAATGTGGGATGATCTGATGCATGACATGCCTCACAAGATCCTGTGGCAGCTTTAACTTGTTGGGGATTCTTCTTTCTAGCATATTCCCCAAATGATGCTTCGAGGGCTTGTTGTTTGTTGGCTATGGTTTTCAAAGCTTCAGCTATAGCTTTCATTTCTGTAGATTCTTCATCTTTACAAACCTTTAGAACTCCTCCTGTAGTCACCCTCTCCCAATTGGATTGATTTTCTACTCCGAGAGTGATGATTCTCTAGGCGTCTTCATAGTTTTGTCTCATAAAGTTTCCTCCAGATGAGGAATCTAAGAACTTTTTAATTTCATCACTTACTCCCTTGTAAAATGTTTCTATGAGTTGATTTTGTGAGATTCCATGGTGGGGGCATTTCCTCAAGAGTTCTTTGAACCTTTCCCATGAGTCAGCCAGTGACTCTCCCAGTAGTTGAAGGAATTGGTTGATTTGCCCTCTAATTTGGTAGGTTAGTGAAGGTGGGAAGAATTTCTCCAAGAATTTCTTTTCTAAGGGAGCCCAGGTAGTGATTGGCTCCCCGTCCAAAGAATTGTACCAGCTTAGTGCTCTTCCAGACAAGGTGAAATTGAAGAGTCTAAGAATGACTGCGTCCATGGTTGTTCCAGCTTGTGGTACCATCCTGCAAATAGCCTTAAACCTCTTCAAATGGTTCATGCAGTCATCTCCGACACTTCCAGAGAATGAGATGTCCTACATTATTTGGATCCATTGTGTCCTAATCTCAAAATTAGGTGTGTCGATGAATGGTGGTTGGACCGGATGGTTGTCTTTGTAGTTCTTGGGGATAGAATAGTCCCTTAGTTGCTTGCTCCTTATCAATAATTGCGCGGCAGCCTTAGCTGCTTCATTCTTATCACGATGCGGGCTTTCTCTTCAGCCCGTACTTCAGCCTGAACTTGGGCACGCGTGTCGGCAATGAGTTGCGCTTGCTGGGCTGCTATGGCAGTGTTGACCCTTTCCATCACTAATGCGGCTTGGCGTTGATCTTCAGCCATTTGTCTGGCTCTTTGATGATTTAGTCTAATGCGGCGGTGGAAGGTTCTCTCTACCTCAGAGTCGTACTATGGATCAGGGGAGAATCTGAGATTATGCAATGGTTGCATACACATCTTCTACCTGAAGAGAGGAAGAAACACACTTGTCAGATGATGCAGGAGATATGATGAAATCAATAGAATATGGAGTAATGTTTAAAGAAAAAGTGTAAAACCCTAACCAACTAACAAGATGATAAATGAAATTAAAATGTTCCGTTGTCCTCGACAATAGCGCCAATTTTTGATGGAGCTTCCACTCGCGTGGAATTGCGTGCACCACTAAAAATCCTAAAGATAATAAATCTTTAGGTTTAGCCTTGCTTATACTAGATTAAAAACTCCACCCACGTATGCTAGGATACGTGGAAGTCTTATCGTAGTATAGTTAAGGGTCGAATCCACAGGACAACAGTCTTTGTTGAGATCAACAAGATGGAAAATGTTAGAATTTCACTTAACTCCTTAACAGTTGGTATTTAGATCAAAGAGTTGGTTTGGTTGTTTAAACTAATTGCAAATAAACTAAAAGAAAGATAGTAAGTAGGAAGGTAAATTTAAGGTTGTGAACAATATTAAGAAACCACTAGGATGTGACCGGCTTTCACCACCACTACACATGGATCAAAACATGCAGCATAGTAACATAACCTGCAATAAGAGTCTAAACAGTTAGTATCTTTGTAGACTTAGTTTCCTTTCAAAGAAATAACTACGAGAAGTGTGGGAATGTTGCAATGCCAGCCATCCCCAAATGAATGGTCACTTACTTTACATCATTCCCTTCACAAAGTGTGTTCCTTAACTTATCAAGGTTGTACTTCCATATGTCAATTGATTCCATTTCATAGTATGAAAGTACAACGATGGAGGTGAGTTTACTCCACTTCTTGAAAAACACTCCTAGATACTGAAACAGATGCATCAGAAACCAACATTCAATTGAGATTCGAATCTAATAGTACAAATGTAGACAATTCATACTAAGAGATAATAAGTAACACAAGTTGGTGATCAAGCAACAAGCATTCATTAAACAATTGAAGTTGAACTGAAAAGAAAGTATATCTCTATTGCAAACTTATGAATTACATTGCATGAAATGAAAACATGGGTAGCGGGGCTACTCCCTGCACCCTAGTGTATAAGACTACTCGCTCATGGTAAGAACAAAGAAGGGGGCGAGAAGAGAGAAAGAGAGCATCATCTCCACGAAGGAGGGAGGAAGATCGACCCCTTGGAGAGAGAGAGCAATGATCTTCACACTTCGTAGCTTGCTTGATGATGAATCCTCCTCTTCCCACCTTCTTTGTTGATGAGAAAGAAAGTAGCTTGGATATGGAGTATGGATCTCAAACCGGCAACCCCAGGGCAATGGATGAAGGATGGAATGGATCTGGAGCAATAGAGGCAACCTTTGGACGTTTGAAACTTCGATGCTTTGTGAGGACCCTTTGGCTCTTATTTATAGGCTTTGAGTGAAGTGCAAATGGTTTGGGTGGTTTTGGGCCCAAACGGTCATGAAAACCGTTTGGGTTCTGAGACTGTTTGGACTCTCTCAGTTTCGAAACCATTTGGACTCTCCCGGTTTTGAAACCATTTGAGTCCTTGTGATCTTGAAACCGTTTACCTTTATTTGGTCTTGGGACCGTGTAACTTTATGCGATCTTGGGACCGGTTGATCTCCATTCGGTCTTGGGACCGTTTGGTCTCCATTCGGTCTTGGGACCATTTGTCTTCATTCGGTCTTTGGGACCGTTTGGCGTCCATTCGGTCTTGGGACCGTTTGGCGTCCATTCGGTCTTGGGACCGTTTGGCATCCATTCGGTCTTGGGACCGTTTGGCGTCCATTCAGTCGTGGGACCGTTTGGCGTCCATTCGGTCATGGGACCGTTTGGCGTCCATTCGGTCTTGGGACCGTTTGGCGTCCATTCAGTCTTGGGACCGTTTGGAACTTCGTAGTTTTTTTTTGTATTTTTCTGTAAGAATAAAAAAGAAAAGTTAGTTTAATGGTATATTTGTAATAAAGTGGAAAGTTAAAGATTCTATCTAGTTTTTTTTAGGGAAAATGGATTGATTCATTACTTGTAAGCCATACGACATCTACAATTTGAGTCAAAAATACAGCAAGAGCAAACAAAGATCAAGTTAACATCACTGCAACTCATATCGGAACGAGAATAGGACGCTTCCGTATTGATTCTTCTTCCTTGATGTTGTCTTAAGAAGCTTTCCACGAAGAATTCCTTCGACTTGAGCGTGTAGTAGTGATAGAGAGCCTGGATCTGTGCGGTGCTCCGATGAATCATCATCTCAAAGGAAGCCATATAACCAAGTAACGAATCAAGCCACAGTAACATGGAGGCACAAGCAAACAAACGCTGACAAGCAGTGAGCAGACCAACACTGACAAGCAGTGAGCAAACCTTTATTGAATAGGACTAACAAAATGCCACCCCAGCGTAGTAACACCGGCAGAATAACTGTCTTAACCTAAGAACTCAAAACCTACAAAGAAAACGAGAACACAGAAAGAGGGAAAGGGGCTCGAAGCCAGCAGAACTGTCAATCAGCAAGCCACCAGCACTACTTCAGATCCAAAGACCCGGGAAGAGGTTGCAGCTGCAGCACAGCCGTCCCAAACCCCTCCGTATGCGAAACCCGCCCCGACCAGGGTAGGCGCTCCGCACAGACGATCCAGGCAAGAGGAGAAGAAGAAGACGCTGGGAGCCTCCGGTCAGAAGTAGCTCGCAGGAATCGAGCCGAGGAGCAGACCCAGGGGAGAGGGGTTGCGGCCGACCGCCGCCGAGGCCCCCTCCCCCGAGTCCGTAGCCGCAAAACGCCTCGCCCTAGATCGCACTCTCAGTCTCTATCTAGTTTATCTAAGAAAGAGTATGGAAAACTAAAAAAAACCAATAAGATAACATCGCAAAATGGGAGGTTATCAACCTTTAACCCTGAAAATCAGAATTGTGCTTCCTCCCTATTTTATATGGACATCCAATGACTAAACCGTACACTAATATCAATGAGGAATGTTTGATTATAATATCCTTCTTATATCTCTTTTATGCTTTTAGAATCTCAATTAGTAATGCACATATTTCTTCATTTATGATTATTGAAATCCTACTTCTCATGTATATGTGTTTTATGAACTAATTTCAATATGTTGCAACCTGTTTAGAAAATAGAGGAGAGGATATATAGGGAAAAACCCCACTTTTAGGTAGTGAAACTTTGTTCTGAGGTCCCACAAAAAATTAAAGATGGGTGATCGAAGTCACCACCATAGTTTATATGGGAAATGAGGTAAATAAGATAAATTGATGAAGCCATAGTGTAAATATGAGTTGTCATCCAAGTTGGATAGATAAGAAACATGAATGAAAAATAAATCGAGACATTCAGATTTAGAGATCTTGGTAAGAGTGGGGAAGGATCAACAACCCATTCCACCCAGTGAATTGGTATCAAGCCATTTTTTGCATTATGAAAAAAAGAGCAATTTAGGAAAATGAAAACATAAAAGAAACATAACCAAATTAAAAAGAAATTAACTTTATTGGTGGGTGGACTTTTAGGGTTGGATATGTATGTGCCCTCATTGCCATGAAAGTCCTATATTTTAGGTGTATTGGGGTCCTAATAACCTCAGGACCTCCCACAGTAGAGACCCCTCATGGGTGAGTCAGACCGATGTGTAGGATTCAAGGCAATTAGTAGATGTAAGCTAATACAACTGATTTTTCACATAGACAAAAGAATAGTGCATTATAGAAGTAGTGGAGAAAAGCAATTATAGTAATTGAATAGATTAGATGCAACAATTATAGTATTTTGGATGTAGTAGTTAAATAAATTTACCATTCTACATATGCTAACATGGCAAGAGGTGTCATAAGAAGGATTCTCTAATCACAAGCAATGCAAAAATAAAAATGGGAGGTAGTTCTTTCCTCTAGCTTTTGGAGGTTCATAAGGTTACAGAAATACAAATGATATGAGGGGGTATTTATAGGTGGATATTAGGGTACACAGTTCTGGAAAGAACCTCCTAGAATTGTTAGCAGATCACCCTGATATGCCATACAGGAGGGGCACAAGGATCAAGGTGATCTACCACGTGGCATGTGGATGAATCAGATCAATTGGGTGTCTCGGTTGGTTGAAAATTGGTTTCTCAATTTTCTAATAATTTAGGAATATTCTGGAGAATATTGAAAAAATTGCAAAGAAAGATAATTCAAGATTACTGATTAGATTTGTCTAAAAAAACAATTGCATATCCTTAGAAAAAGGAACATTTTTATTTTAGATAATTCAACTGGGCATTTATGAAACATATCTTGAGAAAAGAAAAATTGAAGAGAAAATTGCTCCTTTGGTATGAAAATAGTATTTCTTTAAAGAAAGCCCCAAACTGAGTGAAAATGGGCATGAATGGGTGATTTAAATATGTAAAGAAATATGAAATTTTTTGGATAAATGATAAATGTGGAAATTGGGTGGAATGTGGAACAAACTCCATCAATATTAGCTAGAGAATTTGTACAAATCGGGAATTTTTTTCAAGTGATAAAAAAATGGGGTTTCAACAATTTACACTTATCAAGGCAAGGTTCGAGATAAGAGTAAGAACCATAATCTTAAGCCAAGTTTGACACCCATTTTTCATCATGAAAGGCTAAAAAGGTTGGACTCGTCAAGGATGTTATGAAAAACCTTGTGGATGGTGGAAGGTACATGTGATGTATATGTCTTCTAAGGATGAGTTAATAAAATAGCTATTCATAACAAAAATAGGATTGAGATCAAATGTTTTCTCTAGAGTAAGGGTAACCTTTGACCGGGGCACTTACTCAGCTCTGACCAATCGTTCATTCCTCTAAAGTACTAATGAGCCAGAAGAGGCTTTTTGGCCGCAAGTACTATCATCATTGCTTCAGCTCTTCAATTAGTATGTTTGATTCTTCCACTAACTTATGTCTTAGTAAAATAAATGTGGATGCAGAAAAGATATTGGGACTATGGTTTGTAAAAAAAAATAATATTAGTAGTATATAATCATTGCAAATAGTAGCAACTGCTCTACTGATAAGAATATCTTTGAGAAAAAAATAATCATTCGTCTCCCTATGCATCTTTAGTTATTATGTTTTTTTTCACGAGTGGGCAGATTCAGAGTTAGCACCTGAAAACTTAAAAGGTGCAATATGATGCTTTTCCTACCTCAGATAGGGCTTGGGTCATCAAGATCAATGACTAAGTGTTAGACAAGCTTTTGGACGTAAGGTTTCATTTTGGGCAGTGACTATTTTGGTCAACTGTCTGTTTTCTTTGGAGCATTCGAGATTGAGCTGAGGTTGGTCATTTAGGAAATTATCTAGTGAAAGATAGTCTCTATGATGTATTCCCTACTGGTGCATCATTTGTCCCCTAGAACATTGATGAATGATTGTTTTCGACTTTCTAGTTCTTAGTTTTGGAAATTGGAGATCTGGGCCATAAATCAGGGCCATAAAGTGGTGTTGGCAATTTGGTTCATTTTTGAGTCATGATCTGAGATTGTCAAAGGATATGAGTGTGAAATCATAGGTAATTCTCTGGTTATGGTTTGAGATTAAAAATTGATTTCCAAAGTGATAAATATAGTTATCCGAGTTTTAGGACATTATCCAAGACCCAAAAGGATTGGAATATGACAAATAGAATCGGTCCTATTCTAAGTCATGGGCCAGGACCCAAAAGATTTGAAAATATAAGTGTGGTATTGATTCAGTTTTAGGTCATTATCTGGGACCCCGAAAGATTTTTTTAATAAGAAACTTGATTGGTCCGATATTAGATCATAGTCCAAGATCCTAAAAATAGTTGATAATTATTTTCCTATAAGAAAGGTAGAGTTTTAGTTTCTTGATTCATGATTTGACATTTTCATATTGTTACTATTTTTTGTATCTTATTGGTATTTTTTGATTATTCTACAATTTTTTATGATTTTGTAAGGTTCTAGATATTCTATTGAAAATCAAGGGACATGATTGAAACTTTTACAAAAGTACAATTTTTAAAAGAGGGAAAATGAGAGGAGGCTCAAGCATCCTTCTCATTTTTTCCCTACTTGAGTCGTGGCACTGAGCAGAGAGTTGATTTGAGCAAATGAAGGCGGTGATCACAATGAAGAGAGAGGATATCAAGCTGAAAGATTGCAATGGTCTGCCACCTTTGACCTAAAGGATTGTGGTATTCTACCAGACATGCATGGTAGTGTAGTGAGCCTTCCGACGGCAGCGGGGCTTATAGAACACATGTTTTGGCTACACTTTGTGCGGATTTCAACTCACTTCATCTTAGGGAAGGTATACCTTCGATTTTCTCACTTTTCTTTGGCCATTTTGTTCCTCAGTGGCAAAATACAATCTTTGGCTTCCTAATGTCCTCCACAGTCTGGTGGTTGAAGATGACCAGGATGCACATTATGATTTGTGATTTGGCTAATTTTGTGGTTTTGTCATTTTCTTAACCGTTTGTAGCACAATTGAGATCGTTTCAATTGTTGTGGAAAGCTTACGGTGTTGTCATCGTGTTCATGTAGATGGAGACATGCAAATGGCATGAGGAGGACCCTATCATGGATGAGAAGGATATGGGTGAAGAAGTGGGGTTGATATGTATCCATGATGGGTATGGTTGCTTCATTTATACAATTCATATTTGGCTTAGGAAATCTCTGGTTGATACTAGTTCTTAGCAAGTGTCATGGTGGTGCGAGTAGGATCATGGGGAAACCGATCCCAATTAAGAGATTAAGTGATCATTAGGTCACGTTGTGGATGAATCTGCATCACTAAGTTCTTCAAGCAGATGATGAGGTATAACCTAGAAACTTTGCTCCATGTTATTTTTCTTTTTCTTTTGCCAAGATTGAATTGGGCTTCCGACCATGTATCTATGGTTTTGACTTTGTCTTCCACCTTATTTATTGGGGTCTCAAATTGTCCAATGTGTACTTCCATACTCGTTAAAACAAGATGGGATATTTTAATGATATTTTAGTGTTTGAGGAGGTGTACTTTCTTGAGAGTACCAGTTCTGGTAGCATCTTCCGGTGTGGGTTCACAAAAAACATATCTCCTTTGATTGAGCATTTTCACCTAGAGACTAGCATGTTCCACTTTTCCGTTAGCAAGATAGCCATCAACCATGGTGAGTTTTTTGAGATCACTGGGTTAGGATTTTGTGGGACACCCATCTATTTTCAACCTGATAGACATGAGTAGGGACATCATTGAATGGCAAGGATTATGGGAGTGAACCCTAAGGATATTGAGGTGGCCTCTAGGTATGAGGTTAGGTTTACTTGGTTGAGGAACACCTTCTTTTATGAGGGTGTAAGGGGAGGTGTCACTAATCCTTTTTATTTATCCCTTAGAGTCAGGCTGTTTGTTCATCTTGATCATTGGTTGCGTGTTTAGAAATATCATGGGGAATAGAGGAGATGATTAGTTGGTTCTCCTTTCTTATGGACTTGGATGTGATTCCATCCTTTGCCTGGGGTAGTGGTTTGTATGCCCATCTGGTGAAAATTTTGAGGAGGTGTCTTGTAGGTGAATTCAAGGGGGAGTGTAGGCGACTTCAAAAGGGAGATGGTCCAGGCTACAAAGGGTTGCCCTGACATTGTAGGCTTGATTGCAGTAAGCCTTTATCTTCTATTTTTTGCATTTTCTATTTTGAACCACATGCAATAGTTGATATCACTGATTTCTTCTTTGAATCTTTGGGATTATGAGCACTTCAACTTCATGATTTGTTATTTTGATTTGTCTAGGGGGCATTTTTATGCATATCTCCTAAGCTATTGTTATTGAGATGGTTGTAGTATTAGGATACAATATGAGAAGTGGACAAGTAAACTGAAGATTATGACCGTTATTGAGTTATGTGTAGTACTTCATCATTATCTTATTTTGTGCATCTATACTTTAGATGACTCAAATTCATTGTGATTCCTAGGTCCAATTAAAGATCTTATCCATGTTTTTGTATGTTGAGGCAGCTACGTTTTGTGTAACCTACTTTGATGCATTGGCTCTAGATGCTTTCCGGATCTAGTTCAAGGCTCCATCTGGGAATGTGCTTTATATGGGTGAGAATTGCTCGCTAGTGAGTTGGTGGTTGGCACATCACCTTTGACCCTTTTTTGGGTTTGATCCATTTTGGTCTCGGGAGTTGTCAAACTGTTGGGGAGCTAACGTATGGTCAGGTGACACATGTTGATCACCTAGGGTGGCTTTATGCTCTTGGTCAGTAGATTCTCATTTTTGGAGAAGCTTATGATCAACTTTGACGTCCTCCAGTGGTAAGTATTAGATTTTTATTCTCTCTTTGTATACTTGCAGTTTCTTGGCATGTTTTTTCTATAGGTGATCAACTATGATTCTTTTGAGGAACATGAGGATTACGGGTATGAGTTTTTTGTCCATCCTTCACCCACTTTTCTTATTAATGTTCATGCTTTGAAAACTTCCCCACGATGAGTCCTCAATGAGATTTTGGCATGGGAGGCTCATGTCATTTTCTAGGTGACTTTAGTTGGACCTAGTCCTTCCACGAGGCTATTGCAGATTCAGATGCAGCTGGCGATCTCTTTGTCTCGAGTGTCCCACCTAGATACAACATAATCAACACTTTTTAGGTTCTTTTGGTGTTGGTGACTTCTCCTCAGACATCCCTATTTCAATTTAAGACCCACCCTTAGCTAGTATTGGATCAAGTTTCTCTTATCATAGGGATGTTGCTTTGGTTGTGGAAGTGCCTTCTAGCATCTCTTGTTCTGGTCACCAATAGTTGCCAATGGTATTTGATCTGACACGAGAAGTGAGCATCTTTCTTCTGGCTCTTCTTCCACTAATCATCGACCATTGAAACAAGTTTTTGATTGGGGGAAGAAGAATTGAAGAAATACTAGTTGCCTTAGCACTTTTGTTTCATGATGTATTATCCTTTTCACAAGAAAATGATGTATTAGATATTCTTGTATTTGCAAGACTCTTATTAAAATTTTAAATGAAATTATAAATTTGGGTTTAATAAGATTGTGAGGTTTTGTGATATTCGATCTGGAATTAGATTTTAGGAGTATGATCTTCAGAAGATGTCTCATAGATTTGGCATATTACGTCAATAGGCGAGCCAATTGAGGGTGGTACATTGTAGCAATCGGATGACTTGTAGGATACAAAATCTTTTTGTATTGTGATGTGTGTTTGCATTGACTATTGAAGTAAATAGATGTTGTGGATTGAGCCATTCTGTTGGGGAAACACATAAGTATACTTTTGTCTCTAGAACGTGAATCTATCATGTGTATGGCCTATAAACAAGGCTACATGCTTTTGTTTTTTCTACATATCTTGACTTCTACAACCTGGAGTCATGGGGGAGAGGGAGATATGGGAAATCCCACTTTTGCAATGTCTTGTCATTAATTTGTCTTCGGTGCATCACTACATTAATGATCTTTCTGAGTCAGAATACCATCTTCATCATTTAGTGTATGTCTGTATGGAGATGGAGTTGATGTTGATAGTGATCCCCTTCCTAGATCCCTTAAGTCACTTCTTCTATTTTGGGGATATTGTTCTGACTCCCATACTGGAAGACATGGCTAAGATCACTTATCTTTCTTTGATGACCGACACCCTATGGTATCAAAGAAGTTAGGTTGGACCACTAAGACGGGGAGTCTACTTGGAGTCAAAAAGTCCCAAGCCACTTGATGGCTGACTGATGACGGCCACTTGATTTAAATGGATGTCATGTACAAGTCATTTAAGAGTGAAGCACAATTTAGTATAAACTCTACTAATATGCTATGTTTGTGAGCATATACTTTGATCGTTGTAGAGGAGTTGTTCTTTGGAGAGACCATCAAGAGAGTGATGGTTGATGCCGTTGGAGTAGTGGCCACCCATTGGAAGAAGAATACCATCATTTCTTTAATATTGGATGAGCTGTATGAATGTCTAGATGAAGCCTAGTCAATGGAGAAGATGAGGGGTGCTGACCTAAGTCTTTCACATTGTCAATATTTGGATGATGACTTAACCATTCCATTCATATCTATCTAATATGTTTGTTTAAGATTGATTTCAGGCATTAGGTACATGAAATGGATCAAATCGATTAAGCCCTAGCTTGTTTTAGTTCAAGTCAAGAGCAATGCAAATGTACAATCTGGGAAAACACTCCAAATCACCTTAGATTAGTTTTGTAATCATTTGTATTCATGATATAATTAAGATAAGAAAAAATTCATGGACACTTAATTCGAACGTTTGATCACTTACATATCATTTTTTGGAAAATTCATTACAGACCCTTCATCTCCATAATGGATTATGGGAATGATATTGATCAGTCAATTTGCACACTCATAGAACTTGGTCGATCCCTTTGTAGACCAAAACTCATTTAAGTCGATCGGTTGAGTTGCCACCATGACAAACTCGACCGATGGTTTAAATTAGTCTTTTCACATAGTGTGATTAGTCGACTTATCTTTGTTGAAACTCGATCGAATGCACTAGATGAAAAATGCAGAAAAAGTGAATCTAACAGTTGGAGAGTTGTAAAACTGGAAAAAAATATCGATTGAAACACTCCAAATGACTAGAAAACATTCATAAGTGTTCCCACACTCTAGTGGACACCCCCAACTATAAATAGGATCTCTTGGTGTTCATTCCAAGGTTGCTCATTCATGCTATTCAATTTCCTTGCCATAGTTGAGTGCTTTTAGTTCACTTGAGCCCCTTTCTCTCTCTTTATTACACTTCAATCCATCGTTATGAGTGAGATAGGTACTATGTGAGAGAGCTACCCCATTGTATGCTTGTAAAGATCTCAAGCTTCTCCTTTCCCAACCTCTTTCTTCAAAGTTCTTGATTGATGAAAGCTTCTCTAAGAGAAGGAGAAGGAGCAAGCTTCTTTAGTTGAAGAAGAAGGTGCTCAAGGCTTCTCCGTGTGAAGTAGGAGATCAAGGTGGAATATCCAAGGAGCTGAGTGGGTAAAGCCTTCAAGGCCTAAGACTCATTGCAAGAAGGGTAGGACCTTGGTGAAGGGATCCAGCTGATTGCAAGAGTGGGTAAGACCTTGGTGAGGTAGAAGACTAGCTCTTGGATAGGTAATACAACGATTGTAAGGTTTTTGGATCCCTTGTCCTCAAAAGGGAAGTTGGGTATCCTTGTCCTAGAAAAGGAATGTCATTTGTTGTAGCTCTTATAAGTGAATATAAGGATTACACAAGCTTAATAAATCCTAGAGCTTGACCTCTCTAGGTAGTGGACTGACTCTCTCCTAGTTTGGAGAGTGGAACCACTCTAAAATAACTTGTTCAATTGATTGATTCAATTTCTATCATCCTTTCTATGCATGTTTAGATTGCCATCAAATTGACTATTTACAATTATTCCTAATTGAAGTAATTGAAGGTCTAACTATTTTTGTGCAAGCTTTGAAGCTCCATTTAGCCCCTCTCTAGAGTCCTCCGATCCAACAAGCGGTATCAGATCCACAGTCTTCTCTGACACATCTCCCACAAGATGAGAAGATGAGCGACTTACTTGGGTCTCTCAACCTAGAGGGAAGCTTCTCCATGAGACCTACGATCTTCAATGTCAGCAATTTCCTCTATTGGAAACGATGGATGCAGTTCTTCCTTCAAGGCACCAACTATGACATGTGGAAGGTGGTGATTCTTCCATACAAGAAGGCAACCAGTGATGTAGATACTTGGGATGAGGCTACAGTCAAGAAGGCATAGCTCAATGCCAAAGTGATAAGCTTCATCTACTACCCTCACTCCCTCCAACTTTGACTGGATCTCATCTTGGGACACATCCCATGAGATTTGGAACAAGTTGTGCATCACTTATGAAGGCACACAAAAAGTTAAGGAATCAAAGATCTACATGCTAAATGGATTTCTTGAAAAATTCAAGATGGGAAGGAAGGAAAGAGTGTCTGATATGTACTAAAGGCTTAACATCATCATCGATAGACTTGTAGCCTTGGGACACACCTTTGATAGAGGGACAATCAACTCAAGAGATGGGAACCCAAGGCGACTTCAATTGAAGAAGTTAGAAGCCTTGGAGACTTAGCCACCGAGGATCTCATTGGCAACCTTAAATCTCATGAGCCAAGGCTTGACAAGCAAGAATAAGATGACAAGTAAGAGGAGAAAGAATCAAAGAAGATGATAGACAATACCTTCAATGCTCAACTGGAGGCAATGCTTTTCCAACAAAAACCTACTTGTCGGTCCTCTCCAACATCCTCAACTGAAGATGATATCCCTTGTGATCATGAAGCAAACTACTCCAAGGGAAAACACTTCAAGGGAAAGTCTTCCTCATCCTCAAATCCTAGGTGCTATGAATGCGGAAAAAAGGGGCACCACAAGAATGAATGCCCAAAGGCCAAGAAGAGCCATCACAAGAGCATCTAGAAGAATAAGGATGACTATAAGAAGGAAGGCAATTACAAGAGGAAGGATAAGAAGGAGAAAAGGAACAAGGATGCAACTCAAGCAACTTGGGAGGAATCTTCCTCTAGTAACTCAAGCTCAGATGAAGAAGAATGTCATCTTGCACTCATGGCCTCCACAATTGAAGACATTGGTGAGGTAAGTGAGGTAAGCTTGCATGAGTTATCGAAAGAAACTCTTATTGATATTCTCAATGCTACCAGCTCTTCTTACTCCAAATGTAAATCCAAGAAGAAGAGTTTGGGTAACATCATTGATGATTTATATGCTAAAATTGAGATTCTTGATCAAAATGAAAAGTTGCATCTTGATAGCATTGATTCCTTACAAGGGAAGTTTCTTGATCTTGAGCTCCAATTCAATGGACTTAAAGTTGAGAATGGTGTCTACCTTAAGAACATGAATATTCTAAGAATGAAAACTGAAGCCCTAGTGGATCAGCTTGCTTTTCTTGAAACTAAAAATGACAATCTTAAGCTTGTTTATAATACTACTAAGGATGAAAATAGAATTTATCTTGATGATCTTGTGTTGCTTACAACTAAAAATGCTAGGTTGCTTGCTTAAATTAATGATCTATCTTCTCGACCTATTTTTCCTAGCAATGAAGTTTCCTCTATTTCTTTGCAAAGAGATTCTTACTTGACTAAAGCTCTCCACTTAGAGGCCGACCGACAACATGCTTATGATGATATTGCTCATTTGTCTTCTACTATTGTCACTCTTACCAATGATAATCACAAATTGAGAGCCACTTTGCAAACCTTCATCAAAGGAAAGAAGTCCCTCAATGAAGCCTTGAATCACTCCACCAAATATAGTGGTACGAGTGGTTTAGGATATGAGGGTGCTCCAAAAGGTAAAAGAAAAGGTAAAAAGAAGAGCAAGGGGCCTCCAATCTTCCATGGAGAGTCTTTCAGCTCTAATAACCTTATGGTTTGTGTTCATTATAAGAGTGATGAACATAATTCTACTTATTGTCCTTACAAGGAGAAGGGGACCAACCCAAAGATGAAGTGGGTCATTGCGCTAACCCCGGATCCCAAATTTTAAATTGGACACTGACTATCTTCCTTTCTTGTAGGTAAAAGAAAAATGGATTGTTGATAGTTGTTGTTCAAAACACATGACCGGTGAAATTAGCCATTTCAATAAACTCACTAAGAAGAAAGGAGGATTGGTGACATATGGGGACAACAACAAGGGTATGGTAATAGGTGAGGGTGATGTAGGTGATTCAGTATGTATCAAGAATGTACTTCATGTGGATGGCCTACATCATAGTTTAATAAGTGTTAACTTTGTGATAGTGTTTATCTTGTTATGTTTACTTCTTTAGAATGCTTGCTTCTAGATTCCTTCTCCTACAATGTCATATATAAGGGAACTAGAAATGGCAATCTTTACATTATTGTTCTTGACTCTATTAAGCCTATTTTTGGTAGATGTCTTGTTGCCAATTCGAATGGTATGTCTTTATGGCATCGTAGGCTTGGTCATGTAAATATGCATCAAATGAAGAAGTTGAGAAAAAAGGATTTGGTCAAGGGACTTCCTAAATTGGATTTTGAAAAGGATGAGGAATGCCAACCTTCTACCCAAGGAAAGCAAACCAAGTCCTCCTTAGCACCAAAGTAGTTCTTGAGCTTCTTCACATTGATCTATTTGGACCAATACATACACAATTTCTTCATGGTAGCAATTATTGTCTTGTAATTGTCAATGATTTTTCTAGATATACTTGGACCTTCTTTCTTGTTTCAAAAAGTGATGCTCTCAATATTTTCTTGACTTTTTGCAAATGAGTTGAAAATGAAGCTTCTTTCCAGATTGTTTCTATCTGTAGTGACCACATGGGGGAGTTTGAAAATGGTTTGTTTGAATGATTTTGTGAGGAATTTGGGTATGCACATAACTTTTCTTCACCGCAAATGCCTCAAAAAATGGAGTTGTATAGATAAATAAATAGATCACTACAGGAAATGGCTAGGACCATGCTTCTAGAGTATGACACTCCAAAGAAGTTTTGGGCCATAGTTGTTAATACTTTATGTTTTGTGAAAATTTGGGTTTTTACTCATCTGTCTTTGAAGAAAACCCCCTATGAGCTATGGTGTCGTAGAAAGCCTTCCATTGACTTCTTTCATGTTTTTGGTGGTCCTTGTTTTTTTTAACACCAAGGATTCACTCGACAAGTATGATTCAGAATCTTACAAGGCTTTCTTTCTTGGCTATAGCACTACTAGCAAGGCTTATAGAGTGTTAACATTGATTTGTGTAAAATAGAAGATCCTAACAATGTTATATTTGTTAGACTAACCCCTCTATTTCCAAGAATGGTGTTGATGATGATAATGGAGATGAGGTGATCCCTCACTTGAAAGAACTCAACATTGGTGAAAAAGGAAAGGAGGTGGTAATGAAGAAGAGAAAGAAGAACAAAATAAGGATCCAACCCCTCGCTTTTCAAAGCATCATCCAAAAGAGCTCATCATAGGCAATCCTTTTGAAAGGGTGAAGATGCGGGATTTGTATAACAAAGAACAAGCAGACAACACCTTCATCTTTCATCTTAAGCCTAAAGATGTCAAAGCAGCCCACAAGGATGATGAATGGATCCTTGCCATGCAAGAAGACTTGGAACAGTTTGAGAAGAACCAAGTGTGGACTCTTGTGCCAAGACCAAGTGATAGAAAGATCACTGGCACCAAATGGGTCTACCGCGACAAGCTTGATGAAAGTGGGAAAATGGTATGAAACAAAGAAAGGTTAGTTGTTTAGGGCTACAATCAATAGGAAGGTATGGATTTTGATGAGACATATGCACCTATAGATAGGCTTGATACAATTAGAATGTTGCTTTCTTTTTCTAGTCACAAGAATTTTCTTATTTATCAAATGGATGTTAAAAGTGTATTTTTAAATGGTACAATTGAGGAGGAAGTATATGTTGCTCAACCTCTGAGCTTTGAACATGATAATTTTCCTAACCATGTTTATTTGTTACAAAATTCTCTCTATGGTCCCAAACAAGCACCTTGAGCTTGGTATGAAAAACTAAAGAACTTTTTACTAGAGAATGACTATATCATGGGAAAAGTGAATTCTACCTTGTTTCTAAAACACACTTCTAGCAATTATTCAATCATTTAGATTTATTTTGATGATGTTATCTTTGGCAGGATTGATCTTGATCTTGGTAAGGATTTTAGTTCTCTTATGCAGAGTGAGTTCAAGATGATCCTGATGGAGGATCTTACATTCTTCCTTAGCTTTCAAATCAAGAAAACAAAGAATGGAAAATTCATCAACCAAGGCAAGTACACCATTGAACCACTTAAGTGCTTTGGGATGGAGAACACCAAGCCAATGGACACCCCCATATCAAACACTGCCAAGATTGATAGACATGAAGAAGGAGAAAAGGTAGATGAGAAGCTCTATAGAGGTATGATTGGAAGTTTACTTTTTTTAACAACCTCCAGACCTGATAGAATGTTTAGTGTTGGCTTGTGTGCTCACTTTCAATCTAGTCCTAGGAAATCACATATTATAGCTATGAAGAGGATTTTGAGGTATTTAGCCTAAACCCAAAATTTTGGACTATGGTAGCCTAAGTGAAGGGACTACTCTTGATGCTTTAGTGATGTTGATTACATAGGTTTTTTGATTGATAGAAAGTGCACAAGTGGCACTTGATTCTTCATAGGACCATGCCTAGTTGCTTGGATCTCCAACAAACAAAGCATTATGGCTCTTTTAACTATCATGGATGAATACACTATAGATGGGAGTTGTTGTGCCCAAGTCCTATGGATGAAGCAAATGCTCCAAAACTTTAACATTCATTTTGATGATTTTCCTATCTATTGTGATAATGCTAGTGTAATTAATTTGTCTTACAATCCTATATTGCATAGTAGATCAAAACATATAGAGGTTCATCATCACTCTCTTCATGAAAACATTGCCAAGAAGGATATCTATATCATGCATGTGGATACAGAGAATTAGCTTGCAAAAATTTTCACTAAACCCTAGCTAGAGAGAAATTTTCTTTTATTAGATTAAAACTTCTTATAACTTCTCTTGATGATATTGGCATGCATTATATCTAGTTGTTATCTTACCTATATGTTTCTTGATTTAAATTTATCATCTTTTGCTTTCTATGTGCTAAAATTGTCTTGTTTCTTACCTTGTTTTTCTTGTTTTGGGTATTTTTTGCAAACAACTATTTTATCACAAAATAATACCCTATGATAAGTGAAATTTGCCTCAATATTTCTAAAATGCATAATAGTCTATAGAAATAATTTTATTAGCACCCTAGAGGCTAGGAATTAAAACTTCATGTTTTGGACAAGCTTCCTGTTGGTCGAGTTGGCAACTCGACCAATCCCTTGTCTGAGGTCATGTAAATGTGCTTACCGGTCGATTTTCCAAAACTCAGAACTCAACCGATGGTCAGGCTAGGCTAAACTTAAAAAAGGTTTTAGCCGACCATTCTCCCTCTCAACTAGAGAAAAGTCAATTGATCCCGGCTCCTAATCCCTCTTGACCTCCAACCCTAGGATCGCACATCCCTTCCCTTACCTGGCTTATCCTTCCTTGCCTCTTCCCACACCCATGTAGGTGGTTAAATGACATGTTGGTGAGGATCTCTCTCTCTCTCTCTCCCTTAGTTGTAGGTTCTCTCAATTTTGTCTCCAGGCATCCAACTATAGGATAAGAGTTGTCCCAGGTGGAGCACCTTCCTCTTCATGTAATCCTCACCTCCTAACCTATGATGGTACCTCTTTATCTCCTCAGAAGCCCTAAATCACTATAAAGAGCTCCTTCCTAGGAACCCTTTCCCATTTGGAGCTTTTTTTTAGCGTCTCACCATGACAAAGGTTATCATGGAGGTTTGCGGAGTTGTTTTCTTCCCATCACCTTGGTGCATTGTGTGTAGAATGTCGGTGCTTTCACAATTCCATCACTAGCACCAAGGCGGTCCATGAGTTCTATGCCAATCTTCAATGGAACTATGACACAATTGTTCCACCACCCAATAGCTAGGTAATTATCACTTCCATGATTTCCATGACAAAATTCACCATCTCAGAAGATTCCTTGTATATCTATTTTATAGGAACTGAGGTCACCCACACATGGAGGAAGGACTACCCTGACTATTTTGACCTACTTGACCTTGAGGCTTTCTACAAACACCTTGATCTTACTCTCCCTGATATCCTTAAGTTCTCCAAGTTCATACATGACAGTAGAAGCAAACCCTATGTTGTCCATAACATGGGTCACTTGGCTTGGAGGAACATTACAAAACATGATACACATAGCAAAAAGATAAATAGAACACCATGCAATAATTGGAAATATATATTCATACATTGTTCTTGAAAGACAAAACTAATAGCATAAAATATCTCATTCTTGAACTAAAATCTAATACATGGAAGGTAGAACAAATCTATGACATAAATCTTCTATGGAAACTTGATATTGAAAAACACTAGAGGGGGGGTGAATAGAGTTTTTAAATATTTTAACAATTATTTTACTCAAACAACCACAATTGAAAATGGAAGAAGGAGACAGGTGTTTAGAGTGGTTCCAACTTTAGCAAATACTAAAGTTGTCAGTCCACTACCCGGTTGCTTACCCAATCGGGATTTTGAAAGTATTAATTTTATTACCTTCACAAGGATTTACACAAAATACAATACTTTCTTTACACCCCTTGAACAACCTTCACTTGAAGTAGATGCACCAACTTGAGATAGCCTTCTTGAAGTAACTCCAAGCTCCCCCTTGAAGTAGCCTTCCTCTCTTGAAGTAACCTCCCATTGCACCAGCCTTCTTGAAGTAGCTCAAGGTCCCCTTCTTCACCAAGAAGATCTTCAACCTCTCCAATCCGTAGCCTCCAACCTAGGAGTAGCAAGGAGAGTACAAACAACAATAGAGAACAAGAAAGAAAATAGAAATTACAACTTATCCTTTTGTAGCACAAGGCTTGATTTGCCTAGATCAAGCGTGTAGATCTCCTAACCAAAGTGTATGAAATGTAATTGTAGTGGATAGGAGATGCTAGCCTATAGGACACGAATTTTGAGCTAAGAGAAGAAGTAGCCAATTGTCACTATGCTCAATTTTCTTACAAACAGGTTGCTCAAAGTATGCTCAAAGATTTCTCAAGTGTAACAAGTGAGTTTAGGTGTCCTAAGGCATGTCCTATTTATAGGAATGTCCTACAAGTGCTTAAGGACGTTCTAGACACCTTCTAGGGGTTTCTAAGTGCTTAACTAGCCGTTAGGTACAAGTTTTTTGCTTTAGCAACGGCTAATTAATTAATTCTACAGTTGTTGTCAGAGTCCATCTCGGTCGAGAAATGGTCGACCGAGACACCGACTCGGTCGAACTTTTGTCGACCGACAGGCTCTCTGAATCAAGTGTTTTGCAACGTTTATCTCCAACTGCCAACTACCTTGTCAGATGTGTCTAACGGCTACTTGGGTCTTTCTCGGTCGAGAAGATTGTCGACCGAGAGTGTTTCGGTCGAGGAGTTAGTCGACCGAGATTGACCCTGTTTCAATTTTTCAATTAAAGCACTAAGTATGTGTATAAGTGTGCATATGTGACACTTATTTGAAGGGGATGACCTATCTAAATGTGATGTTTGGCTAGGGAGAATCTAACGCTTGATTTACATGAAATCTAAGTACTTGTACATTATATATTTGTACAAGTTCTTACAAAGCGATTACATTTCATGAAAATATAAATATGTAAGCATATGGATTTCCCTAATTGCTTTATCATCCACCTTATTCCTGCAACACTCAAGTAGCACGTTAGATTAACAAGAATGAAATGTTTGTCATTATCAAAACAAAGGGATTTACAGATGTCCATTTAGCCAACAATCTCCCCCTTTTTGAAGATGACAAACATTTCCTAAATATAAAATAAGAAAGTATAAAGACTTGTGAGTTTCATACCTGAAGATTACCTTTTGTAGCTTTCTCTCTTGTTTATAAAATGTGTGCTTATTATTCCCCATGAATTATGGAACATAAAATCCAATTCTTTAGGGAATATAGAAACTTTCAATGTAAAGCCAAGAGTTTGTTTATGAAACTCATTGATTGAGTTTTGCATAATTACTAAGTTTTATATTTATTTCTCCCCCTTTGTCATTTCAAAAAGATATCCGTTTAAGAAAAAAAACTCCCCCTTAATTAGATGTCTCATCAAATCCAATGAAAAAGATGTCCATTAAAAGCCAAAGTGATATAAGTAAAAGTTATTTTTAAGAAGCACAAATATCAAAGAAAACATCTTCCAAAGGAGTGATAAGCAATTGCTTCCTAATTTTGTTAAATTGGTCTAGTGGAAGCGGTTTTGTAAAAATATCAGCCAATTGATCTTCCGTATCAACATGATGAAGGGAAACATGATTCTTGGAGATATGATCCCTTAAAAAGTGATGATGGATTTCAATATGTTTAGCCCGGCTGTGTAAAATAGGATTATGTGCTAAGTTTATAGCGCTCGTGTTGTCACAAAAGATAGGCGCAGATGAAAGAGTAAAACCATAATCATTTAACACTTGTTGCATATAAAGCACTTGAGCACAACAAGATCCGGCTGCCATATATTCAGCTTCAGTTGTAGAGAGGGCAACCATGTTTTATTTCTTGCTAAACCAAGATACTAAAGCTCTCCCTAACAGGAAACAGCCACCACTAGTGCTCTTGCGATCAAGTCGACAACCAGCATAATCTGCATCAGTATAAGCTTTAAAATCCAAGGATTGTCCTTTTGGATACCATAAACCAAAACATGTAGTGCCGGCTAAGTATCGAAGAATTCGTTTAACTGCTTGAAAATGAGAGTGCATAGGTTGTGATTGAAATCGAGCACAAAGACCAATAGAAAACATGATGTCCGGTCGAGAAGCAGTTAAGTAAAGCAAACTACCAATCATGGCTCTATATAAGGAATCATCAATTGGTTCCCCATTTTCATCCTTATCAATTTTTATAGAAGTGGCCATAGGAGTAGTAGCATGTTTGCATTGATCCATCCCAAAACGTTTTAAGAGTTCTTTAGTATATTTTTCTTGGATTATAAAAATTCCGGCAGGCGTTTGTTTAATTTGGAAAACAAGAAAGAAAGTTAGTTCACCCATGAGGCTCATTTCAAATTCTTTTTGCATAATGTCACTGAATTGTGTGCACAACGATTCATTATAAGCTCCAAAAATAATGTCATCAACATATATTTGCACAACTAGGAAATCAGATGTATATGTTTTGAAAAATAAAGTAGAATCAGAATTTCCAATAGAAAAACCATTATCAAAAAGATATGTCTTGAGCATTTCATACCAGTTCCTAGGTGCTTGTTTTAAACCATAAAGTGCTTTCTTAAGTTTATAAACATAGTCACCTTTTTCCGGTATTTCAAAACCGGGTGGTTGGGCAACATATACTTCTTCTTGAATGATTCCGTTTAGAAATGCACTTTTTACATCCATTTGGTAGAGTTTGATGTTTTTATGTGCAGCAATAGCTAGTAACATTCTTATAGCTTCAAGTCTAGCTACTGGTGCATACGTTTCATCAAAATCTATTCCTTCTTGTTGATTATATCCTTGTGCTACTAACTGAGCTTTATTCCTTATTACTTCGCCTGCCTCATTTAGTTTATTCCTAAAAACCCATTTAGTTCCAATGATGGTTTTATCTTGTGGTTTAGGAACTAAATCCCATACATCATTTTTAGTGAATTGGTTTAGTTCTTCTTGCATTGCTATTATCCAATAATCATCTTTAAGAGCTTCAGATATCTTCTTAGGTTCAATGATAGAAACAAAGGCCATGTTTGCAACATCCTTAAAGGAAGACCGAGTTTTTACTTTATCATTTGGATTTCCAATAATTAATTCTTGAGGATGATCCTTAATAAGTCTAGGTATAGGTTGTGTTTCAGCTTGGTTATTGTTTGTAGTATCTTTCTCACTGTCATTTGGTATGTTTAGGTTTTCGAATTGATTAGTAAGATCAATTATTTCTAGATTTTCTGATTTTGACTCTTCATGAAAAGAGACATGAATAGATTCCTCAACTTTTCTAGAGATAGTGTTATAGACTCTAAATGCTTTGCTAGAGGTAGAATATCCCAAAAAGAATGCTTTGTGTGATTTAGAATCAAACTTATCTCTATCATCTTTGGTATTTAAGATATAACATGTAGATCCAAAGGTATGAAAATAGTCAACTCTAGGTTTCTTAGAATGTATTATTTCATACGGAGTTTTCTTCAAATGAGAGTGAACAGTTACTCTATTTAACACATAGCATGTGGTGTTTACAGCTTCAGCCCAAAAGGTTTTGGGTGTGTTATGTTCGAGCATCATAGTTCTAGCCATTTCTTGTAGTCATCGATTTTTCCTTTCAACTATACCATTTTGTTGTGGAGTGCGTGGAGCAGAAAAATTGTGAGTGTACCCTTGAGATGTGCAAAATTCTTCAAATACATGATTTTCAAATTCTCCACCATGATCACTTCTAATGGTACATATTTTGCTTTGTAATAGATTTTCAATCATAGAGCAAAATTTTATAAAAGCATGAATAGTATCATCTTTGGTTGCAATAAAATGTACCCATGTATATCTACTATAATCATCAACAATAACAAAACAATATCTTTTGCCACCGATAGATTGTGTCCTCATAGGTCCAAATAAATCCATGTGAATTAATTCTAAAGATCTACTGGTGCTAAGTTCATGTTTTGGTTTAAAAGAGGTTTTTGTTTGCTTTCCCAATGTACATGGTTCACAATTTTCAACTTGATCAAAGGATAAAGTAGGCAAACCACGAACAAGATCATATTTCACTAACTTTTTGATAACATGTGAACTAGCATGTCCTAGCTTTTTATGCCATAATTGTAAAGTATTTTCATTTGCAAGCAAGCATTTTCCTACTACATATTTCATAGAGTTAGGTCTAAGGATATAAAGATTTCCAACTCTTTTTCCTTCATAGACAACATTTGTAGTGTTTTCTATTAATAATTTGCAGTAGGTTTTGTTAAATAAAACATCATAGCCACTATCACATAATTGACTCACACTTATTAAGTTATGGTGCAAACCATCAACAAGTAGAACATTCTTTATTTCGAGGTTTGTACCAATGTTACCTATTCCAACAATTTTACCTTTACCGTTATCTCCAAAAGTGACTGTTCCACTCTTCTTTTCTTCAAAGGTTTGAAATGCATCCTTGTTTTCGGTCATGTGTTTGGAACATCCACTGTCAACCACCCAATCCTGCATTAGAATGTAGGTTTTGGTACCCATGTGATGGTCCGATATGGTTAGAAGCATTTAAGTAGAGACTGTATAAAAATTCTGATTCAGAACTTCAGTCGGTCGACAATTGTTCGACCGACATCTTTCTCAGTCGACTATTCGTCGATCGAGAAGGTTGTTGTATTGCAAATTAAAGACAAAAATTCAGTCGATTGACTAATTTTCGACCGAAATAGTTGCTGTTTGATTTTGATTTGTCACAGGCATCTGGTCGGTCGACAAAAGTTTGACCGATTATATTTTCGGTCGACAATACTTCGACCGACTAAGTTTCTATTTCAGTACAGCAATTCAGAAAATTATTACAATGCATAAAACCTTTTATTAAGTTGAGATAATACAATATGAATTGCAAAATTAAGCATTTGATCATATCTCAACTGAATTGCATTCTACTTTACTAAGTTTGGGATTTTGGGACCCAAACTAAGTAGGAATCCTTGGTCTTATACGGGCATGAAAATGAATAATGTCCAAGACGTAGACAAAAATGACAAGTAACAGAGTCAACTTCATTTCTCTTTCTAGGAATTGTGTTCTTAGGTACAAACATAGTCCGAGTTCTTTTGGGTTGATTTTTCTTTGGATCATATCCCAAACCTTTTCTTCCATTGAAACTAGAGGAGGCTTTTAGGATGTTGTCAAGGATATCTTTTCTTCTTAACTCATGTAGGTTTCTTTGTAGCTTAGCAATATCATCCATCTTCTTGTGTAAATCTTTTCTAGCTTGATCTAAATCAAATAATAGGGAGTCTCTTTCTTTTACAACATTGTCATAGTCTAGATGGTTACACATAATAGGTTGAGTCTGAAAATCTTTTAGTTTAGCTAACAATTCAGTCTTTTCTTGAGAGAGAAGATCAACATTTGTTTCTAGAGTGAGTAGCTTGTTAGTGCAATCATTTAAAGATGTTTTTAAAGACAAATTTTCAAGATCAATGTTGTTCTTTTCAGAAGAGAGATCATTTAATTTAGCATATAGCTCATCATTTGTTTTGATAACCTTCTTTAGTTTCTTCTTGACATCAACATATTTATCATGAGTTTCTTGTAAACTAGTAATTAACTCTTCTTTAGGAAGATCAAGTAGGCTTACCTCTTGAGAGTCTTCATTATCTTCTCTTGCCATTAGACATTCCACCTTTTCTTCTCCGCTTTCACTTTCACTTGACTCGTCCCATGCATCTTTATAGGCTTTTTCTCCTCTCTTCTTGTGTGAGCTTTTCTTTTCTTTCTTTTCTTTAGGACATTCATTTTTTAAATGTCCTTTCTTTCCACACTCAAAGCACCTAGGAGGAGAAGAAGAAGAACTAGAAATTTTGTTAGATTTAAATCTTCTATATTTCTTACCATTGACAATCAATGCTTCTTCTCCTTCTTCTTCACTTGACTCCTCACTTTCTGGTGTGATTATCTTTGAAGCTTTTAGAGCCACGTCCTTCTTCTTTCCTTGTTGAAGTTCACGTTCTCTTCTTTCTTCCTCTTCTAGGGTTGCTTCATGAGCTTGTAGATTGCCAATGAGTTGCTCCATTTTCAGCCTAGTGAGGTCATTAGCTTCTTCAATGGCTGTCACCTTTGTCTTGTATTTAGGAGGAAGTGATCGAAGGATTTTTGATACCTGATCTTTTTCAAGAACAGTTTTTCCTAGGGCATTTAAACCATTAACAATAGAAGAGAATTTTGCAAACATTTCACTAATAGATTCATTTGGATCCATACGGAAGTGTTCAAACTTTTGTTTAAGCATGCTAATCTTAGAATTCTTGACTTGAACTGTACCTTCATAAGTTATGGACAGTCTATGCCAGATGTCATAGGCTGTGTCACAGTTTGATATCCTATTAAATTCTCCTAGAGAAATTGAACAATATAAAATGCTTACAGCTTTGGCATTCATGTGAGCCAACTTTACCGTGTTTGCATCCCACTCTGCATATTGTGTTTGAGGAAGCTCGTATGGGGTTGACACCATCCTCCATAAGTCCCAATTAATGCCTTGGAAATAGAACTGCATCTTTCTCTTCCAATATGTGTAGTTTGTTCCATCAAATGCCGAAGGTCTAGCAACAAGTGTTCCTTCAAGGTTAAGGTTGTTAAGCACCCCGTCACCCATTCTTCAAGACCTTGTTAAGGTTCCTTGAAGCCTGCTCTGATACCAATTGAAAAACACTAGAGGGGGGTGAATAGAGTTTTTAAATATTTTAACAATTATTTTACTCAAACAACCACAATTGAAAATGGAAGAAGGAGACAGGTGTTTAGAGTGGTTCCAACTTTAGCAAATACTAAAGTTGTCAGTCCACTACCCGGTTGCTTACCCAACCGGGATTTTGAAAGTATTAATTTTATTACCTTCACAAGGATTTACAAAAAATACAATACTTTCTTTACACCCCTTGAACAGCCTTCACTTGAAGTACATGCACCAACTTGAGGTAGACTTCTTGAAGTAACTCCAAGCTCCCCCTTGAAGTAGCCTTCCTCTGTAGAAGTAACCTCCCGTTGCACCAGCCTTCTTGAAGTAGCTCAAGGTCCCCTTCTTCACCAAGAAGATCTTCAACCTCTCCAATCCGCAGCCTCCAAGCTAGGAGTAGCAAGGAGAGTACAAACAACAATAGAGAACAAGAAAGAAAATAGAAATTACAACTTATCCTTTTGTAGCACAAGGCTTGATTTTCCTAGATCAAGCGTGTAGATCTCCTAACCAAAGTGTATGGAAATGTAATTGTAGTGGATAGGAGATGCTAGCCTATAGGACACGAATTTTGAGCTAAGAGAAGAAGTAGCCAATTGTCACTATGCTCAATTTGCTTACAAACAGGTTGCTCAAAGTATGCTCAAAGATTTCTCAAGTGTAACAAGTGAATTTAGGTGTCCTAAGGCATGTCCTATTTATAGGAATGTCCTACAAGTGCTTAAGGACGTTCTAGACACCTTCTAGGGGTTTCTAAGTGCTTAACTAGCCGTTAGGTATAATTTTGTTGCTTTAGCAACGGCTAATTAATTAATTCTACAGTTGCTGTCAGAGTCCATCTCGGTCGAGAAATGGTCGACTGAGACACCTACTCGGTCGAACTTTTGTCGACTGACAGGCTCTCTGAATCAAGTGTTTTGCAACGTTTATCTCCAACTGCCAACTACCTTGTCAGATGTGTCTAATGGCTACTTGGGTCTTTCTCGATCGAGAAGATTGTCGACCGAGAGTGTTTCGGTCGAGGAGTTAGTCGACCGAGATTGACCCTGTTTCAATTTTTCAATTAAAGCACTAAGTGTGTGTATGAGTGTGCATATGTGACACTTATTTGAAGGGGATGACCTATCTAAATGTGATGTTTAGCTAGGGAGAATCTAACGCTTGATTTACATGAAATCTAAGTACTTGTACATTATATATTTGTACAAGTTTTTACAAAGAGATTACATTTCATGAAAATATAAATATGTAAGCATATGGATTTCCCTAATTTCTTTGTCATCCACCTTATTCCTGCAACACTCAAGTAGCACGTTAGATTAACAAGAATGAAATGTTTGTCATTATCAAAACAAAGGGATTTACATATGTCCATTTAGCCAACAGATATTGGATTTTCTAAGGTGTAGATGGCACCCCCACCAAGGTAAGTCACGGGATATCCTACTTTGAAGCACTCACTTCAAATACCTTTACTCCTTGATCTAGGGACATATCATCTCACGACCATGTGAAAACAAAGACACTCATTAGTAAGAGGCACTATACATTTTTTTTTGGTTAAGCCAGGGGTCGCTTTTATTCATCCCACACCCCTCTTGTGGACATAATCATCAAAAAAACAAATACAACTCCTGCTTATATCAGACGGAGGTACTAAAAAATTAAAAAAACAAACAACATGTTCCCCATCCTATTTCTCAGTCTAGCTAACTGTTTTCTGCATTACGATGTACGGGACTCGACGCTTCTCCAAGGCCACCATACCCCTTACTCTGCATGGCATATTCAGGATATCAGAAGAAACATATGGCTCATCCAACATGCTGCCCCATTTTCCTAGTTCACGAGGTATCGAGTTGATGACCTTGTGAACAAGGGATCCATAAATCATAGCAGCGTGCACCTCCTCTCGCAGCTCACGAACAAAAGGTGTCGACCTCCATGGTTCCTTTCCGTTGTTCCATATGATGTCATACACGTAAGCCTCATTAAGTTCAACACACGAGATGCCCAACGCATTATCTCTCGCTAATTTCAGGCCGATGGTACACGCTTGCATGTACGCAAGGATGTAGTCTGTACTCCTGATCCACATTCTGAAAACCAAGCAAATATCAGCCCTGTGGTTCCTAATAATTCCCGCCGCCCATCTTCTAGGAACTCCATGGTTGTCTCTATCTTTCCCGATCGTAAGATTGAGCTTAAGATTATGTAGGTCGGGCGTCATCCATCTTAGAAGTTTAATCTGCCTCATCGTGACTTTAGGTTCCACCAAGTTTGCCTCCCTCATACGGTCATAAATACTGTTATCAGAATCAATCATAAAAGATCTTTCCTTCAGCTGAACATTCAATGTACTAGTAACAAACTCCCATTCATGACATAGTGGTCTGTGTTTTCCTTCAAACCTTGCTTCGCACCTCAACCGCCAAATACTATATGGGATCAAAACCGCCAAGTTTCCAGCTAACCATTCCTTAAGTTTCTTCCTTTTCTCCAAACTGCATGTGTCTAGTAGATTTCTTACGTTGGTGGGTGGCACCATATCTGTCAAATCAGCAAATTTTCCCCAAAAAAACTCCGCATTTTGTCCTTGAAACAACAGATGCTCAATGCTTTCCACATGCGGTTCCGCACAACAATTACACTGAGATACTAACGGAATACTACATCTAGCTTTAATGTTGTTATCCGTTGATGTGGCTATTCTAACAGCTCTCCAAATGAAAGCAGCAGCCTTAGGGAAATTAGTATCCCAAATCGAACCTAGTCCAACTGGACCTTCTCTTATATCAAGCATCAATACCTGCTTAACCGATCACATAGAAAAATCTCCTCGCATCCCCGAACTCCATATCATCCTATCATCCTCATTAGCGATCCATGTGTTAGAATCATGAATAAGATTCAGCCCCTCATCATTGACAATCATCTTCAAAAGGTCCCAATCCCATCCATGCCCATCAATCCAAAAATCTTTAATAAGAAAGGGATGTCTTCTGTCGCTAGAAAATCTTAAAATGTATTTGACTTGAGAGAAAATCTTAAAATGTATTTTACATAAGCATTCTTATTTATGTGATTCTTATAACACAAATAATTGATCAGTAAATATATGCATCTCTCAATGACGCTCACTTAAAAGCACATGATTGCTAGGAAAGCCCATAATTGGCACAAATGCCCATGATTTGGCTATAAAAGCCCATAATCAGTACAAATGCCCATGATTTGGCTATAAAAGCCCATAATTGGCATGAATGCCCATAACGACCCCTTGAGGTCCATGATTCGATAAGCATATAAAAACAGACTCATTTCCAAATATCTTAACATTAACATTACTATGAACATGAAACTTAATCTTGAACTTTAATCTTTAACATGATGGTATTTCTCCCTCTTGAAACTTGAACATTAAATCCATTAACCATTGATCATTAATCGTAATCTCTAATCTTAATGAACATGATAACCATATGACATAATCTCAACAAACATCAAGCAATTTATATGGTGAACATGATTTGAGCATTGAACTTGAAATTGAAAGGATAATTCATAAATCATAAATAGCATACAATTCAACCAATGTACATATGTATAGTGGCATGACCCACTTACCTTGGAGAAAAGAAGATCCTAAGTTTGTCTCTCTGATCTTGAGTCAAATCCTAATCTCCTCATATTTATAGAAACCCTAATGTCTTGTAATCAATATACTTTATGTCAAATACCAGCTTAAGTACTATCCAAACCATAAAGTTGGTAACATATGAATTCTTAATCTTGAATTAGATCCAAGATGATATTTTTATCCAAATAGGTTACACTTTACATATAAATCTAATTAAATAAGCTATGGTCATCAAATTCATTAATTTTATTAAATTAGGGTTTTTCACATGTGAAATCACATTAAAGATAACATTTTTATATACTTTTGGAGTTAGGATGGAAATCAGGCTAAGAAACTAATTTTATTGAACTCTAGCATTTTTTGAGTAATTTTGATATATTACTTGTCTCCATCTGACATACCAATTAATTATTATAATTATTTCAAATTTTAACTTAGCTAGCCAATCAGAGCTTGCCAAATAGGCAGCCATGTCGGCAGGGTCCAGGTCATGCAACAATGGCTGAGCCAATCGGCCGCGCCCCGCTGGCACTCGAGCCCGCTGGGCTAAAGATAAAAATGGAGAAGGTATTAAATTACCCCTTACCTTACAATATAGAGGTCGAGGGTGATGTGGTCTTTTGATCGAAGGTTTATCTTCAACCTCGGTCCCTTTGCTCTCACGCAAGATGCAACATTGCATGGTCTACTTGGATGTTGACTTTGAGCCTCTGGTCCTCGGGGCGGCCGACATGGGTTCCTTCCTCCTCATGGAACCTTGTTGAACTGGTAGGTGGCCTCAATTGGCTGGAAGGGGGATTGATGAGTGAGGACAATGAAGGTCTTTCTCTGACAGTGGTGTTGGGTATAGAACGAGATAGAGAGAGGGTTTGGGAGGAATTGAAGGAAGAGAGACGAGTTTGGTTATGGATCAAGGCATTGCAAACCAAACTAAGGCTTTGTAGGTGATTGCTACCCCTTTTAAACCGCTTGGACTATGGGGTAGCCAGAGAGGGGCCTCAGAAAGAGGGATTTATTTAGTAGACTTACAAAGGTGGTCAAACCAAGGATGAGTCAGTGTGGAAACTGCTCACAAACTTTATGAGAGTAATTCTAGGTGGGCTTGTGAACTGGTGAGGGAGAAATCATGAAAACAAGAAGGCACTTTCTGTTCCTTGTTTCCTTTTTAGGATGGATGTGGGAGATGACATGTGAGTCATCTAATCCCCGACCCAATGGTCCAAAAGCATGTGTGACATATTAGGAGGGCCAGGTATAGTTTTCCAAATCGGATTATTTTATGACATATAATATATGTATTCATAATCCCTTTCACTTTATGAAAACCCAATTAATTCATAACTTCCTATCCTTTTAACCAATCGTCTCCAAATTTTAAAGGAAGGCTTCTATTAATTAAATCTCTGTGTGGGAAAGTTTTGGGGTCCAAATACGAAAGTTAGATACCCTTTTCTTCCCCCTTAAGTATTTGACTTATTTGGTTCATTTAAGGCATATAATAATTCTTTTTCCATACAAACTTGACAAGCAATCTGATTTAGGTGTATTATTTCTTTTGGGTGCAAGTTAGGATTATATTATGCCCATTGGTTACCTTCAACACATCTTTTCTAGAAAATTCCACATAATTCTTATTTAATCACCAACTCTTCATTAATTTTGCAAATTCCTTTATTTCTTTAAGTAATAATTATCAAGAAGAAAAAGGAAGTCATTTACTATGGTCTCAGGGAGTCACTCATCCCATATGTTCAAAATTAGTGCATGGGGATTACTTATTATCCTTTTTGCAAAACGAAAGAGGAGGAAAGAGAAATGAAGATATTAATATTTTTTCTTATCTTAAAAGTTCTCAAAGGAAAAGAATACTTCTTATTCAAGTCATCAAATCCTTAATTTTGAATTACATGCCTTTTGCTCTTTCTCTTTCATCTCCTTTAAATATTTTCAAAAGGAAAATGAACATTAATACTTTTGGGTTAATCGTAACACATAATGCACATATGAAAAAAAAGTCTATTTTGATTCTCATTTTAAATTCCTTATTTCATTATCGTTTAAGAAAATTCAGTTTATGGTATCTTTGCATTAAGAGCCTCAAATAATTCTATATAAGAAAAACTTCATTCTAAGGTTTAAATTTTTCTCAAAATTTTGGGGATGTTACAAAATAAGTCGACCTTTCAATCATCTTCCCTAGATCTCAATAACCATCAGATTGCAGTTGTCATTAACTGTAATGTCCACCCAAAGAAAAACCAAATGGAAATTGTAGAAAACACTGTTGTGACGATGTACTGTATCTTGAAGAATGTTGGAGTCAAGTAGTCAAGATACATTCTATACCACATGACATGTTTTGACTCAAGGAAAAACACCTGTGGTACCCACCCTCCCTAACCTACCTTGATTTGTGGTCTTTTTGCTTTTGCTACTCAGAAATATCTTTTCCATGATCTCCATTACAAATCTAGTCAAAAAGGAATATTCATTAGTGAAACTACAATCAAGAAGACCTTCCTTCCTACCTCCTCTACCACACCTGGATCCTCCACATCTACCTCTACCTAGGCCCATCCACCTCCATCACCACCTCGACCTGACCGCACCTCTTTCTCAATGTCAAATGAAGCCCTTATGGGTTATATGATACACTAGTAGGCGTACAACCTTTAGGTTTAGGATTACATCTACCAGGACCTCTACTGGATCATGTCTACCATGAACATGTACTACAACCATCCCTACACCACCTACCATCCATACCCAGGCGGTGACTATGTTTCTTATGCTTACAATCACTTCTACCCTACCTCACCACCAATTGCTTTTGCTACCACCTTTGATGTTGATAATGAACCTACCCCTATCCCTAGTGTGCTTCTTCCTCTAGCACTACCCGCTGGTCCTGTTGCCACCCTACTTGCTAGTCTTGGGACTTCTGCTCCCACCTCCCCACGAGCACAAGAGTTACATGCTCTTGGTATGTCTTACGCTGAGTAGAATGCCAGATGGCCTGGTCATGGTTTTGGTCCTCCTGTCATTGAGGAGATTCCTGACCAGGCTATTGATGAGTATATTACTGATGATGATGAGGCTACTGATGATGGTTCTGGTGACGGCTTTGCTAGTTCCTCTGGAGATGCAGGTCATGTTGTCTCTTTTGCACCTTCAGATGGTGATGAGGACTACGAGCTCGAGGGAGACGATGATGATGCTGCTGAGGACCCTGTTGACATAAATAGCATAGATGTTGTTATGATGTTTTATGTCATTAGTCTATAGGTGTTGATCATATCTATCTTTTTTAGATTTTATGCACTAAAACATTTGGGCATTATATTAGAAGCTTACTGTTTTTATCATTTTGTTGTTTTATTGCTGGTTTGTGGTTCATTCTGTGAGAACATGCTAAGTATTGTAATCTTAATCCTATGTACCATAACTCTTTGGTTGACTTTATCTTATGAGTTTGTGGTATGCTATCCCATTTTTTGATTATGACATTAGATTGCTTTTTTCTATGTGCTTGGTCTCTATTTGATGTGTGCTATATGTGGTTGATTACTTTAGCTTGTGTTTGTGGAGAAGACATGTTTTTTAACTCTTCTACCTCCCTACCTTTTTTAGATGACAAAGGGGGAGAAGTGCTCTCAACCATATTGTTTAAATGCTTATATGATTCTTTTCTTGTCAATTATCTACATATCATGTGACTTGCTAGAGAACCGTTATATATATATATATATATATATATATATATATATATATATATATATATATATATATATATATATATATATATATATATATATATATATATATATATATATATATTGTGTGTGTGCGCGCGCTATGGTTATTTGTGGAAAGACTAACCATGTAGGCTTAGGTAAGCATGAATTGAGGGGGATCAATTTACATTGTTCATTCATCTATCCCCTTGCAATTCACTAGGTAAAAGTTTTTCTCAAAGGTGAAGGTTTAATTCTATCCTTTTAAATATGTTGAGGAATGGTTTGTCATTATAAAAAAGGGGGAGAATGTTTACCTAAGTGTTACACATTGTCCATATTTTGATTATGACTTAACCATTCCATTCATATGTATCTAATATGTTTGTTTATGATTAATTTTTAGCATGAGGTACATGAAAAGGTTCAAATTTATCAAGACCTAGCTTGTTTTAGTTCAAGTCAAAAGAAATGCAAATGTGCAATTTGTGAAAACACTTCAAATCACCTTAGATTAATTTTGTACTCATTTTTATTGACCGACATGACTTGTAACTAAGATGAGATAAAATCAATGACACGTAATTCAAACATTTGATCACTTAAATATCATTTTGGAAAATACATTACATTCATTTCATTGGTTGAGTTACAAACTCGACTAATCCTCAATGGATTTTGAGAATGATATTGATCGATTGAGTTGCACACTCACAGAACTCGACCGATCCTTCTACAGACCAAAACCAATTTAAGTGGATCGGTCGAGTTGCCACTAGGACAAACTCGAGTGATGGTTTAAATTTATCTTATAGAGTAGTGTGATAAGTTGATTTATCTTTATTGATATTCGACTGAATGCACTGGAAAAAAAATGTAGAAAAAGTGAATCTAACCATTGGAGAGTTGCAAAACTCTAAAAAACATCAATTGCAATGCTCCAAATGACTAGAAAACGTTCATATGTGTTCCCACACTCTAGTGGACACCCCCAACTATAAATAGGACATATTGGTGTTCATTCCAAGGTTGCTCAGTCATGCTATTTAAGGTCCTTTCCATAGTTGAGTTCTTTTAGTTCACTTGAGCCCCTTTCTCTCTCTTTATTACACTTCAATTCTTCATTATGAGTGAGATAGGTACTATGTGAGAGAGCTACCCCATCATATGCTAGTAAATCTCTCAATCTTCTCCTTTCCCAACCTCTTTCTTCAAAGTTCTTGATTGATGAAAGCTTCTCCAAGCGAATAAGAAGGAGCAAGCTTCTTCAGCTGAAGAAGAAGGTGCTCAAGGCTTCTTCAAGTAAAGGAGGAGATCAAGGCGGAAGATCCAAGGAGATGAGTGGGTAAAGCCTTCAAGGCTGAAGACTTGTTGCAAGAAGGAAAGGACCTTGGTGAAGGCATCCGGCTGATTACAAGAGTGGGTAAGACCTTGGTGAGGTAGAAGACTATCCCTTAGATATGTAAGACCTTGATTGTAAGGTTGTTGGATCCCTTAGCCTTAAAGGGAAGTTGGGTATCCTTGTTTAGAAAAAGGAATGACATTTGTTGTAACTCTTATAAGTGAATATAAGAAGTAGACAAGCTTAATAAATCCTAGAGCTTGACCTATATAGGTAGTGGACTGGCTCTCTCCTAGTTTGGAGAGTTGAACCACTCTAAAATAGCTTGTTTAATTGGTTGCTTCAATTTCTATCATCCTTTCTATGCATGTTTAGATTGCCATCAAATGGACTATTTGCAGTTATGCCTAGTTGAAATAAATTGAAGGTCTAACTATTTTTCTATAAGTTTTGAAGATCTATTAACACCTTCCTCTAGAGCCCTCTGACCCAACAAGGGGACCCTTTAAGGTTATGTAGATTTATCTGGGAATGTGTATTGGCCCTTCCAAATTGATGAAGTCTTTGAACCCTCATTATAAAATGGCTAAAGAGTTTTTTTAGCATATTCATGTTGGTGAGCCTCGTTAGTTTTGTGGTGACCTAGCTCGATCGCTTGTGAGTCTGAAGTTTGAGAATTGGTGTTGGGGTGGATGGAATTTTGTGTTGATAACTTGTCTTGTAGAGGCACCATGCTTGATTTTCAATAGTTGATCATCCTATCAGGTCAGGAGGGTTGTGTCGCATACTACCCTATATTAGTGATGATGCAGTTCAATCATCTGCAATGTACATATCAATTTGAATATTTTCCATCTTTTTTTCTAGAAGTTGGTGATTGGTTCCCATAATGTTCATGAGAAGGTAGTGTAGATGTGGCTAGATTGGAAGAAGTTGACTTGTGATTCCTTCCCTGTAGGCTGTAATTTCTCTCTCAAATATCTAGAGTGGAGTGCATTGATGCCTACTGTGATAGTGACGTGTGACTATTCTGGAAAACCAAAATGATATTTGTTTTTTCTTATTATTTCATATATTTCTTGTTTTCTAGCATAAGAAACCAAGATTATCTTAATAAAATTGTTTTTCAATAAATATTTTTGTTTATATAAAATGGAAGCAGTTGTGGGTACTCTTTGATGATATTTTAGGAATATGGTACTCAGGTCCTCGAGGTGCATAGCATTATGAGTTCCTTTCCCACAAGTGTGCCAATCTATTTCAATGTGGATATATTGTCTATGCACTTTCGGACACTAGGGTGATTATGGATTTTCATAGAATATGTTGGGATTACCTCCTTCTCGTCCACCACCTTGAGCAAAGTCAAAAGGTTGAAACCTCAAGTACTTTTGATCTATCCCCCTTTTGACCTAATGATAGGTGTTTCTTCTCTCTGGATGTTCACGTCCCATCCTGTTATGAGGGGAAACCTCATTCTAGGGGAGGAGATATATAAAATCTCTATTGGACCTGGGTGTCACACTAGGTGCTAAATTCATGCAATGTTGTAGGTGTATTAGTATAAATTCCCTACCTAGTTGGGACAAGGTGATAGGTGTCAAAGACACCCCATTAGGCTTCACTATGAACATGCCTTAGTGTAGCAATCCACCGCAAACATGTGTCTACTTAATGAATAAGCTTTCATATCAGTTCTTGTAAGGTGCCCACTAATTGTGGGTCTTTTCATTGAAGCTTTCCATTGAACATTATGCCTAGGGCCTTAGTATGTGAAATTAAGATTTTGTGGGGAAAGAATGGGTTTTTCCTAGTGAGGGTTTCCCACCTCATAATTCTCGGTTTAGTCTATGTAGAGTTTGGTCAAAAAATTTCAAAAGATGAGGCAAGGATAGAAACAAGGAGTTTCAATTTCTTCTTTCTCCCAGTAATCCTCTCCTTTTAGTTTGATCTTGACAGATGCCAGAGTTATGGCATCTAATTGGGCATAGGTGTTAGAATGTTGATTTTGAGGGTTTGGGTGAATTTTATTAGGGTGGGCCTATTTTAAGGAAGTAATTTTAGATTGTTGAACCATTGAGGACTCAACATAACATTTAGACTCCTTCTATTGTTGGACATAGGTTTACTTTTACCTTTTCTCTTCAAGGTGCAAAGGGGGATGTAGTCAGATACTTAAGTAGGTTTTAGGATTTTTTTAGAGGAGCAAGAGCTTTTTTATCCTTAAATGATTCTTTGAAAGAATCTTGTTTGACATTGAAGCTTGATCATCATTTGTAGTAGCGCTTGGCGAGGCTGGTATTCATATGATGAATATGAATGTCCCATCCATGTCCTTTACGTGCAGGCCACCCCAGTCATAGATATCATAGACGATGTAAGGACATTCCTCTTTAGGGTTGAATTTGCTCCTGGAATCGACATTCTGGATGACACGCATCACCAAGTCTCCCTTTTGAAAATTGTGTGGTCGAACTTTCTTATTGAATGCTCAAGCTATTCTTGCTTGGCAACATTGTACATGACACAAAACTCTTGTTTGCTATTCTTCAAGGGTGTTGAGGTAATAGATTTGATAATGAAGATATTCTACCTTAGAAATATTTGCTTCTCATAATATGCAAAGTGAAGGGATTTGGTTCTTCACTGGAAATTCTTCTTACTAGATAATATGGTGTGGCTCCTTTGGGTGTCCTAATAGAAGTAATGTATCCCCATAGGGCCATTGGGAGATGCTCATGCCATTTAGCATGAGAGATTATTGTGTTCTTCAGAATCTTTATCAAGTTCTTATTGGAAGCTTCTATGTCTCTATTCATCTAGGCCAATAGGGTGACATTTTGCGATATTTAATGCCTAAGAGCTCATATACTCTTTTCCAATCTTGGTAATGAAATTAATATTGTTGTTGGAGCTGATCTTATATGGTATATTGTATCGAAATATGATGTTGTTCTTTAAGATCTTGATGGCCTACTAGGATGATGCATTGGTGATGGACACAACTTCTACCCATTTGGTAAAGTAATCAATAGCGGCCAGAATGAAGGAATTCATACTTGATGCTTAAGGATTGATCTTACCAATCATGTCAATTCTCTAAGATATGAATGACCAAGCATGGCCATGTTGTATAGTTTATTTGCATACGAATGGATGTACGCACCATGGATTTGGCAAGCTCGGCATTTGCCTATGTATTAGTAATATTCTATCTCCATGATGTTCTAGTAGTACCCCATGAGCTTTATTTTTTATCTAGAATGACTCCATTCATATGTGTGTCAAACAAGTCTAGATGGACCTCCATCACAAGAGTTTCTGCTTCAGTTTTTTCAATGCATCATAGGTGAATATAGTTGTAGGATCTGCGATATGAATTTTTTGTCCCTGGGACATATTGTGTGGCTTGTCATTTGAGTTCATGTTGTTCTCTTTGAGAAAGTCTTCTAAGAATGACCTGGTTTGATAGATACATCTTGATGTCATGGAATCAAGTCTTCCCTTTGTTTTTAGGTGTGTTGTCAATGACCATGCAAAAGGCAGGTTGAGAGAGTGTATGTGTCTTGATAGAGAAGGTTTGGCATCCTTGGATGTTGATCCAAGAACTAAGGGTTGCCAAAGCGTCAAAAAATGCATTGCGTTCTCTTTTGATGAAGTGAAAAGAGATGTTCTCAAAGTCTCAAGCTGGAAAAAACATATGTTTGTCATATGGAACCAGGTATTGATGGCATGTCTTCCAATTGTTCTGGACTTGAAATATTATGAGAAGGGGCTCCATGCAGACATGTATGTGTTGTCCCCCTTACTATTGGGCAAGATGGAGACCTAAGATGCAAGCTTCATACTTGAATACATTGTTTGTGGTGTTGAAATCCAATCATCTTGTCATTGGTAGTTGTTATATGTGGGGGTCTAAAGTACTATGCTTATTATGGCTCTTTTTCAATTTACAACCCCATAGAAGAAGATTTTATGCATGTTTGTGGTTGGAGGTGTCTCTACATATAGTGGATTGACATCCCAATGTATTCATCTGGGAACTCATATTCATGTGTCACTTCTTTTGGAAATGGGGAATCTACTAGCTGATTGGATAGAGCTTGAGCTTTGACTTCTTTCATTAGAATATAGGTAATGTCAAACTATACCACCATAGCTTGTCATTTAGGGCATTTTCCTATCAAAGTTGGACGATCGTGCAAGTAGAGGAAGGGATCATGCTTGATGATTAGCTATAGGGGATACATCATCAAGTAGTGGTGCATCTTCTTCTTTGCAAGGATCAAGGCTAGACAATAGTTTTCTATAGTCGTGTAATGAGCCTCTGTGCCATTAATTTTCTTGGACCAATAGTAGCATGCTCATCGATGGTTATTTATTAGATCATGACTCCACCCATAAATGTCTCACATACTGATAGGTGAAGAATAAGAGGTACCTAGTCTCAGGTAGCCTTAATACTGAGGGATTGGTGAGGTAGTCCATCATCTTCTAAAGAGCTCCTTCACATTGTTCGTTCCATCCTGAGTCAGAATTCTTCTTTAGTAGCTTGAAGATAGGTTCATAGATAGGTGTGATGCTTGGAAATGAAGTAGATGATGTATTGGAGATGACTAAGTAGGCCTCGTATTTCCTTCTTCATTGTTGATGAGGGAATTTCCCAAATAGCATGAACCTTTATAGGGTTGACTTTGATCCCTCTTTGTATGATAATGTACCCAAGTAAGTTACCTTATGTAACCCTAAAAGTACAGTTAGCATGATTTTGGCATAGGGATAATGAGAAAACATTGAAACACTTATCAAGGTTGACGATGTCATCTTTTGAACTCTTAGGTATGAAAATCATATCATCCACATAAATATCATCTTGCATATGCATCATGTTGTGACAAAGGTCAACCATTGCTCTTTGATATGTAGATCTGTCATTCTTAAGACCAAACAACATGAATTTATAGTAGAATACTCTCCATTTTGTGATGAAGGTTGTCTTATCTTTATCCTCAGCCATCTTGACATGGTTGTAGTTGGAGAATTTGTCTATGACACTAAGTAATGCATGGTCGGCTATGTTGTTGACAAGTACATCTATTTAAGAGAAAGTGGGAAGTCATCTTTTAGAGGTGATTTGTTGAGGTTACAATAATCCACACACATTCACACCATGCCATACTTCTATGGTACTGGTACAATGTCGAAAAACCTTGTAGGATAACTGACTATCTCTAAGAAACCAGTACTATATTGCTTGTGAACTTCTTCTATAATCTTAAGGCCCATTGTGGGTGCAACCATCTAGCCTTCTGCTTGATTGGGAGAATGTCAGGGATAATAGGAAGCCGATGAATGGTGATTTTATTGTCCAACCCAAACATGTTAGTGTATCTCCATTCAAACACATCAATGCAGTGGTGTAGAAGCTTGGTCAATTGTTCTTTGATATCTTGTGGAAGGTGAACCCCTATTTTGACTTTGCATTGCTCATGGTCTAAGTTTAGATTCACCACCTCTATCATGTCTTCCATATTAAAAGTTGATTCTCCATTATCATATACTTTGGGATAGGGACATTTTCAATTGGAATCTTTGTAATTGTAGATTTGTGTTACTTTAGTGAAATAGCTAGAAAACCCCTGAAGTTACTACTCATCTTCAGGTACTTTAGGATTTTATGAGTTTTCTATTTTTTTAGGTTTTGTAGATTTTTATTTTTTATTTTGGATTTTGTGAGGATGAATAGATGTGGTGTAGCATGGATAAATAGACACACTGGGATCTCTAGCACATTAGTATGCATCTCCTCTATTAGGCTTCTCTATTTTGGTGTGTGGAGGAACCTAGTCCTTAGGATGTTGTGGTCATCTACACACCAGTTCCATGTTTCCTCATTATTCAGGACATGTGGAATGAGGGTTTGCAGATATTTCATGGCCTCTGTATCAAAGATGATGTTGATGCCCCATCCCTCAATAATGTCAAAGATGTCATCATAGTCATCCCATGTGATGTCACAGTCTTCCTCCATGACCTAAAGGTCTATGGTCTCTGTGTTGTCTTGGATGGGCCATTCAGGACAAATCCAGAGGAGATCATAGACAACTGCTTCAGGTGGTGCCTATACCTCTTCAGGTATTAGGTCGATGATTACTGTCTGGTTAACTAGATCATCTTGGTGATTTTTGATGCTTTCTCTGGCATCATTGTTCTCATGACATGGCTATTTAAATGCAAGAGTATGTATCCCCTTGAAAACTTCCTCGTGTGGAGGGATAGTCTAGTTTTAGACAATTGGTTCTTCTAGGCGGTCTAGACACCCTACCTTTCTTTGGTGATGATGGAAATCTCCCTAGTGCTGGCTGCAATCCTAGGGTAGTCATCCTGCTTGTCTTCTTCAACTTCTTGCACAAATTAAGATATCATCACGAGGGAGATAGACTTTTCAATGCCAATATATTCTTTATTGATGGACACATTGTAGGGGAAGTATGGATGAGGACTCTTATGATTAGGGCTAAGGTTCCACTGATAAAGAACCCTAATTTGAAAGTCTTCATCTAGTCAAATATGTCGAGCCTTGTGGCTCATGTCTTAAGTCAGTGGTAGATATTTGAGGTAATCTCTTCAGCTCAGGTCCCTCATAGTAGGCACAATGCAGTGAGATTCCAATACGATGTCCACTTGATGATTTGAGGTCATGAGTAGGATGGTCCATAGAATCCTAGGCCCAACCCCTTCTAAATTGAAGGAACCTGGACAATTTATATAAGCCTTTTTTCCCAACTCCCAATCCTCTATCTGGATGTATATGCATCTCTCACAGTCGTTGTGCAAACCATGTGGGATTGTATATGAGATGGAGTTTTCTTCTGTGTGGCAACACCCAACTAATGTTTGGAATATGAAGCATCTCAAAGTGATATAAGAGATCATCCTCTTTGATACAAGATATGGTGTTGGGATATCAACATGAACAATGATGATAATGTCTCCCAAGACATATTTTAGTTTCTAATGCAGTGATGAGGGAACCACCTGAAGATGAATTCATGGCCTTCCCAGGAGAAGGTTGAAGGATGGACTCAACTCCATGACCATGTAAAGAATTGTGAATGTCTATGGCCCAATTTTTAGCTTTAGAGTGAACTCTCATAGAGCGTCTTTGATACTCCATTGAAGGAGGTCGCCTTTTTTGTTGTCAAGTGTAGGTTGGAGGGGTCATTCCCTAAGCTTATTAGTGTCTTCAAGGGGCATAGATTAAGGCAAGCGTCATTGTGGACAAAACATGAGAGTATCTTGAGGTTGTTGTATTTTTATATGATTAATAGGGGCTTGTTTTGACTTCCTCCAATTGGTATTTCATCTTCAGTGAATGAGATTAGGTAAGGGATTCTGATTGACCTGATGGTGGCTACAAGGATTTTTGGCCTCACATCTTTGTATTCTAGGCCCCTGATAGAGTCTTCATGACTGCTTGACGAGGGATAATGGAATTTTGCATCACCTCATCTAGAAACACTTCTCCTTCTGGTTTATTCAAGAATTGTATTGTATCCAAGACTTCCAAGTTGGTTCCCTTGCAAAGCTTAGGCATTGATGATACTTTCTTGGTATTGGTGGCTAGAGTGGAGACCTTTCATGCCTCCTCTTTTATTGTACTAGTAGGTAGTCCTCATATGTATCTTCTCCTTACCCTTGTTAAGGGGAGAGGGTACCTCTAGTGTAATGGGGGTGTTGATCTGCCCCCATTATGGCTAGTGTGGATACCACATCTTGTAACATTACCACGAGGCATGGCGTTATAGTTTGTTGGCCTTTTCTGGGATGGATTCCTTAGGGATCCACATATTTTATGCTTTTAACCATTTGAGAGCTCTTGGTATGTTGGACGCTTGTGCTTTTTGCCCCTGGTAACATTCTAGTACGTTGAGCGACTTCTAGTGATTATTGAGACTATTGGCTTTTTTTTGGGATCAAAGTGATGATCCAAGAACTTTAAGTCTAATTCTTGTTCTAGAGGAAGAATGAGTCTGCATGATGAGTCATTTAGTGGCAAGATGACTACCACTATGTTGGAATATACAGGCATTTCCTCTGATGTGATTGTGCTGACCTCTCCAAATTCTATCAAGTCTTATAAGGCGTTCTTGAGAGTGATACACGAAATGGTCATGTGCCCTTTATCTCAGTGAAAGTCACAAAAAGCATCAACATTATATCTCTTTGGGAAGGGTTTCATGCGATCTGTTATGGTTGAAAATTTTAGCAGGTGCTTCATGTCTAATAATATCATGGTGAAGGAAGCTCCTAAGTGAGTGTACTTCCTTCATGGTTTGGAAATTTCTTCTGAAGATTGAGTAGTATCTATCGGCTCGATTTGAGATGTCAGGTTTCTCAATACTGAAGGAGTGTTTGCTACTACTTGCTGCATTGCTGGATGAAATTGTGGTAATACATACCCATAGTAGTTTCTTGGCAGCAACCACCACTGTGGGGGCATGTATTGAGGTTGATAGTCAGATTGCACCACATGTTCTTGCTATTACTGGCATGATGATTCATGCACTGCCAGAACTGATGACATTTGAACTGGTGAAATCTAGACAGTCAGTTGTTGTCTCTTGCCATTGCCAACATGGATGAGTACCTCCCCTACTATTGCGTATGTGGCCTTTGCAGTATCCCACTTAGACTTCTGATTGGTTGTTGTAGAGGCAAATTGTGGCTAGAAAGTGAGGCCTATGTTTTGATAGCCCACCTTCATAATAGAGTTTTTATTCTATACCACTATTTGTATGAGTTCTGGGAAGGTATTGTACATTCATAAAGATAAAAGATCTGTGAGGGGTGGCATGTGGCTATGATCATCGTGTTCAATGCCTCTTTATCAGTAGGCTTGAACTCAAGATGTCTGGACAACTCCCTCCATCTACCTAAAAATTCAGAGAAGCTTTCATCTGCCTTTTTCTATAGCACCTCCAGGTCTTCCTTGGTGGGGACTTGGTCTGGATTCCAAGCATATTGATCCACAAACTTCTCGACCATCTTAGCCTAGTTGGTGATGGTTTCCATGTCATGTTTGTTATACCAAGCCAGTGTGAGACCTATCATGGCCCGTGCAAAACAAAAAATTAATACCTTCTCATTATCTTAGACCTACACCATGTTTGAGAAGCATGCCTTGATGTGGGATAGGGCTTCTCCTTTTTTGGAGTACTCATGGAACTTAGGTATGTTAAAGTTTCTAAGTAGTTTGGCATCTGGGAAGTGACAAATGTCACTAAATGTTTTCTCGCTATTTTTCTTCCCCTATAGTGTTTGATCTTTTGTAAAATATTGAGATGTAAGGGGTTTGTAGTAGAGGGATCTTATGCAACATCATTCTGGAATGAAGCCACCACTGGTATCACTAGAGGTCTGATTATCATTGTTGGCTCCACATATGAAGGTGTTGGGAATCCATACCCCCTCCTATATATAGGTTTTACTAGGAATGGGGTGGTGGATAAGGAGTGCATGTTAGGAAAGGTCCTCAACCATTCAGGTGTTGTGCTTGAATGTTTCCCATAGAGATGGCCTTCTCAAACTCCTGAGGATCTTCTATTGAGGCTTCCTTCTATTTCTTTCTCCCTTTAGTTTCTTCTATGGGGCCTAAAAATGTTGTTTCCTCCTCAGTTACTGGTATTACCCCAATGTTTGCAAATGGTGGACCCTAGTAGGGCCATGGATGGAATGGTTCTTATTGAGGAGGAAACCCCATAGATTCTATGTCAAGAATAGCATGAATGAACCAATGTGTATATTTCTCTTGTAAATCCAAGATAGTGCCACCCTCCTATGTATACTGAGCTTGGTGGAGTCATCAAAGGTATATTAGCTGGCTACTCTAGTGCACAGTGAGAAGGAGCCTCTTGAGAGGTATTTGCCTTAGGCACTCCCACAAATTCTTTGTTCTTTTGTCCTCCCGCCTGTTAGACTTTCTTGTTGTGGATGACATCTCCCTTGGTCCCGATGTCAAATTGATGGTCTCCACCACTTTTCCCAGGCATCTGGGCTAATTGTTGGTGAGATTGGGTAAAGTACGAGCTTCTGACCTTCCTACAATGTCATGTGATTCAGATTGGGTAGATTCAAAAGTATTTTATAACATTATATGAGAATGTACTTTGTATTTGGGGATGAGTCCTTCCACACACATTGTATCAGTATGATATTAAAAAGACTTCCCCTTTTGTTTGGGAAGTGCATGAAAGGGGTTTTCATTAATCGCTTGAGACCTTCTTATGATGAATGACACTTGTGATGCTTCTCTTTTGTTATTCACTTTTAGGTGATCATTCCTATCACTAGCCTAGGAGAGATAGGAGATATCCCTCATTCTTGGTGTAAGGCATGGTAGCCAATGCCATGGTGGAAAATAAAAGGATGGTTGACATGATGCTTCTTAGGGAAGTGTCCCAATAGAATTATTCAAAAGAGGATGGAAGGTGGGGATTCAAGTGGTTTATCAAGATTAAGGTATCCCTCACTAGACTAGTTATTTTTCTCAATCAATGGCTTTTGATCCCTAGGGTGTCCTCATCTAGAGGGGTTCCCAAACTAAAACCCTTGGCAGTATCCATGATACACTAGCTTCCTCTTGTCTTGAGGAGTTTCTCCTTGGAGTTGTTGTCCCTTATAGGCAACAAGCGGTTAGCGAGGAGGGAGCCTCAACTTGGCTTCTCCCTATTGACTATAGAGTTGCTATGGATATTAGTCTCGTTTTAGGTCATAGTACATGGCCATAAATGTGGGAATGAAAAGAACAATATGGTCTAGATTGCGGTCATAGTCCAAGATCATGAATGTCATCTTAAAAGAAGATAAGTGGTCCAGTTTTAGGACATAATCTAGGGCGTATATGGGAGCATGAGAGAGGGGTAGTGATCCAATTCTAGCTTGTAGTCAAAGATCATGGATGGGGGCATGCTTAGCATTGGTAAGTGACATCTCACTCAATGTGGAAGAGTTCTCCACTCCAATGGGTTTTGAGGAAGGGTTGTTTAATTTTTGAAGGATTGTTAGACTTTAAAGATATTGTTTGATTTTTATAGGATTTATTAATCCTTTTAATATTATAAATTTTGAAAGGATTGTTAATCTTTTTATTTTTTTTGTTTGATTTTGAAAGGATTGTTTAACATTGAAAATATTTTTGATTTGAGATTGTTAATCTTTAAAATGATTTTTTGAATTCATATTGTTAATCTTTAAAAAGATTCTTTGGTTTGTGATTGTTAATATTTAGAAAGGTTGTTTAATTTTTAAAGTTGTTAATCTTTAAAAATATTGTTTGATTTGAGATTGTTAATATTTAAAAAGATATTTTTGGTTCTGAAAGGATTGTTTAATCTTTGAAATGATTGTTTGAATTGAAAGGATTATTAATCCTCAAAATTTGTTAATCTTTAAAACTATTGTTTGATTTGAGATTTTTAATCTTTAAAAAGTTTTTTTGATTTAATATTGTAAATCTTTTAAAAGATTGTTTAAATTGAGATTGTTAATTTTGAGAAAGATTTTTTGATTTGAGATTTTTAATTTTTAGAAATATTGTTTGATTTTAAAATTGTTAATTTTTAAAAAGACTATTTTATTTGAGATGGTTAATCTCTAAAAAGATAGTTTCGTTTGAGATTGTTAATCTGTTTCAAATTTTTGATTTGAGAATGTTAATATTTAACAATATTATTTGATTTGATACTATTGATCTTTGAAAGATTGTTACTCTTGAGAAAGATTTCTTTATTTTAGATTGTTAATCTTTAGAAATATTGTTTGATTTCAAAATTGTTGATCTATCAAAAGACTATTTGATTTGAGATTGTTATTCTTTAAGAAGATGATTTGGTTTGATATTGTTAATCTTCAAAAACAAGATTGTTTAGGATCTACACACGAATATAAACAATCTTAGACACTTTTTGAAGCCAAAATAGGATATGTAGACATGTTGTAAATGACCCTCCACCTTTTAGCCCATGAATTTAGGTCGATATTATGTCCTTGATCAACAATGACCTATATTGGAGAGGTTGGTTCTTATCTTCTCTATGGGTAGATGACAATCATCGAGGGGTATCTCAAGTTTAGAGGATAAGGGTACTTCTCCCGATACACCTCATGACTGTGACGACTATAATCAATCACAAGTGCTAGGAGAGTGGGTTGCTTTCAATGCCTTTAGACATACAACTTAGCAATGTGTCACTACCTTTACTAAGATTCCACATTATTTCCCAAGATCCAACGTGAAGTCAGACACTGTTCCATGACCCCAAGGTTTTTAGGAGTGTATTTCAAGTGATGGGTTTTAGCATTTTTGGAAGCAAGGCCATAAAGCTTGAAAATCAATTATATGCAAATAAAGAAACAACAGAAGTAAGTCTGAAGAAAAATCAAATCTTTTCCCAACCTACTCTTGCTATTGATCCTTTCTTTTTGTTTTTTATTTAAAAAAGGAAAGAATAAGGGAAGAGAGCATGAAGTCGTAAAGATGAAGTGTGTCCAAAACCCTAAATCAACAAAAAAACAAACAAGATAGAATCACCAGAACTAACCCATAAGTGGTAAGGGGGAGTAGGGATAGAAGATCACCTCTATCCATGAGCTAGGGGTTGGAAGATCAGAGGGATGTGCCACACTACTCCCTGGAAAAACTCAAAAACTGTCTAACTGAAACTAAACAAAATTGAACTTTCCTGATTATGCTCAATCTTCATAATGTTAAATTGGGATTTTCAATTTTGATCATATTGGCTGTCCCTTCTGGGCTTTCCAGTCTATCGCACCCTGTCCAAAAAAATACTAGAGAGGATATATTTGGAAAAGCCCCACCTTCAGGTAGTGAAACTTCAATCAGTACTCAAATGGAAAATAAAAGAAGGGTGTTTTCTCCACCATGTTTTATATGGAAAATGAGGAAACAATATAAATTGTTGAAGCCATTGTGTAAACTTGAATTGTCATCCAGGTCTGTTAGACAAAAACATGAATGTAAACTAAATCTAGATATTGGATAAAATGATGTTTTTATGAGTGGGAAAGGAACACCCCATCCTGTCCAGTAAACCAATATCAAGCCATTTTTTCATTGTAGAGAAAGTAGAAATTTAGGACAATAAAAATAGAAAACAAAGAGAACCAAATTAAAAAGAAATGATTTTAATTGGTGGGTAGGCTTTTAGGGATGGTGGTACATGTATCCTTCCTATCATTTCCATGAATGTCCTAAGTTTTATGGGTATTGGGTTTCTAATCACCTCAGGACATCCCACGATGAAAAAGATCTGATTTTTTATACATGCAAAGGATTAATGTAATATAATTAGTTATAGTAGTTGAATAGATCATATGCATCAATTATAGTAGTTTAGGTGAAACAACTAAAGTAGATTACCTTTCTACTATTTCTTACAGTGTAGGAGGTGTCAGAGGTAGGTTCCTCTGATCATGAGCAATGTGGAAATAAAAAGAATAGGTAGTTGGATCCTATGACTTCAGGAGATTTGAACGGGACCCAGAATACATACGATATGGTGGGTTATTTATAGGTGGATATTAGGTTTTTAGGTTTTAGATAAAATCTTAAGGGATAGGTGATAGATCACCTTGATACACCACAGAAAAGGGGCTCATAGATTGAGGTGATATGTCATGTGTCATGTGGAGGAAGGTTTAGATTCATCGAGTTTCATAGTTGGTTGAAAATGGGTTTCTCACTTTTTTAGTAATTTCAAGAATATTTTGTAGAAAATTGAAGAAAATTGCAAAGAAAGATAACTTGGTATTGTCTCTCAAATTTATATAGAAAAATTATTGAATACCTATGGAGAAAAGGAATATTTTTGTATCAGATAATATAAATAGGAAATTTATGAAAAAGATCTTGTTAAAAGAAAATTTGAAAAGAAAATTGTGCTTTCAGTGTAAAAAGAAGGTTTCTTTGCAAAAAGCCTTAAAGTGAGTGAAACTGGGTGTAAATGAGTGATTTATATATGCAAAAAATATGGCAAAATGTGTAGACATGATAACTATGGAAATTGGGTGGAACATGGAATGGAATCCATCATTAGCCAGAAAATTTGCACTAAAAATGAATTTATGTTCAGTGAGAAAAAATGAGGTGTCAACAGTTAGATACTCTCCCTTTTCACTTGAATATTAATTAGATTGAACATGTGATATTGACTACTCCATTATGTGTGTTACATTTGGAAGTAATTTCTATTAATGATATTAATGTTGAATTATTTAAATTTTTTTTGCTATGATGACTCTACTTGATATATCATAATTGATCAATTATATTTCATATCTTCAATAGCACATATTAGTGTGTTTGAGTGGATGAGTTTAATATTCAAATTAATTAAGGATTGGTTCCCTTCTCCGGTACCTCTCCTCATAATATGGTATTAAAGAACTTTTAGTCAATGAATCTGACTATTTCAATTTTCCTCTATTTGACTATACATAAGCTTGATTGGGAAGTTAGGTGACTGTATGATAGGAATGGGGTGGTGGATAAGGAGTGCATATTGGGAATGGTCCTCAACCGTTCAGGTGTTGTTCTTGAATATTTCCCATAGAGATGACCTTGTCAGACTCCTCAGGATCTTCTTTTGAGGCTTCCTTCTGTTTCTTTCTCCCTTTAGTTTCTTCTACGGGTCCTAAAAATATTGTTTCCTCCTCAATTACTAGTATTAACCCAATGTTTGCAAATGGTGACCCTAGTAGGGCCATGGATGGAATGGTTCTTATTGAGGAGGAAACCCCACATATTCTATGTCAAGAATAGCGTGGACAAACCAGTGTGTATATATTTCTCTTGTGAATCTAGGATAGTGCCACCTTCCTATGTATCATGAGCTTGGTGGAGGCATAAAAGGTATATTACTTGGCTGCTCCAGTGCATAGTGAGAAGGACCCTCTTGAGAGGTAGATGCCTTAGGAACTCCCACAAATTCTTTGTTCTTTTGTCCTCTTGTCTATTAGACTTGCATGTTGTGGACAACATCTCCCATGCAACCGATGTCAAATTGACGGTCTCCACCACTTTTCTTGGGAATCTGGGCTAATTGTTGGTGAGATTGGGTAAAGTATGAGCTTATGACCTTCCTGCAATGTCATGTAATTCACATTAGGTGGATTCAAAAGTATTTTACAACATTATATGAATATGTACTTTGTGTTTGGGGATGAGTCCCTCCATACACATTGTATCTGTATGATATTAAAAAGACTTCCCCTTTTGTATGGGAAGTGCATGAAAGGGGTTTTCCGTGATCTCTTGAGACCTTCTTATGATGAAAGACACTTTTGATGCATCTCTTTTTTTATTCACTTTTAGGTGATCATTACTGTCACTAGCCTGGGCGAGATAGAGGATCTCCCTCATTCTTGGTGTAAGTTGTGGTTGTCAATGTTGTGGTGGAAAATAAAAGGATGGTTGACATGATGCTTCTTAGGGAAGTGTCCCAATAGAATTATTCAAAAGAGGATGGAAGGTGGGGATTCAAGTGGTTTATCAAGATTAAGGTATCCCTCAATGGACTAGTTATTGTTCTCAATCAATGGCTTTTATTCCCTAGGATGTCCTCATCCAGCGGGGTTCCCAAACTAAAACCCTTGGCAGTATCCATGATACGCTTGCTTCCTCTTGGCTTGAAAAATTTCTCCTTGGAGCAGTTGCCCCTTGGAAGCAACAAGTGGTTAGCGAGGAGGGATCCTCGACTTGGCTTCTCCCTATAGACTATAGAGTTGGTATGGATTTTAGTCTAGTTTTAGGTCATAGTACATGGTCGTAACTGTGGGAATGAAAAGAACAATATGGTCTAGATTACGGTCATAGTCCAAGATCATGAATGTCATCTTGAAAGAAGATAAGTGGTTCAGTTTTAGGTCATAGTCCAGGGCATATATGGAAGCATGGTAGAGGGGTAATGATCCAATTCTGGGTTGTAGTCAAGGATGATGGATGGGGGCATTCTTGGCATTGGTAAGTGACATCTCACTTAATGTGGAATAGTTCTCCACTCCAATGGGTTTGAGGAAGGGTTATTTAATTTTTGAAGCATTGTTAGTCTCTAAAGATATTGTTTGATTTTGATAGGATTGATTAATCCTTTTAAAATTATTAAATTTTGAAAGGATTGTTTAACATTGAAAAGATTTTTTGATTTGAGATTGTTAATCTTTAAAATGATTTTTTGAATTAATATTGTTAATATTTAAAAAGATTCTTTGGTTTGCGATTGTTAATGTTTAGAAAGGTTGTTTGATTTTGAAGTTGTTAATCTTTAAAAATATTGTTTCATTTGAGACTGTCAATATTTAAAAAGATATTTTTGGTTCTGAAAGGATTGTTTAATCTTTATAATGATTGTTTGATTTGAAAGGATTATTAATCTTTGAATTGATTGTTTAATTTGAGATTATTAATCTTTAAAACTATTTTTTGATTTGAGATTGTTAATATTTAAAAAAATGATGTAATATTGTTAATCTTTAAAACGATTGTTTAAATTAAGATTGTTAATTTTGAGAAAGATTTTTTAATTTGATATTGTTAATCTTTAGAAATATTGTTTGATTTTGAAATTGTTAATTTTTTTAAGACAATTTCATTTTAGATGGTTAACCTTTAAAAAGATAGTTTGGTTTGAGATTGTTAATCTTTTTTAAATTATTTGATTTGAGAATGTTAATATTTAAAAGTATTATTTTATTTGATACTATTGATCTTTAAAAGATTGTTAATCTTGAGAAAGATTTCTTGATTTGACATTGTTAATCTTTAGAAATATTGTTTGATTTCAAAATTGTTAATATATGAAAAGACTATTTGATTTGAGATTGTTATTCTTTAAGAAGATGGTTTGGTTTGATGTTGTTAATCTTCAAAAACAAGATTGTTTAGGATCTGCACATGGATAGAAATAGTCTTAGATGCTTTTTGAAGCCAAAACATGATATGTAGACATGTTGTAAATGACCCTCCACCTTCTAACCCATGAATTCAGGTCGATATTACGTTCTTAATCAATAGTGACCTATATTGGAGAGGTGGGTCCTTATCTTTTCTATGGGTAGATGAAAATCATCATGGAGTATCTCAGGTTCAAAGGATAAGGGTACTACTCCCAATACACCTCATGATTGTGACAGTTGTAATCAATTACAAGTACTAGGAGAGTGGGTTGCTTTCAATGCCTTTAGACATACAACTTATCAATGTGTTACTACCTTTACTGACATCCCACATCATTTCACATGATCCAATGTGAAGTCGGACACCATTCAATGACACAAAGGTTTGTAGGAGTCTATTGCAAGTGATGGGTTTTAGAATTTTTGGAAGTAAGCCCATAAAGCTTGAAAATAAATTATATGAAGATAAAGAAACAATAGAAGTATGTATGAAGAAAAATCAAATATTTTCCCAACCTACTCCTGCTATTGATCCTTTCTTTTTATTTTTTATTTTTATTTTTTTAAATGAAAGAGCAAGGAAAGAGAGAATGAAATTGTATAGATGAAGTGTGTCCAAAACCCTAAATCAACAAAAAAATGAACAAGATATAATCACCAGAATTGACCCAAAAGTAGTGAGGGGAAGTAGGGATAGAAGATCACCTTGATCCAAAAGCTAGGGGTTGTAATATCAAAGGGATGTGCCACCCTACTCCCTGGAAAAACTCAAAAATAGTCTAACTAAAACTAAAAAAAATTGAACTTTCCTGATTATGCTCAATCTTCGTAACATTTAATTGGGAATTTCAATTATGTCATATTGGTTGTCCCTACTGGGCTTTCTAGTTTGTCACACCCTATCCAAAAAATATAGGAGAGGATATATTTAGAAAAACGCCACCTTCAGGTAGTGAATCTTCAATCAGCAGTTGCATGGAAAATAAAAGAAGGGTGTTTTCTCCACGATGTTTTATATGGAAAATGAGGAAACAATATAAATTGTTGAAGCCACTGTGAAAACTTGAGTTGTCATCTAGGTCTGATAGACAAAAAACATGAATGTAAACTAAATCTAGATATTGAATACGATGATATTTTTATGAATGGGGAAAGAACACCCCATCCTGCCTAGTAAACTAGTATCAAGCCATTTTTTTATTGTGAAGAAAAGAGAAATTTAGGACCAAAAAAATAGAAAACAAAGAGAAACAAATTAAAAAGAAATGATTTTAATTGGTGGGTAGGATTTTAGGGATGGAGGTACATGTATCCTTCCTATCATTGCCACGGATGTCCTAAGTTTTAGGGGTATTGGGTTTCTAATCACCTCAGGACCTCCCACGATGGAGAAGATCTGATTTTTCATACATGCAAAGGATTAATGTAATATAATTAGTTATTGTAGTTGAATAGATCATATGCATCAATTATAGTAGTTTAGGTGAAACAACTAAAGCATATTACCTTTCTACAGATTCTTACAGTGTAGGAGGTGTCAGAGGTAGGATCCTCTGAACATGAGCAATGTGTGAATAAAAAGGATAGTACTTGGATCCTGTGACTTCAGGAGATTCGAACGGGACCCAGAGTACATATGATATAGTGGGGTATTTATAGGTGGATATTAGGTTTTTAGGTTTTGGATAGAATCTTAAGGGATAGGTGATAGATCACCTTGATACACCATATAAAAGGGGCTCACTGATTGAGGTGATATGCCATGTGTCATGTGGAGGAAGGTTCAGATTCATCAAGTTTCATAGTTAGTTGAAAACAAGTTTCTTAGTTTTCTAGTAATTTGAGGAATCTTTTGTATAAAATTGAAGAAAACGTCAAAGAAAGATAACTTGGTATTGTATCTCAAATTTATCTAGAAAAATTATTGAATACCCATAGAGAAAAGGAATATTTTTGTATTAGATAATATAAATAGGAAATTTATGAAAAATACTCTTATTAAATGAAAATTTGAAAAGAAAATTACATTTTTGGTGTAAAAAGAATGTTTCTTTGCAAAAATCCTTTAAGTGAGTGAAACTAGGCATAAATGGGTGATTTATCTATGCAAAAAATATGGAAAATTATGTAGAAATGATAACTGTTGAAATTGAGTGGAGTGTGGAATGGAATCCATCATTAGCCAGAAAATTTGCATTAAGCATGAGTTTATGTTGAGTGTGCAAAAATGAGGTGTCAACAGTTAGATACTCTCCCTTTTCACTTGAATATTAATTAGATTGAACATGTGATCTTGACTACTCTATTATGTGTGATACATTTGGAAGTAATATCTATTAATAGTTTAATCATGTTTTAGGAACTAAGGTATTAGTCCTCCTGTCAGGCATAAGGGTTTTATTCCCTATGCCACGTGTGATATATTTAGGAACTGGGGTTTAATTCTTCTAGCCATGGCTTCTGGTTTATGGAGTCCTACCCTACTTTACATTATTCCAATCTTGCTTTAATCTACATGCTATTCATATTTGTTATGATTTGTGACATGATAAAAGGGCATGAAATTCCTTATTCATAAATTATTTATCTAAGTTAGAATTCATCAATCTTTATTTCACATTCTTTGGATATTTATTATATCTATTTATTTCTCTTGAGCTTACAAAATTTATATAGCCATTTTTTAAGAACACCCATGACATTGTACTTTCATCCTTATCATGCCCAAAAACTTAATTTAGTCCACATATACCGATATTTTCTTATACATACCTTTTATTTCATCTTATCAGTGTTTTTAACAAACCAATCATATGTAGGTGTTGTTGAGGATGATGAATCAATATGACCTTGAACCATGGACTTTGAATGATATCTTGGGATGGCTAGGTTTTTGTCTGCACTGGTAGTTTGTAATAATCTGATGCACCCTTGACTTTTTGTAATACCACCTTGAGGTGAGGAACTATGTAATAAGATTTATGTTGAATTATTTAAATTTTTGTTTCTATGATGACTCTACTTGATATATCATGATTGATAAATTATATTTCATATATTCAATAACACACATTAGTGTGTTTGAGTGGATGAGTTTAATATTCAAATTAAGTAAGGAGTGGTTCCCTTCTCGGGTGCCTCTCCTCATAATATTGTATTATAGCCATTTTAGTTAGTGAATCTAACTATTTTTATTTTCCACTATTTGACTATACATATGCTTGATTGGGAAGTTGGGTGACTATATGCAGGTTTATGTACCTATTCCCGAGTCGTGGAATACCAATCATGGTTTAAATATTGTCTAATTTGGTCACTAGCACTCTTGAAGTCACTTTCATGGTTGAGACTCAGTTTTTGGAAACCCTAATCACCCCTAACCTCTCTATGGTGGTACAAATTTTACTATGTGAGAATTGGATCTCCTAAGTGAGTATTCTAGGGAAATATGGCAACGGATATGGCAATGAAAACAAAAAAAATCTTGCCAAATTCCCCATAACCAGCATATGGTGTCAATACATGTGAAGTGGGAAGGAGGGTTGCAAGGAATATACCTGGTCCTGGAGTAAGTCCAAGGATTATCCTTATAGAGTTGTGCTTCTCTCTCAAGCAGCGCATGAATGGTCGACCATGGTGGCCTCCTAGTGTATCACCATAGACGGTGGTTGATGGTATTCTCCTAGTATGATGGTGATGTCATCCACACCTCTACATTTTCCACGCAGACCACTGGGAAATCTGTGTCATTCTTCTAGAATCGGTGGGAAGGAGTTGTCCCTTTGTTTGTCAATGTGCTAGTGTTGGTTTTTCTACCCTTTGGCTATCTCTCCTTTATATGGGTAAAATGCCTATGGCTCTCACATTACCACAATTTTGATATGAGGAGTCTTGTTATATAAGAGTTTTGAGAACCTTGACCACCCCCCTTTATATAGGAGTGGATGTCCTAGGGTTTCCACAAATCTAGGGACACAATGGGAAAAAATTTCATGAATTTCCAGCTTTTGTAAATCATTAATTGATCTGCAAGACTCCCAATCAGTCAACTAGACACTAGAATCAGTCGATTGGCTATATTTCTATTTGCAAAAGTATTGGATTTTAATGTGACGATCAATGCATGTCATGGCATTAACATAAATTCCTTTGTCTAGTTGGTCGAGTGGACTTTCTATTCGGTCAACTGGACACTCTAGTAGATCGGCTGGCATTCCCAGACAATTGACTGGACACTTCAGTCAACCAACTGACAGTCAACATTTCTTAAGTTGATTATCTAAAAACTTTAGAAACCAAGTTAAATATTATCCATGATCAAACTCCTATTCCAGGTGCATCCTATGTGTGACCCTTACATCCCAAATTACATTGGTAGTTATGGGCATCACAAGCAATGAGTGGTATCTAGAAACACATCATTGCTAGCCAAGTAATTGGAAAGTTGGAGAACAACTTCAACCTATAATTCATGATCAATGTTACCTAATCGTATAGTTCCATTGTCTCTAATATCCATATTGAACTCAAGGCATGGAATCGTCATCCTCTTAATATTCAAACCATTTTCCTTGAACTAGAGTATATTGTATGAGATGCATGTGAGCTCACATATCACATATTTAATCACACGAGTATGGCCATAAGTTTCTTAGTCTCACTTATCAAGTGGCCAGGATATCAAGTCTTGTAGGAGGGAAAAATCCCATCTACAACACTCATAGTCAATCCTCATTTTTCACAATGTACCCAATCACTACCTTTATAGAAACCTTATTTAAGGTCACATTGGATGGTTTTAAGGTTCATCGAACTACATGTGATGACTGTAGTGACTTCAGGTCTAAGAACCACTATCAACACTATCACTTTGAGAGTTGATTTTTACTACCATTACATGGTCATTATGTATCACTCTCAATGTGGGTCAATCCAGTACACTTTCTTTAACAAGTATATTAGTGTTTGACTTGATGACCTATACCATGAATAATGAGACTTTGTCATCATCCAAGTGTGAACCAATTTATATGGTATGTAGTTTAGTGTGAACACAGTTTATAAAGAATATTCCTTGAAGGAAGTCAGAAGATTAGCTAAACTTATCAATGATTGTAAAAGGGTATAATTCCTTCTTCCTAATACATTATTATGTTTCAGGTGGAGTCCATTGTGATACAATATCACGGTCTTGCATAAGGTCCTCAACCTCTTGGTTCAAGTGTTCTCCACATCGATTTTATCAAAGTGCTTTAATACTAGTAACCACCTTTAGCACTTATTCTAAAAGGTCTACATACATCGGTATGTATGAGTCCTAATAGATCACTTGCTCTCCCATTGTTTCCAGTGAAAGGATCTTTTGTCATCTTGACCAACAAACAAGACTCACATGTCTCTATTGGCTAGAAACTAAAAGAGTCTAGATGACCATCCTCATGGATTCTAGAAATGTGCTCTTTGTTTATTTTCCCTAGACGAAAATATTATAGCTATATATCGTTTGAGTCATTGAGTCATTTAGTATATATGTTACACATACTTGTATCAAGAATTGTTGAGTATAGACTATGAAATATTGGGACACTGCCAAAAAGTTCTTATCTTTAAAATGAGCATCAATCATTCATGATAGTCTTGTCCAAACAAGACATATATATAATGTTTCTACTAATGGCAGGTACATAATAGAAATTCACTAATTCTATTAGATTCTCATAGGGTCGAGATAAATGATAGATTCCAATAATAGTGGTAGTAACTCTTTCTCTATGCAGTTCCCCCTTGTCTTTCTTACTTTTCATTGGATCCTACACATCATTATGTGTCTAAGGTTCTTATTTGGTAACATATACCAAGATAATTAAACATATTTATCTCAATAATGTATATTCTTGTAGTGAAGATCTCTATCTCATGCTTCCTATTCCTGAGTTCCCTTAAGGACATATTCCTTTTTCACTTACCCTTCTCCTTATCTTGAGTGTAGAAGAGTTAGACTTTGGCTTAGCCTTAGAACATTTATTGGCTTTATCTTTTACCTTGGACTTCTCTCCACTGATCACCATCATAATTATGTCAATTTAGACGATGGTTTGGCCAAGTTACTCAAGTAATAGTACTCGATAAATTTTCTAGATGATTTAGGAAATGATTGTAGAATCATATCAGTGGCCACATCTTGGAACAAAGGAAATTTCATTTTCTTTAGATGTTCCACATGCCCAATCATATTGGGCTCTAGTGGATCACCTTCTATCATGTTGCACCTCGAGAGCACCTTATAGACATTATACTTTTCCTACTTTGTATGATTCTTAAGATGTGTTACCATGACAAGGATGTCCATGTTTTCAATTTATCTATGCAACTCATATTTAATACATCCTATCATAAGGTCTTTTATGTCTCACGCACCATTTTCATGCTTCAAGTAAGCATCAACTTCAGCCTTAGGCGCATCAGGAGAGGGTTCCTTTCCCATTGGTGTTTTAAGGACATAGAGCTTGCACTCATGGGTGAGAACGTTTCTCAATGTCCTAAACCAGTTATGGAAGTTGATCCCATTTTATTTATCCTACTTAAGAACCGATCACAATGAGAATGTGTTTTCTTTTTCTTTCTACAAAAGAGAATTTTCATTTGTCAATACACTTTTGATTTGATTTAATAATATTGAAGATATCAATTAGGCCTTAATTAATTATTGCTCCCACCATTTTCTTCAAATCAATAGCCCTCACTTATCAATTTAGAAGATTGCAACATACAACCTTCTAGTGATCCATATTTCATGAAATCATGAGTCAGCTTTAGCTAATCACCCACAACTTCACTATTTAGGTAGGCAACTTATGCCAATTTCATCTAATGCAACTCTTTAAATAGATGGTGTGTGAAAATCCTTATCACATACCATTTGTATTCTTCTAGGGACTTAATCTCATTAAGGCCACCTAGTTAATCTTGGCCCAAAAGCCAACATGATAGAATATGCACCCTGCTTTGGTAGACCTACATATTTACCGTCACACTTCCATAGGATAGATGATGCACAACACTTTGACATAAACTACACTTAGTTGATCAATCATTTCATGTGTGCCACTTATTAAAACCATCTAAGAATCAATATTTATTGAGGTATTTTTTATATAAATACATATACATATTCAACCACCACATGCTTAAAATAAGTATCAAAACATACTATATCCAAAATAAAAACATGCAATCATAAATATACGAGAGATGGCCATGGCCATACTAATGAAATTCTTTGAATCCACAAAGAATTGTTATCCACCTATGTTTAAACATCACATGTTACAACCTGTAAAGGAAAGAGTGTTGTGCAAGAAACAAGTTGGTCAGTCAATTGGACTGTTACAGTCAATCAATTTGTTGCCCACGTTGGTAACTAATATTTTACTACCTGTGCACCCCAAAAAGTAAGTATACAATTAGAAAAGTAACTACTTAGACAAAAAAAGTAACTACTTTGTCAAAAAAGTAATTGTTGGACTGATAAAGTAAAATCGGGCAAATTACACAGTAACAATTCTAGACAAAAGATGTAATTGTAATATGTAACAACTATAACTACTATGCATGTAATGTAACTATTTTGAAGGAAATGTAACCATGCACATGTGTAAAGCAAAAAATGCATAAAAAGTAATTATTTTTGGAGCGGGTAGCTACCTACAAGGGTATTAAAGATAAATATATAGTACATTCTCTAGCGCATGTGGTCTTAATCATATATGCACATTACTATTTAAATATTTGCATTGTATGAAACAAAATAAATGATAAAACCAAAAATCAATCATATTGATTAAATCCCAAAACATAGTAAATTGACGTTTCTCTGATACTACTCTAGGGAAATATGACGACAGATGGCAGCAAAAATAAAAACTTTCTTGCCATATTCCCCATGATCAGCGCATCAGGTCAACAACCATGAAGTGGAAAGGAGGGTTGCAAGGCATATATCTAGTCTTAGAGAAAGTCCAGTGACAATCCTTGTAGATTTGTGCTTCTTTCTGAAGTAGCACACGAAAGGTCATCTATGGCAGCCTTCTATTGTAGCACCATGAATGGAAGTTGACAAATTTCTCTTTGCATGATTGTGATGGCCTACACACCTCTACATAGTCCATGTGGACCACAATGAACTCCACATTGTTCTTCTAGAATCGATGTGAAGGATTTTTCCCTTTGTGTTATCAACGTGCTAGTGCCAACTTTTCTCCCCTTTGGCTGTATCTCCCTTTTACGGGTAAGATGCCTCTAGCACTCATGCTGCTGTGATGTTGAGATGAAGAGTCTTGACATACAAGAGTGTTGAGGGCCTTGGCCACCCCCTTTATATTGGAGTGGATGGGCTAGGGTTTCCACAAATCTGGGGACACAATAGGATGGATTTCACGAATTTTTGGATGTTGTGAATCACCAGTTAGTCAAATGGACTCCTATTTGGTCGACTAGATAGTACAGTTAGTCGATTGGTTATTTTCCTATTCACAAAAGTACTAATTTTAATGTAACGATTAATGCACATTATGACGTCAGCATCAATTCCTTTATCTAGTCCTTATGATCATTTTATCAGTCGATTGGACTTTCTGTTAGTCGAGTGGACACTCTAGTCGATCGTATGGCATTCCCATTCGGTCTACTAGACACTCAAGTCAGACAACTGACATCTATCTTGTTTAAGTTGATTATATGAACACTTTAGTAACCAAGTTAGACCTTATCCATGAGCAAACTCCTATTCGAGGTGCATCCTATTCTTGTGACCATATTGGTCCCAAATTACGTTGGCAGTGATTGTCCATAACTAGATTATGACATCACAAGCAATGAGAAGTATCTAGAAACACATCATTGCTACCCAAAAAATTGCAAAGTTGGAGAATATCTTCAACCTATAATTTGTTTTTAGTGTTACCATGATAGTATAGTTCCTTTGTCTCTTATATCTAGATTTATCTTGAGGCTTGGAATCATCATCCTCTTAATATTCAACCCATGTTCCTTGAATTAGAGTAGACTGTATGAGATGCATGTGAGCTCACATATCACATATTGAGTCACATCAGTGTGGCCATATGTTTCTTAGTCTTTCTTATCAAGTGGTCAGGATATCAACTCATGTAGGAGGGAAAAATCCCATTTACATCACTCATAGTCAATCCCCATATGTCAAAATGTACTTGAGCACCACCTATATGGAACCCTTATTTAGGGTCACTTTGGATGGTGTCAAAGTTCGTCAAATGATATGTGACGAGTGTAATGACTTCAGGTCTAAGAACCACTATCACTTTGAGAGCTGATTCTGACAACCATTATATGGTATGCATGTATCACTCTCAAGGTCAGTCCATCTGATACACTATTCTTTAACAAGTACATATGTTCTTGACTTGATATCCTATATCATGACTAAAAAAAATCTATCATTAGACAATACACAGTCTAGCCTTATGTATTATTGTCATCTATTTTTATTCCACATTAATATTCGACTGGAAAATAATAAGTATGTATGTAATCCTATCTTACATATGATCTCATTGTTCAGGTCCTCAACCTAAAGACGTATGTCATCGAGTATCATCATTCCTTATACATCTTCCATTCTTGTGCCATCATCTCAGGATGAGACAAACATAATAGATAGAATCACCTTTATTATTATCAAATCAAGTACATGATGTCCCAGTATTGTCATCATTTGATTGTCTCTCTAGGCATATTTATCAATAAGTAGTTGATATACCCTAATTTTGATGGGGTGTTAGTTCAACCAATGTAGTGTGTGTGCTGCCTTGAACATGCATAGCTAGTTCTTGCTTTAAATCCTTCTATTTATTCTCTTTTAAAAATGATTTGACTATGTAAACTTTGAGAACTAAGCATGCATGGATAGAGAATGTCGGACCCTGACTTAGGTTCTATAGATATGATGTAGATCCATTATGATTAGGTGGACCTTTCCGTCAGTATGGTTGCTTTAGTATAGTTATTCTAAAACCTCTCTACCTAGGGTACCAGATACTACCTTCCATAAGTTCTAGTTTTCTCTTACACTAGGGTTATGTAGGAAAAGTTATTAGCTTTTAATCTAGATCTCTATGAGTTCATCTATTTCACATTAACCATGCAAGGGGGAAACATAGAAAATTCTCTTAGGGTATATCAATCATAATTATCTAAAAATACTAATTTTGGGTTTCTCATATAGTTCCCTTAGACTTGTAAAGCCTAATCTTTTCCTATATGGTTGGGTGACTTGAGAACTCCTCAATGTCCCATGATGAGATTATGTGTTCCCTGATAGGATCGAGTACTTTCAAGAAAGGTGATGCATAGTGTATGTGGTAACCAATAAGGACTAGTAGAAGTTGACATCAAGAAGAGTAAACAATATCCCTCTATCCTATGTTATAACCAGACATAGTTTTGGTATGCCCTTCCATACGTTTAAGATATTAGATTCTTATGATTGAATGAAGTGATGGTAAAATAGTCAATATTAGTTTCATATGGTGGAAAGTTGTTGACTTGATTCTCGCATTGATTTTTGGTCTATTTTCATTTTTACACAACAAAATTTTCACCATGAAACTTACTTTTCATTGTCATACTATATGTACAAAAAGAAACCTTTTTTATAATTAATGTGGGTTTCATGAACCAAGTCACCACCATATGAAGTTTTAGAAGTAAGAAACCCATTACGAAGGAACTCACCTTGATTGGTAGGTCAATTTTAAAACCTAGACATAAGTATGGAATAATGAGTAAGAAGAGGTTTTGAATACATATGACATAGTCATGAGGTGAAGTAATTATTGTCTCTTGATAAATCCTATACCAATGGATAAATTAGTAAGTGCCACTAATTTAAAATCTAATCTAGTCAAACACAATAATGGGATAGGTTATGAATGAATGAATGTTGAGGATGAAATTATTTTAAGGGTGGAATCTTGTAAGACAATGAATTTTGTTGATAAATCTATTTTTATCTATAATTAATGATTTTCCTCAACATCTGTTTTAGTTTCTTGATTCATATTTGAATTTTTTGTGTCTAACGCATTCACTCCACATTTGAGAACTTATTTCAATATAGTTCCTAAATCTAACCCCAACCACCTCACTATGATTTCATGCAATTAAAGATGTGGAATTTAAAATAGATTGAATAGACCAAGCATGAATCAAGTAACTCAATTTATCAACTAATGAGTTCAAAATATTTTAAAAATATTCATTGAATCAAATAATACCAATTTTTGAAGTAATTAACAATGGAATAGAAATAGATCATGTGAGAGAATTTACATATGGATATAGTAATTTTAGAAACTAGCTCGTTAGAAAACAAGCTAGGTAAAAGATTGAATATCAAATATAAGTTTTAGAATATTAGATATACAGTCTGCAAACAACTCTTATAAGGACTATTAGCTTACCATTAATACATTTAATAGGTTAGTTAGGAAGATTTGATGACCTTCCTTCTGTGGTGATGCCCATAGCGGTAGTTATGTGAAAGGATACACACTACTTATTCCTCATGATAATGTAAATTTTGACTACTAATCTGTCCACTTTGATTTCCAAATTTGTTCTTAACGATAGGCTTCATGAGATCTCTAAAATGAAGGAATGGCATTGTCACCACCTCCTCAGATGAACAAAATACCACACTAGAGTTGGGCATTCAGTCACACCTCCATATGAATGAGAACACCCTCAATTTTCATCGCCTATTTCTCCCTTATGCTCCCTACGACAATCCATACACATAAACCTATCCCTAGATCTCGCAAGTGACCAACCAAAATGATCCTACGTATCAGTTGATGAAAAACCTACTAACCTAGGTGCTTGGTCTCCCCAACAATATGAAGTTCTCTATCATATACCCTTAAATATCTTTAAATTCTACCCTTATATCACCTCATTGTCCATCCAACTCGTCCCTAGGAACTAAGGTAACCTACTCCCAAAGGTAACCCCCATCTAGCCATTATTTCAAGTCTAAAGATAGAGAACTTCATATTCGAACTAAATTGCACATGTACCAACTCGCCTCTCCAATATCTCTATAATCTACATCACATCACCAAGACTGATGTAAAGACTTGAAGAAGCTTAAGGAAGGAGACAAACATAACTTCTATGGATTCTATTTACTTCAATGATCTATAGTTGATCTGACTCTTTGTTGTCATCTTTTGAGGAGTTCCACCACCATGGTTGAAGACTGGTCTTCTTAGATAAGTTCTTGATCCAACTATGGTTCTTAAAAATAGAAATAACTTAATCGAGTACATTAATGGATTACTGTATATTAGTGAAAGCATGTCCATGAGGTTATTATTATCATATGTCTCATATTTCCTAATCCAACTAGCATGATTAATACAATGATTAAATTTGATCTATCAATAGAATACCTCAACAACATAAAACTTAGTTGAATTTCAAATCAAAAACTCATCTACCACCCATATGTATCACATTGGTGTATATATATCAGTACATATATGCATGTGAGTATACTAATACTAATAAATACCAAATATGAATTCAATATAATATGTAATGGATATATTAATAAATAATTAGATGATAATAAGAGTATAATAGTTAGGGATGACAATAATAAATATTACTAATTCGTTTTCCCTGATACTTGTCATGTTAGTGCTTATATAAATGTGCATGTGTTAGGTATTAATAAGATTTTAAGTGGCGATTCAAAATTTTGAGTAGTGATTAACAAGAAAATTCAGCATAATAATCTCATTACTTTCATGAAATATAAACCCTAGCAACCCCCACCACACACACATAAACACACTTGTATATATATATATATGTTTGTGTGTATACATACATATATACAGATATATAAATATATATACGTATATATATATATATATATATATATATATATATATATATATATATATATATATATATATATATATATATATATATATATTTATTTGTTTATTTATTTATATATATATATAGACCATTCATTCACTACTCGTGCAGGTAACTAAGATTAGTTACCCATGCATCTATTTGGTAATAGGAAGGAACATATTTGTAATGAGACAACCAATTTTGTAATAAGATGACCAAAAATTTAATACAAAGACTCATTTTGTAATAGTACACAAACTGTTGTTATAAATATCATTTTTACTATTTTTAGAGGGAGAATAAATATTTCACTCTATATTTACAAAATGAGTCATAGTATTACAATTTTGGTTGTCTCATTATAATTCGGTGCCTTCCTATTATCAAAAATATCAACAGATAACAAAAGTTAGTTACCCACATAGGAAGTGAATATATATCCATATATATGTGATGGTAACTAGAACTACATATGGATATAGGAAATACCCTATCTTGTTTAATCTATGATAAATTATATGGAATATTAGAGAAATAGTATTCTTAAGAAGGTCAAATTATAGACATAAGTATAGATGGCATGTTGGTAAGGACTATTAAAATCTACTACAAATCATCCATATAACGCAACACTGTACGCAATGAATATTCAAGAACTAGAGCATGTTAAATATGATGATAGGAGTAATACAAAATCATATGGTTTTAGAGATAGTATAACATTTCAATACCCAAATTTCTTGGAATGCATATTATTACCCACACATGTATGTAACCTAGCCATATTTAGACTCATGTGACTAAATATGGATCTTAAAACTAGAATGGATATCTAATAGATCATAAATTCACTAAATAAGAATGAAAAAACCTAATATGTAATTGATGAGATGTAGAATAATAACAATATATACACACACTAGGACTTTATGCACATGCTCTCTTTATTTCACTAAGATAGTGAGTGAGTTTTTGGGGATGAGAACTTGACTTCTGGACCAAAAACATATAAACAAAGTTAGTCTTTAACCTTGAAGATTGGGTATGTGCTTCCATCCTATTTTTTGGGCATTTGATGACTACAGTTTAAATTGTTATATATGAGTCATATTTGGGTACAACATCCTTTTTGAATCTCTTGGATCCTTTTGGAATCTCAGTTAGTAGTTACATATTTCTCGATTGATGATTATTGAAATCCTAGTTTTCATGTATATTGATTTTATGACCCAATTTCTATATTTGGATGCTCTCATCCATCTTGCACTTGAGTAATAATTGTATTGAACTTGTGATCCTTCATACTCTATTCTGCATGTGATATTTGGACAATATCTATTAGTAGTTTAACTATTGTTTAGGAACTAAGGTTTTATTCCTCCTTCCAGGCACTAGGGTTTCATTCCCCCTTCCATATATGATATAGTAGGGCACAAAGGTTTTATTCCTCCTTTCAGGCACTACAGTCTTATTCCCCCTTCCAAGTTTTATATGTTGGGAACTAAGGTTTTATTCTTACTGCCATGGATTGTGCTTTATGGTGTCCTACTCCTACTTTAGATTATCCTAGTATTATTTTGATCTACATGCAACTTGTATTTTTTATTTGTTAGATGATGTAAGGGTCAGAGATATCTTATTTATGAATATTTTCTTCAAGTTTAAATGCATATGTATTTATTTCACATTTATTGGACATTTCTACTGGTTAATTTCTCTTGAGCTTACCCAATTGATTTAGCCCTATTTGGCCCTTAACACCTTTAACATTGTACATTTATCCTTATAATTACTATACATTTAGTTTAATGCACATATACCAATTTTTTCTGATGCATACCCTTTGTTTCCTCTTTTGTGTCTTGCTACCAAACCACCAAGTTGTAGGTGTTGTAAGAAATGATGGGTCAAGAGGACTTTGAACCGTGGAATTTGAAAGATAGCTAGGTATGACCATGTTTTCCTATGCACTGATCCTTGGTAATATTTAGATGTATCCTGGAATTTTTCTAATACCACCCTTGAGGTGAGGAACTAGTAATGAGATTAATGTTGAATGACTTAGTTTTTACACCATTATAAATTACTTTGTTTGAAATATCATTCTTTAGAAATACAAATTCATATTTTCCATCATACATATCAGTGTGCTTGGATTAATGGGATAATGCTTCAACCTAATAAGGAGTGGATCCCTTCTTGGGTCCAACTCCTTACAAACTTCCTACTCGTGGTCTTTGATGGTTCTATGTGAACTATGGTTAGGCTATACATTAACAATTCCTTTAATTAGGGATCCTACTCATAAAATAATTATCTTTACCATGCCTTAGTACCAAAGTAATCCAAAATTTAGGATTATCTTCGTTTGGTTATTAATACACATTAGGCAAAAGGATATTTAAAACATATTTAATTACCTAGACCTAATATCAAAGAAACATATAGTTAATTCATTAATTACTTATAGATGTCACATAAAACTTGTATTTATATCAAATTTCTCCATGCCTCTAATTTTATTAACATTCCAAATAAAGTTATCATGAGTTATAATGTTAGGTACATGATACTAATTCTATAATTTGCATTCTAAGGAATCAATCGCAATACAAGGACATCAGAAACTTAGGGTTTTTTATTTTCAACTAGGAAACATATTGATTTTAATATTTACTAAAACTAGACTTAGAAAAGCCAAGAAAAACCATGTTGCCACAACCTTCCCTTCTCATAATATTTTTTCTCTAAAAGTTCAGCCTTGCTAGGGAAAAGATATGGATCTGTTTTCACCATAATATTCTTCATTTCCCATGCTACATCATCTTCTCCATGTTTTTTCCACTACAAATTGACCATCACTATATTTTTTCTAGATATCCTTCACTATATTCATGATTCTAACAGGTGACTCTTGATAGATTACTTTATCTTTCAGCTCTATCAGTTTAAAGTATGAGATGTGAGTGGGGTCCTTCACATATTGCTTTGGGTTGTAGAACACATCATGTGTTGCACTATGTTGTGGAGGTAGGGACAACCTATAATCTCTTCCAATCAAGTCTACAATCTTGAACAAACTGTTATTTTGGAGATTCAATTTCCACATTTTTTGTGATACCATAAAGGGGCCATATTTTTAGGAAAAACACAATCTTCCTCACAAAAGGTGTAAGATCATATGTTTAGCATCTTCGTAGGATTTCTTCTGATCTTGGGAACTCTTCAACCTCTGCTTGATGAAAACAACCATATATGTGCAATTGTAGCTTCTATGGCTTTAGCATCATCTTTTTGTGTATTTCATCCCATTGAAAAGGTGAGACGAATGACCACACATACAAATCCTCGTGCAAGGGCATCCCATGCTAGCCTAGAAGATATTTTTATACATGGACTCAAATAATGGTATATATTGGTCCCACAACTTGGCTCGATCTAGGATGTATGCTCTCAACAAGTCCTCCAAGGTTTGGTTCATCTACTAGGATTAGTTGTATGCCCAAGGATGATGTGTAGTGATAAAATTTAACCTCATACCTATTTCCTACTTAACTTGTCTTCATAACTTTGACATGAATTTTGGATAACAATCACAAACAACTGAGCTTAGGACACCATGTGGTCACACAATTTTTTGAATGTACAACTTGACCAAGTTTGATGCCTTGGAAGTTTCTTTGCATGCAAGGAATTTTTCACACTTGCTGGAAGACCAAGACCCTCCACAAAGTCCATGGTGATCTGGTACCACTTCCATTCCAAAATTTCAATGAGTTGAAATAAACCACCTGATTGTTGGTGTTTTTCCTTTAGCTTCTGGAAAGTAAGGTAGATGTCCATTAATAGAGCTATATCATGCCTCTCCACTAGAAGTATAATTGTAGGTCCATGTACATCTTGGTGGTGTTGAGATGTATGATGTACTTGGACCCATTTTCTTATTGTAGGATATGAGTGTTCACCATTCAAGAACCTATATACAGTGCTTGTATCTGACTCCTCCATCAAAGCCCATAGATAGATGGGTTTGGGGTTTGGTAAGAAGACTCTTCATCTATTCAAAAGTAGGGCATGACTTTTGATCTATTAGAATCTTTAAGAGAAGGTCAAGGAGAATCTACATGTTGGCCAACCAAAACTAATAAAGAAAGGGTTTTGGACTTCACCAAAAAAACTCCTCAAGTCACTTCCACTCGGTAGACAAATTTAAGTCACACATCACCTTATTTCATGTATCTAATGCACTAAGGGAATTGGGCATAACATCATCCTTACCATGGTGGTAGGCTATTTTAAATTTGGAGCCTTTTATATACCCTATATATCACCATTGACACCAATTTAGATCCTTCTTGGTAATTGTTGATTGCCAAGGGCAAACAAGTTTTAAATAATTAATTCTCTCAACTCCTCAATCACCCACAAGTATATGGGATCAATTGTAGCCGAGTTCAAATCACATGGAGCTAGGCTATCTAGGTACAAAACTACTAATTTTCTATAATCTAGGTCGGTTTCAATTAAAAGGTTGGTTTGGGTCAAATTAATTTTGAATATGAAACAAAGAGAATTAAAATAACTAATCACTTGGACAAAGATTAAAATCAGATCATGGGAATCTTGGATATGGGATTTCACTTCCACATCATAACCCAATATAGAACCATGAATTCCATTTTTATTAATCTATCTTCAAAAGGTAGGTTTATATCATCTAAATACATCTCCCTATGATATAAGATAGTCCTAACCTTGTATAGCATTGCCATGCATATACATTGATTCAAACTACATCCTACAATTCTCAACACAATCCTAGCCATTCCCATGGTCAAGGACATGTTGTCAAAATAGTTATTCCCTAGCTCTTAATATATATTCCCAAAAATAATAAGAAGCATAAAACATGTAAACATGATGGCCATCCATGCATACAAGAAGATAACCACCATAACTCATTTTGATGCAGAAGATTAACTAATATCAATCATGAAATTATAGCGACTTCCAGTTATGACATTGGATATACTCTCCCATGTCTAATAAAGGGAGTTTACTCACTCATTTTGAGAAAATATAGGCACAAATAATAAGTCATTGAAAGAAAAATGAGTAGAAAGAGAGGTATACAAATGAATTTGTGACAGTGAAGAATAGATGGATATCTCTGGCTAAGAGGTCAAGATCCATCTCTACAAATGCTCCTTGCTTCAGCAACCTTCTCTCTACAGCTTCGGGAAGGAATAAAGAAGAGAAATGCAGTCAAGAATGGGTTCTCTCCTAAGAAATCCTAGTTTTCTCTCCAAAATCACCCTTCAAAGCTTTAGCATCTTCTCTGGTCTCTAACTACTCCAAATGATACGTGGTGTGCTTCTCAAAGAGAGTCTTTCATTATGCATAATGAAAATAAACAATGGTTTTTAAAAAGTACAGAAAATAAGCTTGGCATGCCATGTTTATAAGTTAACACGACGTGTCAGATTCACTTTTCAAATAAGCAGGGACATGATCGCAAATGACACACTGGGTTGACAATCCACATGGTGTAAGGAGGATTATTTGTCAAATTCTAGATTTTTTTATCCATGTCGTGTAGATGGGACACACATCGTAGCTGAGATTGATTGAGGGTTGGCTGACTAAGAGTCACACGCTGTGTGGAGTAGTCCACATGTAGTGTTGCTAGTTATCTTTTGAATATTTAACTCCAGGAATTGGGGAAACTTAGGAAATGCCAAAAAGATTAGATTTTTGGCATTTTTTCTTTTATTATGAGTGGAATGTAGGGTACCCACAATTTAGACCATGACACGAGTAATATCAACAAGAAGCAAAACATCCTAGCTTAAATTGGAGTAGAAATATGGTTAAATTGAGTGAATTGTGCAATTAAACGACATAGAAATGTGATATGATTTGTGCACATCAAATCTCCCTACACATGAACCATTGCTTGTCCTCAAGAAAAAACAACTGGATAAATGGCTAGAATGAACATATGGGTAAAATTCATATCTATATGAATCTTAATTGATAGATCTCAAAATGGCAATTTTTATTATTTAAATATGTAACTAAACATGAAATAAATTCTAATTCTCAAGATAAGATTTTAAGTTCAAATAGACATTAAATTTTCTTTGAAAGAATCAACTAGAGAGAAATTAGTAGAAACAATATAACAAAGACAAAAATATAATGATTTGCCACAAAGCTCAAAGAAATGAATTTTTCCATCTTCCTACAATGACATTGTTATTCAAGAAAAAAAATCAATGTGATTTCACTGTATGGTACTTGGTTTCTAAAATAGACCTATGCACATGTGGAATGCCATTTGGGGATTTATTTCCCTCTTTCAAACGTTATCCCCAACCTTCATTGGGTTGGTGGACATTGTGGGCGACTTAGCCATCTTTTATGGGGTCTGGATATTTAACTGAAGATCAGATATCTCCCTTTTTATGTGATTTGGGATCCTCTTTGGAACTACATGGTCCTGTGTTGATTCACCCTCTGATTATTTCAAGTCATGCACAAAAATACTCATTTTTGTAAGAATTTTCAAGTAGAGCGGTGATAAATAGATTATAGGGATGGCAAAGTCATCTTGTTGCTACTTAAAGATATAAATTTGAGAAACTCAAAGCATTTTGAATGATTACATGGTTTAATAACACGAGTGAGAGGATTGCAAATCATGTTTAGCCAGATACCTAAATATAAAGATGAATAGCCAAAAAAATTTAAAAAAATATTACATGATTTATGTTGAATTTGTCATCATATAGCCATGATCTTAACACAATCTGATGGTTCAAGAAGTAGGATGAATTGATAAAAAAAATTCACTCAATAATCATGCAAGGATGATAAAAGAAATGGATAACATGAAAACAACAAACTAAATGACATAAGCAAACAACATGAAAAGTAAAACTAAAACTACCGGTCGGTTGTACCCTCCCCCCAAGTTTGAAATTTGTAGTGTCCTCACTACTCATTAAAAAAATGAAGACTTTTACAACTAGATACCTCACGTGCATTAGAAATTGGGGTCAAAACCATCTTGGGAAGGTTGGAAGTGCTCTGGGAATAAGTCGGGGTTGATGATGTCCATGGAGGAGGGTCCTACAGGTGGAGATGGCTGTTGAGGATGGCCATAATGACCTTGAGAGATGTGCCTGGAATCCATCATGGTCACCACGGTGTGCATGTCCACAGCATTTTGGTACAGGTCAGTGTACAACTAAGAGATCTGAGAGATGAGAGTATCATGATCGTCAAGTCTGTATTGTACATACCCATAGAGGTTCCTCATATCTGGGTACCTCCAAGTGATGTTTGTCTATGTACCTATATAAGGAGGTGGTGGAATGTTAGCCCTGGCGGAGGATGACTTGGTTTGTGTTCCTGTAGAAGGTTTGTCATTCTAAAAATACTTCTAGTTGGCTCTGTCTTTGAGAGTTGTGAGGGTAGGGTTTGTCAACTGGATGATAGAGGATTTATTGTGAACCTTGTGGAAGAGATTTCCATTCTTATCTTTGCTCAACAAACTAGAGGAAATGAGACAATCACAATCCACACATTTCTAGGAGATCAACAATAGATAGATCAACCATCAAGGAAATAGCAAGTTTGGTTATAGTACCCCCTATCATGATATCTCCTTTTGTTTCTTTCTCAATATTTACATTTCATGAAAGTAAATGATGCCTAATGTTTGTATCATATTTGTGCAACATAGACCATAGGAAAAATAAGTCAAGTTTACTAACAACACCTTATGTTTCCTTTCATGCAAAAACATGTGCTGAAAAGGTGGTGAATGTAGCTAAGAATCAGGTTGTGAACATGAGACACTCTAGAACTTGCATGATTGTAGGAGTTTTCTTCACTTACCTAGCCCCAGAAAGTGACGGGATCAAATTGTTCTAGCAAGATGATATTGCCTTCATAATCAAATTCCAACAAGGTGCAAAACCGTTTGAAAGTTAGATTGAATGGTTTTTTCATCACACAAAATGAAATCAGTACAAATGGTTCATGCTTATTAGATGGGTCCTCTGCTACTTTGAAGGTTGATAAAAACTCATAATTCAAGAGAAGGTATGTAGCAACACAATTTAAACAACATAAGCCCAGGCTAATAAAAATAATATATTCCTTAGCTTCATTGAGAATTCCTAGCCTATCCATATCATTATTGTGTGCAAACTAGTCGGGACTACCTGACAAGAGGCAAGGCAGCAGAAGATGACATCTTCATCAATATTTAGCATAAAGTGCACCATGGAGATGTAGGGTGCATAAGAGGAAGATGCCTCAGGGTCAGGACGAACTCGCTTGGTGAAAATATTTGTTCTTAGCATTTTGGTAGTTGTTGGAAGAGTCTACATGACATGGTAGGTCAGTCACATGGTGTGTTGATTATTATTCTTCTTCAACCTATACTGAGACAAACACATCGTAACAAGGAGCATTACTATGTATTGCAGTGGCAGAAGCACATGTCCGATATGAGAAATGGGGTACGGCTTGGATGAGGTCTTCATGGCATGGATCACAACTGATCTCAACATGCTTGTACTTCAATCTACATATAGTAGATGATGGAGGTCGATGGCTATCATCCTTCTTCCATGAGGCGATGAGGTGTGGCTGGAACAGAGGGTGTAGATAAGGGCAGTGGCTACAACTATTGTTTTTTATCGTGATGTGGAAGTGTGGAGATTAAAAGTGGTGGGTGGCAAAGGAGATCCCATGGTGTGTGACAGTGTAGGTCCACGGCATGAAGGCAAGGTCTCTTTTATGGTAGGAGAGTCAGCTACATGGTGTGGGTCTAAGAGGAAGTGAACTGGTTTTAGGGTTCAAAACACATAAGTCGTGCATGGACACACCATAAGGTTGCACCACACAGTGTAACAAGTAGGCAAAATCATCCCAAAATCTACAAAGGCACACTTCATAATCAAATCCACATGGAGTAACGGGCCAAGTCTGTCAATAACTTAAAATTTCCTTCACGAGCTTCACACTATGTGGCTGGTGTCGATACGCCATAAGGTTGTTTCCCTATGAAATTTGGTGACTTTTTCTCCCAGAATACACACAATGTAGATGACTCCAACACAGCTAATGGTGTGTGTCTGTAAAACTTCAATCTTCATCAAATAATTCAACACGCCATGTGGAGTGATCCATACACCATGTTGTTGAATTTTTTTGTAACATTGAATTTCTTTGATCTTGGCCACATCGTGATATTGATCTACACAGCTTAGGGGACAGTCTCTGTCAAGTTTTATGAATTCAAGAAATTAGATACACGGCATGTTGGGTGGTCCACATGCCGTGTTGTAGCACAATTTTTGCACATCATTTCCTCCTTTCTCTTTTGACAGAAACAAGCATAACCTACAAAATACAAGTGATTACTTGATGTTCACACACAAATTCATTAGTATAGCACCATAAGGTCTAATTAGGAAGCAATTGACTATATCTAAACAACATTAAAGTAAATAACACAAAGAAAACTGTCTAAATGTGGGGAAGTTTCCCTCAAATGCCTTTCATTTAGACTTTGGAAGTAGACTTGATTCTTCATTAGTAAATTTCTATGAGGGAGCATGAGGCTCTCTATTCTATCTTCTCTCCTTTAGTGTAAATCTTGCAATGTTGTCCATTAACCTTAAACATCGATTGCTTTCCATGCAGCTCTACCATCCCATATGGATAAACTTTCAAGACCAAGAAGGGTCATGACGACTTGGATCTAAGCTTCCCTGGAAAGAGCTTAAATCTTGAGTAAACAGCAACACTTGATCGCCTTCCACAAAGTATCTTCTTGTCATGTTATGCCTTTGTTTGCTCCTTATAAATCCTTGCATTTTCATATGTGTCAAGCTTGAGCTCCTCAAGCTCTTGAAGTTGCAACAACCATTTTTCACTTGCTTTCTTAATATCAAAATTAAGGAACTTAATGGCCCATATGGTTTTATGCTCTAGCTCGAAAGGAAGATGGCAAGATTTTCCATACATGACCTTGAATGGTGTGGTATCGATGGTAGTCTTGTATGCAGTTTGCAATGCCCAAAGAGCATCATTCTAGCTTGAGTTCCCAATCTTTCTTTAAGCTTGAAACTATCTTCTCAAGGATGTTCTTCAGTTGTCTATTAGACACTTCAACCTATCCAGCTGTTTGGGGTGATATGGAGTAGAGATTTTATGTGTCACTCCATATTTGGTGAGAAGATTGTTGAACTTTTCTAACTAAAATGTGTCCCTCAATCTAAAATCACAGCTCTTGGAACTCCGAAATGAGGAAAAATAACATTCTAAAATAGCTTAAGCACCGACTTGGCATCAGGATGAGAGGAATTTCATATCGCTTTGATATCCCACCGGTTCGTTGGCATTTATCACGTCCTTTGACATAAGCATGTACATCTCAAACCAAGGTTAGCCAATAAAATCCAGCTTGATGGATCTTTGTAGTTGCCTTCACTCCCCCAAAGTGACATGTGTAGGAAGAAGAATGACATCCAGGTCTGTCAACTACATAGAGTTTCTCTATGGGAAGGTAATCATCAATAGGCAGTGTATCTTTTGCATCTACAGTCACTCTAGAAAGGTGATTAATTGTTTTTAGTTCCCTTCTTATCCTTGATCTCCAGATCAAATTCTTGAAGCAGAAAAATCAAACGAATCAAGTGTGGTTTAACGTCCTTCTTGTTCAGCAAATACTTGATGGATGCATGGTCAATATAAACCACAACTTTAGATCCCACTAGATACTGGTGAATTTTTTTGAAGGCATATACTATGGCTAGCATCTCCTTTTCATTTGTGGCATAGTTTATTTGGGCCTCATCAAGTGTCTTATTGGTGTAGTGGATAGCATGCAGCTTGTTTTCCTTTTGTTGACCAAGTACAAAGTCATTGGTGTAGTTTCTTGTGTCGCACATCAGTTCCAAGGATGCATTCCAATCTGGTGGTTGAATGATTGGGGCTAAGTGAGAGCATTCTCAAGATTTTTGAAGGCATCTTGACATTTATCATTGAACAAAAAATCAACATCCTTTTCATGTAACAAGCATAAGGGATTAACTATCTTGGAAAAATCTTTGATGAAACTCCTATAAAATCATGCATGGCCAAGAAAACTTTGAACATCTTTGACGTTTGATAGGGTAGACATTTTCTCCATTGCTTCCACCATTTACCTATCAAATTCAATGCCTTTGTTAATAATCACATGTCCTAGTACTAATCCAGATTGTACCATGAAATGGCACCTTCTCCTAGTTTAGTACTAGGTTACCTTTTTTGTTGGGTTTTACAAGGTCAGAGTAGGAAGCAGAAATAAAAAATTTACTTGATCATAAACCCATAACTAGCAGATCACATCAATGTCTATGTAATGGAAAGGATGGTTTTAGCAAGATATACCTGGTCCTGAGGCTTGCTCAGTGACAAAACCCCATAGCTAGTGTGGTATTCAACCACTTGTCTTCGACAACATCTGTACAACTCCTGGTCTTGACCCAGACGGTGGTTGACTGTCGACCTCCTAAGCGGAAGAAGTCTCCTACCTCTATAGATATTGCACACAGACTACTAAGAACTCTAGTCATCCTGAAGAATGGACTAGAAGGAGTTGTCCCCTTCTGTCGGTGTACTAGTCACTGACACACTCTCCCACCACCAATTGCTTTTCTACAGTTGTCTTCCCCTCATTGTTCCTCCCTGGATGGGTAGAACTTGTTTGGGCTTTCTCGGTTACTACAATCAGAGAGGACAACAACTTTGCATAGCAACTGATGTTCTGAGTTGTGTCTCTGGAGAAGCCCCTTGTACCCCTCTATTTATAGTAGAGGGCAGGATCAGGGTTCTCAGTCTGTGTGGGAGTAGAAGGGTCCAGAATTTCCATGTAAATTCACACTGCGACAGGCGAATCGATCATTTCGTAATTGAAACGATCATTAGGAAAGGTGAGTCGATCAGTTCACTAGTGAACCAGTCAGTTGGGAGTGTGAGCTGATCGTATCACCCTGTGAACCAATCATTTCACTTCCCAGACCTACATGCAATTACCTTTCCTTGTTCGTTTCTAATTAATGTAAATATTAATTCTTGTCCCAATCAAATTGAACAAGTGAAATGAAAAACTTTTCTCACAAATCGGGAAAACCTAATACTACTCGTTTGGTCCAAGTGAACCGACCGGTTCACCAGAGTGAATTGGTCATCTCACTGACCATGAGTTGATCGGTTCACCCAGTGAATCGGTCGATTGGTGGTCTAGATTGTGCAGAACACAGTCAATTCAGTTCTCAATCAATCTAACACTCTAATCAATTGGTTCAACACTTGAACTTGATGATTATGAGTCAAGTCTATTGATTGAATGTTTGATTGAGTACCCACACACTTTAGTAATCAATCTAAACATCATTTAAAGGTTGTCACAATACTTTTAGTAAGACAGAAGATTGATAACGATGCTCGCAAACCAATTTATGATGTCTCTATCACTGACGTTCATCAAGTAGGCCACATGAATTGGCTGGTTGGCTGGATAAACTCCTATTCCAGGTTAATCCTTTGTGTGTGACCCTAGAGGTCCCATTTCATGTTGGCAGTGAATGCCCATAACTAGCTTATGACATCACAAGCAAAGAGCGATACCTAGTTGCACATCATTGCTACCCAAGTGAAAAGGAAATTTGGAGGACAAATTTTAATCCTACAGTTTATGATTGGTGTTCCAATGTATGTATAATTCCTTTTTCTCTGATATCCTGAATGAACTCAAGGCATGGAGTTGTCATCCTTTCAATGTTCACTCATGTTTTCCTAACTAGAGAAGACTGTCTGTGATATGTGTGACATCAATATCATATATTGATTCACATGTGCTTGTGCATGCCTTTCTCAATATTGCTTATCAAGTGGCATGGATATCATACTCTTGTATGAGGGACAAATCCCATATCTATCACCCACAATCTATCTCATGCGTCAAAGCCACCCAATCATCACTGTTATAACAACCCATGTTTTAGGACTACGTTTGATGATGTTAAAGTGTACCCAATCACATTCAATGAGTGCAATGATTTCAGGTCTAAGAATCACAATCACTATGAGAGATGATTCTGACTACCATGTCATGGTTCCATGTGTCACTCATGGTGGGTTTTTCCGATGCACTATTCTCTAACATGTATCTATGTGCTTGTTTTGATATCATATATCATGACTAATGAGACACTGTCATCAACCAACACACACTCTAGTCTTGATGTGTCATTTTTGTCTATCAACCTTCCATAATGACATCTGACTAGGACATAACAAGAATGTACATACTCTTAGCATACGTATGATCTCATTATTCAAGTCCTCAACCTAAATACATACATCATTGAGTATTGTCATTCTTTAGACATTCATTCTGCTCCATCATTTATCTCATAATTGATTGAGCTAGAATAAATTGGAATCTTACCTTTGATATTTATCAAATCAATCAGTTAATATGCCAATCCAATCATCATATGATTGGCTCTCTGGGCATACATACCAACAGACTCCCACTTTCACTTAGAGCCAATCACCTTCAAATAATATTCTTAGTGATCTCTAAACATCTCCCACATGTTTCTATTGCACTAGTGCTAATCCAGTGAGTTAGCAACATTTTCCTTTAGTCGGTATATTGTGTGTTTCACATATCCTCACTGTACGACATTTCGAATGAGACAAAGTTGTCATAATATGCTATCTGATATTCCTTGCCTAACAATTAGCTCCATAGTTTGACTTAGTATTTCTACTTTGTCATCAATGGTTGGAATATCTATAAGTTTATTTGTATGAACTTCTAGATCCATATAGTATCCTCTTTTGTCCATAACACAAGGATACTCGACATTCCTTTTAAAATTAAATGGCCTTTTAATTTTACTCGGAACATTTTCACTTAACAACACATATTCACTTTTATATTTTGTGATCATTTTTCTATCATTTTGGAAGCTTGCATCAGCGGAACTCATTTACACTCAACTCTTCCTTTTTATACCATAGAACTAATCCTTTAATACTTCACAAATACTTAAATAAGTTCTTTATGGTATTCCAGTGACTCTCACTAGAAGTAGAAAGACATCCAATCATCATGTCCATTCCTTACGAGATAACTGGATGAGCATATCATATTGTCATGTCCAATGCATACAAGATGATGAATGCATATACATTTTCTTGTCATGTCCAATACATACAAGATAATGGGTAATTACATACATGATAGATCCAATTGCGAATGTATAAGGAATCTATCAATGTGTTCCTATTCTTCATAAGAATTTGGGACACTTGTAATTTGAGAGACTAACTCCATGTAACATGGATAAGTTTTCTCCTAATGAATCTTTGCATACTAAACCCTTCAACATAGACAACCAATGTATGCTCACTCTTTATCAGGTCAAGAGACTTCCAAGAACTACCTCGATAGGTATCTATTCCTATCACATAGGACATTTCTCTTTATTCCTTTAAAGAAGGTATTTCCACACCAGTTTTTATTCTTAGAACATTTCATTCCTCATCATCATGTGGAATATGAATACACTCCCACTAAATCTTTGTAATCACAGATCCCTTATTTATTTTGATATATCAGTCAAACCTTTTGACTATATAATCAAAGTAAAGACTCCAATTCTGAGGCGTTTGTATTTAATCAATCATATTGATTAATCTTGTAACTTATAGACTGCATTTGCATTAACATAATTATAAAACCCTTCAAGTTGTGTCACGTACACAACCTCATGTTATTCCTACTAGGAATGTTGTTTCAATATCCATATGCCAAACTTCATAGTCTTTAAGTTCTAATAGCAAACATGATCCTTTATGGCCTATAGCCAATGTAATTGGTTAAATAAAATCATCAGTTTCAACACCTTGAACTCACTTAAATTTATCTCAACCAATCAGCTCTTCAAATGTAATCCATGTCAGTCTTAACTCTTAAGACCCAACAGAACTTATGGGTTTTATCCCTATAAGTGATACCATTAAGGTCATACCTTATATGGTTCACATGGAAGTCGTTTTGGATCTTATGGCTTCAAGCCATAACTCAAAATCAGGTTTCTCAACATCATCTAGAAAGATTATTGGCTCATCATCATATGACCAATTCATCACCTTTGAGTTTGTAGGATATTATTATCCATCAAGCTCAAGTTGTTTTCTACTAGATATATGAGGTGTATCTATTACATAAGGAATTTGAGATTACACAACACTTGTGATTCTCAATCTCCTTTTGTACCTTTATTTAGTGTAAAGCATGTTCTTTAGAAGAATTCTAGAAGATTAATTATTTGTTTGATGATCATGCTCTTACTATTTAGAGTATGATTCCTTCTTTGATTTAGACATCATTATGCCTTAATAATGAGTTCTCTATGATACACTATCATAGTTACTCACAAGGTCCTCAAACATTTGGTTTAAGTATCTCATTCATTGATCATATCAAAGAGTTAATACTTTTACCAAGTTTGTTCTTCATTTATGCTATTCTTGAACATTTCAAGATATTCATATTGGTATTTCATTCAATACCATATCTAAAGTATTAGCATTTACTCCAATAGGTATGTATATACATCAATATGTATTATACCTAATAAAATAGTCATTCTCCCACTACATCTAGTGAAGATTGACTTGTCATCATGCCCAATAAACAAGACATTCATATATCTTAATGGTTCATTAACGTAGAGAGTCTAGTTTATCCATAAATATGGAACCCAGAGATGAATTTCGCATTCATTTGTTTAGATGATAATGCTAATTTATTGTTTGAGTCATCAATAACTTTTAGGTATTATTATTTTATCTCATGCATACTAAGTATCACAAGATAAATAAGGCATTTCCATAAAAGATCATATCTTTGAAATTGAAACATGAACTTTATTGATAGACATCCTTGTCATTACACGATGCAAAAATAAAGTGTTTCTATTTATTGGAAAAATGAAATAGCAGTTCATAACTCTATTACATGCCCTTTGGGATGAAATAAACTAAAAGGTACTTCTATCAATGGCAGCAACACTTGCTCCAATCTTGATGAGTGTTCCTTTTTGGTCCTTTCACAAAGGCCATCACTTCTTTTTAGATCATGCACATCATATATGTCATATTTGTATCTTGGTATCATATACCTAAGATAAAGAAGCATTTTAAGTTTATTTCATAATACCTAAGATGGATACTTCGATCCCCTCTTCTTTAGTTCATCTATGTAGAGAGGGCAATTTCTCTTCCAATGTCCTGGCTCATGACAATGGTGACATTTTCCTCCCTTGTTCACCCCTCCCTTGGCTTTGAGAGTTGAATATGACTAGGGCTACTAGCTAGCATCAAAACCTTTCTTTGCTTTGCACTTGCCCTTGCCTTTAGAATTTCCCATCTTTCTGCTGATCATCGTCACATATTTGAGTTTGTCTTTCTTCATATGTGCCTCGGCTGTCCTCAACATGCCCAAAAACTCTGTCAGTGGCCTGTGAAAGTTGTTCATGTTGTAGTTCATCACAAACTGACTATAGGATTCTGGAAACGATTGCAGTATCACATCAGTAGCCAACTCTTGGCTTGTAGGGAATCCCAGTCAAGTTAGGTTCTCCACATACCCAATCATCTTGAGTGTGTGAGGGCCTACTGGATCTCCTTCTGCCATGACACACTTGAACAATGCCTTAGAGACATCATATCTCTCTTATCGTGTTTGGTCTTGATACATGTTCTTGAGATGTTGAACCATCTCAATGACGTCCATGTTCTCATGTTGTCTCTACAATTCATAGTTCATTGAGCACAACATCAAGTACTTCACATCAATGGCATCCTCAGTATGCTTCTTGTAAGCATCCCTTTTAGCCTTTGGTGCGTTGGGAGTGGGTTCATCTAGATTTGGTGTATCTAGGACATAGAGCTTTTGTTCTTGAGTGAGAACAATTCTCAACATCCTAAACCAATCATGGAAGTTGTTCCCATTTACCTTGTCCTTCTCAAGGACCGATCACAATGAAAAGTGATTTTTGTTGGTAGCCACTTATTCTATAAAAGGAAATTTGCAATTTTAGTCCAAAACTCTTTTGATTTGATTTGATTTGAAAATTGATGATATTAATTAGGTCTTTAATTAATTATCGCTCCCACTATTTTGATCAAACTGATAGCCCTCACCATCAATTCGAAAGATTGTAGCATACAACCTTCTAGTAAGCCAAGATCCAAAACAATTGAGTTATTAATTGGCCAAAGCCAGTGTCCATAATCAATTATTAAGGTAGGTAACATTTACCAATTGCATCATATGCAATTCTTGGATAGATGTCATGTGCAACTCCTTGCCATGTTCATCTTTATGCCTCAAGGTGCTTGATCTGATCAAGGTCACCTTGTTAAGTCTGACCCAAAAGCCAACACAATGAATATGCACCTTGTGAAGGCAGACCCACATATTCACCATCACACTTTAGTGAGATAGATGGTGCACCACGCTAGGGCGTACCCACACTTATTTGATCAATCTTTTCATGTGTGCTGCTTTTGGAAGGCATCTTCAACTTAATATGTTTGTTGAGGGGTTTTAATATGCTAATATATGTATATATTTATCCAATCACCACATATATAGTATGTATCATATGCATGTTATATATTACAAGTGAAAACATGCAATAAAAATAAAGCGATGATTATGGCCATCCTATTGTTGTTCCTTGGATCCACAAGGAACTATAGTCATCTAACAAGAAATAAAGCTAATCTGGGTTGACTAGTCATCTACATCACATGCAACATGTTATTGATGAATATTTGTGCTTGCCAATATGGGTTGACTAGTTCAACCTTTGAACCAGTCGACTCGCCTCTTGGCTGGTCAGTTGGTCTACTCCAGTTGTTCATCTGGCTCCTCTAGATGGTTGGCTTGTCTAGTCTTCTGGGCTTCTCATTGGTCCACCAACTACTCCTCATTTGGTCATCTCAGTCACCTCGATCCATCAAGCAGTCATCTTCAGTCTTCATCATAACAAGAAATAAAGCTAATCCTATTTTACATAATCTTTGTGAAACCTTGATTTACAGTCGAGGGGAGCAGTGGTAGAAGGGAATCTCGAATTATCTCGAGTAACATTCATAATAGAAGAAGAGGGCTCGGTCAGCAGATCGAGATGCAAACAACCATAACCAACCACACACATGCACATAGGGTTTATAGGCCATAACCATGCTATACATCCACCATCAAAACCATTTTAGGGTGACACGTATCAGTTGTATATATATGTATATATATTAGTTTAGGATCATGTGGTATTAATCAGATATTGACATTAGTCATTTAAATATTCACATCATATGCAATAAATAAAATATCGTAAAATCAAATCTAATCATATTGATTATCCCAAAACATAGAGTATTGATGCGGCTATGATACCATTGTTGGGTTTTACGTGATCAAAGTAGGCAGCAGAAACAAAAAATTTACTTGGCCATAAACCCATAACCAGCAGATTGCATCAATATCTATGTAATGGAAAGGATGGTTTTAGCAAGATATACCTGGTCCTGAGGCTTGCTCAGCGACAAAACCTTGCAACTAGTGCAGTCTTCAACCACCTGTCTTTAAAGGCGTATGTGCAGCTCCTGGTCTTGACCCAGACAGTGGTTGACTGTCATCCTCCTGAGTGACAAAAATCTCCCTCCTCTATAGATAGTCCACACAGACTACTGATAACTCTAGTCATCTTGAAGAATGGACTAGAAGAAGTTGTCCCCCTTATGTCAGCGTTCTAGTCACCGACACACTCTCCCACCACAAATTGCTTTTCTATAGTTGTCTTTCCCTCATTGTTCCTCCCTGGATGGGTAGAACTTGCTTGAGCTATCTCAGTTACCACAACCAGAGAGGAGAACAACTTTGTAGAGCAATTGATGTTCTGAGTTGTGTCTATGGAGAATCCCCCTTGTACCCCTCTATTTATAGTAGAGGGTAGGGTCAAGGTTACCAGTCTGTGTGGGAGAAGAAGGGTCCGAAATTTCCATGAATAATTTACACCACGATGAGCGAACCGATTGTTTCATAACTAAAATGGTCGTTTGGAAAGGTGAGTCGATCGGTTCACAAGTGAACCGGTCAGTTGGGAGTGTGAACCGATCGGTTCACCCAGTGAACAAGTCATTTCACTTCCTAGACCTGCCTACAATTGCCTTTCCTTATTCATTTCTAATTAACACAAATATTAATTCTTGTCCTAAACGAATTGAACAAGTGAAACAAAAAAAATTCTCACAAATCAACAAAACCTAACACTGCTCATTTGGCCCAAGTGAACCGATCGGTTCACCCAGTGAACCAGTCGATTGGTGGTCCAGATTGTGCAGAACGTAGTTAATTCAGTTATCAATCAATCTGACACTCTAATCAGTTGGTTCAACACTTGAACTTGATGATTTTGAGTGAAGTCTATTGATTGAATGTTTGATTGAGTATCGAAACACTTTAGTAATAAATCCAAACACCATTCATGGATAAACTCTTCTTCTAGGTTAATCCTTTGTGTGTGACCCTATAGGTCCCATTTCACGTTGGAAGTGAATGTCCATAACTAGCTTATGAAATCACAAGCAAAGAGCAGTACCTAGCCACACATCAGTGCTACCCAAGTGAAAAGGAAAGTTGGAGAACAACTTTCAATCCTACAGTCTGTGATTGGTGTTCTAGTGAATGTATAATTCCTTTGTCTCTGATATTCTGAATGAACTCAAGGCATGGAGTCGTCATACTTTCAATGTTCATTCATGTTTCTTGAACTAGAGTAGACTTTCTGTGATATGTGTGACATCAATATCATATATTGATTCACATGTTCATGCACATGCCTTTCTCAGTTTTGCTTATCAAATGGCCTGGACATCATACTCCCCTAGGAGGGACAAATCCCATATCTATCACCCACAGTCTATCTCATGCGTCAAAGCTACCCAATCATCACCGTTATAACAACTCATGTTTCAGGACTGCGTTTGATGATGTCAAAGTATACCCAATCACAATCGACGAGTGTAGTGATTTCAGGTCTAAGAATCACAATCACCACCATCACTATGAGAGATGATTCTGACTACCATGTCATGGTTCCATGTGTCACTCTCATGGTGGGTCTTTCTGATACAC